>PVIJ01001288.1:19666-208390 GCA_004024925.1 Scalopus aquaticus | reverse complement strand
CCTCCTGCAGCCTTGATTCTACAGTCATTTTTCTAGGGTTTGTTAATTGGTTCAGTTTTATCTAATCCTTTTGTTTTGCTTCTCTATATTCCAAATATATGAGTGAAACCATCTGGTATTTGTCTTTCTTCTTCTGACTTCTTTCCCTTAGCATTATCCCCTCCAGTTCCTTCCATGTCATCACATATGGCAAGAGTTCATCTTTGTTATGGCTGAGTAGTAGTCCATTGTGCATATATACCACATTTTGGTAATCTACTCCTCTTTCCTTGGGCACTTGGATTGTTTCTATAACTTGGCTATTGTAAATAGCTGCAATGAACATAGGAGTGTATATATTCCTTCAAATTAGTGTATTTGCATTTTTTTGGTAAATACCTAGGAGTATAATTGCTGGATCAGATAGTAGATCTACTTTTAGTATTTTGAGAAACTTCCAGACTGTTTTCCATAGGGGATGAACCAGTCTACAAATCTGCCTTTCTAATTACCATCTCCTACAGTATTTATTCAATCTTCCTCATAGCACTTACCAATGCCCAAGTTAGCTCATCTGTCTTATTTACACACTTATTGTCTGCTTCTCCTCATTAGAATACAAACTGCTTTAAAACAAGAAACACTTGTTTTCCATAAGCTAGATTAGGTTCTGGTACATAGTTGCACTAAATAAATACATGCTGACTGACTGAGGGATCAATTCCATTTGGTTTTTCTTTGAAACCCACCTGTGCTAGATTGTCTTTCTATTATGTTGCTTTATTGGTGAAGTAGGAAGAATGAGATATAGCTACTATTCTCCCTGTTATGTACTCATTCAAAAGAATTAAGACAGATAACAAATACTAGTTAGTAGCCTGAAAATGTTCTGTGTTATACTGGTACAGACTTGCTTCAGTCTAAGAGTATGATTATCTACAGTGGTATTATTTTTCAAAAATATTTTTTAACTTGCAAACAGCCGTGGCTATTCAGGAAAGATACCTATAATTTCCATTTTATGGACGGTCACAAGGCAAGTCACTTCCGCAAACTCAAGACACTTTTCCAAGTGTTTTTGAGTGTCAGACTAATTTTTGTTCCATATCAAAGAAACCACATCATAGAATTCCATATCGAATTTTCAGGTTCTCAGAGCAGGGTGAAACTGGTCCAACCTCCTTGGCAACACGATCATTAAATATTTATTTAAAACTCACCTGTGAATGGGCACCAAGTTGCCACTACAATATACGAAGTGGAGTGTCAGGGGAACGAGAGAAGAAAGACGTTGAACATGGCAGGCTCTCTGCAGAGCCTCTGCCTTTTCTGTTAGATTAAGTCACAATAGTTCTCCAACTAGGAACTATATTGATTGTTCCTTGATTTTGTTCCACCCAACTTCAAGGCCATCCCGACTTTAGACTTCGTTATATATCTTCCCTCAATTAGAACATCTCTTCTTAGCTCTTCACTCAGATGACTCTCATCATTCAGGTTTCAGCTCAAGTATCTCTTCCGCAGAGAGGCCTTTCCTGACTACTATGTGCAAAGCAGCTAATTCCACATCCCTATGCATAGTGATTCATTTTCTACGTTATTTTCCTCATAACACTTGTCATTACCTGACATTATCTTATTTGTTTACTTGTATTTTGTCACCGCTCACTAGCATGGAGCTCCATCTAATGCAATGGGTATGGTGGATGGCACACAGCAGGCATTCAAATGCCTGTTGAATTAATCATGTTCAGGAAAGCTGTCACAGCTTTATAGAGCTAGTAGTTGGGAGGCTGGAATTTGAATCTGGTTTTTCAGATTCCAAAGCGATGCTCTTCACTCTCTACTCCCATCCCTCCCCATATATTGATGTTAGGTCTTCCTTCCAGCCATAGACCACTCTTTCAAGGGTCTCTTTTCCAATGACTTTGATCTATGCCCTAAAGAGGCAAAACAACAACCCAGGAACAATAAGAAAGTGAGCTGAAGGAGTACAAGGCAGTGATGGCTTACAGGTCGGATGGGCCTTTCACTTTTGTCTCTTTCATAGCACAGACCCTCTATCTTGATCCTTGGATGGGCAAGGTCTATAATTCTTGGAGTTGCAATCGCATTCAGGGTAGAAAACGGAATCTTGGTGTCAATCTAGGGGAGAAAACAAAATAGTACCTATAAGTATCAACTAATAAGCTATGTTTAAATCAAAGTTACAAAGTATGGTCTGACTTTGAACCAGACTTCTCAGCAAACCCAACAAAAAGGATAAGGATCTGGAGTAGCCCATGATCATAGCTGAAAGGATCAAATTGCATCCTTTTCAAACTAGCTTATATGGACTTCTACCCAGTTTTTCCGGAACTTACTGTTAAACCAAAGATGAGGAGGAAATGGCAATGTTACACATTGGCCAAGAGATAAATGGTAATGCAGATTTATGGAGTAATAAACTCCACCAAGAGCGAAGGCTGGCTTAGCCCTACCACATGCGAACATGGGAAGGGAGAGAGGTCTGCTTTGATCTTAACTATTTTTGCTCTTTGGAAACTGTAACTCACATTATTATAAATCACCGTGCTAAAAGTGAATTTAAATGACTTTCTTCTAACTGGAACAGATAAGAAAAACAAAACCAAGAAGAAGAGAGACAGAACCATTTATGTCCATAGACAATGCTACCCGAGTTCCCCAAGTTGGCCCATACTATCTTAATTGTGGTATTCAAATTGCATGGTCTTCTATTTCAATGACTTGTATTCAAACTCAAAACATGCCACAATAGGTTGAGGGGAAACATAATTAATGATTGAAAATAAAATAGGTTTTAATTGTAGATGGAAAAAAATAGACAAGGTAAATTCCAAATCCCCTTCTACATTATTTAAAACAAATGATGATACTAACACTGGTAGTATTTTACATGTATTAATTCATTTATACTTCACCTGGGGTATCATTTTTATTTCTACTTCACTATCGGAAAAACAAGGTACTGGGAAGTTCAATCATTTATTTCAGTTCACACAGTTTAGCAAGCAGGGATGGCTGGATTCCAACCAAAGGCCTTATGTCTCTGTATAACACCATGAAATACTAATTAAGCATTTTAAGCATTTCTGTGAATAAAGCTTTGTTTCTTGCTAGGTGCTGGGAAAAATCAAAGAAATATATGGCAACCATGGCTTTCAAGCAAGGCTTACAACTGAAAAGGAAATAAAAAAGTATTCATTAATTCATTAGCCAAATAATACTTAAGCAAATACATTATGAAAACACAACAAAAAATAATGAAATGGTCCTTTTCCTCAAAGCAATTGTCAACCTAGAAAAAACTACAGACCTATAGGTAAATAATTAAGATTATTAGATACCCATAACAGAGAATAAAGTATTGAGAGATCAAAAGAAGACTGGGAAAGTAGAAGGATTTTCTTTATTCCCTTTAAGAGACATTTGATTGGCCTTGGAGGAACGATCAGATTTCTGACAAGCAGAGGGACAAGGAAAAGTAGGGAGGATGAAGGAAGAAGGTGGGAGGGAAAGTCTGAACACAGAGTCAATGAAGCAGGGAGCAGAGTGTCTCTGGTTTGCAAGGACATGCGGTGTGTAAACGCATTTGAAACTGGGTTAGATGTGGGAGGTATTCATCATATCCAGCAAAGGATCATCAAATATTTTCACCAGAGAAGAAGCATGATCAGAGCTGGAGATTAACCTTATCAGCATGTGTGAGAAGTTTTGAATTAGGGACACAGGAAGCTGGAAAGGACAAGAAAGTTATGTCCAAAAGAAATGAAAGAAGTATGCACATAGTTTACCCCATTCTAAAATATTTTTAATGTTATAATAATTTAAGTAAAATGATAATTGCACAAGAGTAAATTAATGCAGCTAGACAGAGGATTCAGAAATATGATCCAAGACAGCTCGACTCAATTTTTTGGTTTAGAAACTTTTTACATTCTGAAAAATGACTGAGAATTCCAAATACTGAGGAATTTTTTAAAATGTATTATTTCATCTAAAAACAACTAATTCATTATTATTAATATAAATAACTCATGATACATAATTATATTTCCAATAACAAAAATTGTGAGAAAATTGATTTTACATTTTACAAATCTCTTAAATATCTGGCTTAATAGGATACTATTGTTTTAGTTGAAGTATACGAAGAAAACCAGCTTCACACAGATATGTAGTAGAAAAAGATATGCATATTTTAATAGCCTTTACAACAATTACAGACATTCTTTTCTGGTACTATACTGGAGGAAGCAAATGATCAGTTCAGTCTTTTATTCCCACCTTAAAGTGTGGTTAAGGGCATAAAAAGCATTTATTTGACCCACTTAAAAGAAACCCTATCTTGTATGGTCACAGAGCTAAAAATTATAAAAAAACAAACTTAAAATCAAATTCTTTGAGTTAGTTTGTCATATCACAAATGGGATTTTCAAACATATATGATTTCCAATGTTAAAGTTAGGACAATGGTTGGGAAATAATGGAACCTTGAAAATTAGTATGTGGACATATGGACAGATTCTAATGAAGGTGGGGTTTTAAACCACTAAATAATCCTGAGCTTTCCTTATCATCAATGCAGTCTTTTCTCCCCGACTGAGGAAGTTAAACTCCTTGTCTGAAAATTCTGTAATGGTTTCCCCTGAAGTATTATCTCTAGGGCATTGCTGACCTACCCCTTCCATCTCTCATTGCCTTTAATCTATCATCAGACACAGTTCCAACTGCCATAACAGTCTTCCATAAACTGCTCTATCAGCTTCCATAATTGCTTATGATCTAATTCTATGTCACTCATACTGGTTCTGCTTCTCTGATCAAATCCTGACTGATACTTTAGGGGGTAGATGGAACAGTTTATTCCATGAGAAGGGAAAATAAACAGGAAGAAAAGAAAAATGCACACTTTGTTATCAGGGGAGTTACAGACAAGTTACATATTACAAAGTCAATCAGAAACTGTTTCTTTCAATATGGACCCACTTACATTTTTTGGAGGAACATAGTTTGGATCTATCTCTTTAGCTATTGAGAGTCGTAATATCCGGGGAGAAGGATCAGCTATTTGTAAAGAACCTCTTGTTAAGTAATCACTCATGGGCCTATAAACAAACGGAATATGAAATAGTATTATAATAACTGTATTTTTCATTGTTATAAACACTCCAATCAATTATGTGTGTGTGTGTGTATATATATATATATATATATATATACACACACAATTTATATAATTACATAGATAGACGAGAGAGAGAGAGAGAGAGAGAGAGAGAGAGAGAGAGAGATTCTATCTTAGGAACATCTTTTCCCATAATGTTGTTTTGTTTTGTTTACTAGAATAATGTTTCATAATTTTTTTTACCATGATTCATAATCAGAAATACATTTTATATTGTGATTGAGTATGTAAATCTGTGTATGTGTGTATCTGACAAAATGCTTTGCTAGAAAGTATTCTGATTTCTGAAATTTCATTTTTAAAAAATAGTTATGATTTCATGACTCAGTGATGGGTTGAGACTTGCAGTTTTTAAAACATTTCACTTCCTACCAAATTCTCATAATAAATCCCTGAGATAAAGATTCTACTACTAAGGACCCTTCTCTGATAGCCAGTCTCTCCTATAATGCAGTTGTAGAACACGCTGGTCTTAGCTCCCAGCAACTTGGCCATTTTTCAGAGACCGCTTCCCACATATTCTTTTCTCAGAAACCTGTCAAACACACAAACCCAATATATAAAGTCACCACTCCAGCCTATGCTTGAACACCTTCAGGCGTGGGGTGGAGAGGGTAGTTGACTCTCCAGGTAAGCCTTTCCCTTACTGGATAGCTAGTTAGAAAGACTTCCCTATACCTAGGTGACCTGTGCTGCTCTGTAAATTCCTCGAGTTCTAAGATGAACATAAAGTAATTTACTTTCCACCTCCTCTTCCTCTTTCAGGAGGAATGCTGACCCTTTAAACATTTGAAAACAGCTGTCACTGCTGCCTTGGTCTCGTCTCTAAGCTAAACATGTCACTTCCTTTAATTGTTTTTCATATAGCAATTTCCAAAAGCCTTAACGTTCATTCATATTCTTCTAAATAGTCTCAAATTTATTATCAGTTTGTTAGGGTATACACACACACACACACACACACACACGTTTGTTAGGGTATAACATCCATAAGTGAATGAATACACACACACACACACACACACACACACACACCAATGTGTCCTGACCAAAGTACTGATCACCTCCTTGTGATTGTACACTGAATATAGTCCATTAATACAATCTATAATTTTCCCAACAACCACATCACAATATTAGCTCCCATGTAGAAGGTATCATTTGAGCTGTCTTTTTAAAGATGAATAATTCATCCTTCTAAGCAAAAGGAGGATGATTTGAAAACAATCACAAAGGCATAGAAGAACACAAGTTCCACAACTTTCAAAAACCTGCAATGTTTCATTCTTATATTACCTTTTAATTATCTAAAAATGATAAGTTCAGTGTGATAAGTTAGCTTTGCCCAAAATGAAATGTAGTTATTGATGATGCTTTTTTGTTTACCTGTAATTTCTGCCAATGTTTGATTTTTTTACTCTGCTTCTTCAATTGCAAGTTAACTTTATAGTTTATGAAATTGTATACACTAAAGTAAGAATGATGTGATAATTAACCAAATTAAATTAGGACTCGTGGGGATTATCAAGGAACTCTACCTATTGATTTTACGGTCTGTCTTGAATCTGTTGGGCTGTGCCAGCTCCTGGATCCTTTTAGAGGGTCGACGGAGCAGTTCAGGAGACGGGATCTCCCAGATGACAGATTCTCTACCACAGCCATTATAATATTGAGCCCTGGAAGTTGTAGACAGTAAGAGGAACGAAATAAGCATAAATTCAAATTATCTTACATTGATTCCCCAGGCCTAGGGAGCAGGTAGAATGATTAGCCCTTTATTGCTCAGTTATTTTCTACATAGGAAGAAATCAGAAATGTTTACAGCCATCAAGTTTTTAATAGGCTTCTAATATCCTATTCCAAAACAAATAATTTTCTATAATAATCACATTGCATCTTCTAAGTAGATAAAAAAATATATATTGATGAAAATAGAAATGTGTTGCTTTTAAAAACAGAGTACTTTCTCTGGCATCTCTATAAAATATTTAAATTTACTATGTTTTTAGTTAATAGGATGAATTCCATCTATATTTGTCTTTGTGTTAAAGAACTTTGAATTTAGGAATAAATTCTCCTTGATGATGTTGTGTAGGTTACTTAATACTAAATTTTGTTAACTGAGATTTTATGTAGACTAAATAATAATAATAATGTTCTTATTACTCCTGTCCCTCCATCCTCCCTTAAACAGAACACATCACCAGCACATTTTCTTTAGAGCATCTCCCTCATTAGTATAGTGGTGAGAATCGCCATCCGTCCTTTTCTTTAGAGACTTCTGATTAAGTAACCTGATAACCACAAACACTAACCTGTTGGGTACATATCGGTAGGAGACTTCCTTGGGTTGGGCAAGGTTGTCAAGTCTTTTGGTCAGCTGAGCTCTCAAAGCACTCTGGGAAATAGGGCGAATAGGATCTTGATTACCCCAAAACAATTTTCTGGAGGCAGATGGGGTAAGGGCACAGGTGGTTCGGTGGAGAGAAAAACAAAAACAAGTATCATACCCTGTAAAACAAATAATTAATAACAACTTAAAGAAAATAAATACTCGGGCCTTCCTGGTGGCGCAGGGGTTGGAAACAGTGCTGTCAAGCTGTTGCTAGCCACTGCTTCATGGGTTTGATCCCCGGCCAGGGAGCTGACCCAGATGGCGCAGTAGACCTCTCCTGTCTCACCCGATGCTCCCCTCAGCAGTGTATTTCAGTCAATCCGCCTGTTCTGCTCCCTTCTCGGTCTCTGGTGAATCCTCTCACCCCCCATACCTGTGGCCTACACTCCAGTTCTTGTATGCACAAATAAATAAATCTTTAAAAAAAAGAAAGAAAAAAATAGTCATTATTTCACCACTGATAATATGGTAGTACGTTAGAATGCAGAACATGACAGATAAGATCATGTTTTATTAGAAATATTACAGAATCTTTACATTTTGATAGTTCAGAGATGGCAAACAGATAGTATGTTCTTTTCAAAAATTATCTCGCTTAGGTCCCAAACAGAAACAATGAATTATTAGTAGCACTAAGGAAAAAAAAATTTTTTTCTGTTAAAAAACAGAAAAATTAAATGGTCCGAAATCGATTGCTCGTGGACATTTTAAAAATGGCTTTTGATCAGTTGATTTTACTTTACTTCAAGAACTTTATCATAGAATTTTACAATTTCCAGGCATCAGTAATGGATGAACAATTTGTGAAAATTAAAATAATAATAAAATAAGACTTTTACTGTATTAAACATGGTGACCAAAAAATGAACCTGTTAGAGATAATTAAATTTCTGCCATCATTTAATTAACACTAATTTAAGATCAAGTTAACATAAAATGTAACTTCACACTCTGTTCCCACTTGGATGAAGTCTTGTACCAAGGAGTCAGAAGAAGATACTTTGGTAACTTAACTTTGCACATAACTAAATTTATCAGCTAATTAAGTTTATTCCTTTAAAAAAAAGTTTTTTTTTTTACTTTGTCTATATTTTTGCATATAATATTTCTCTATTCTGTAAGTACCTGTCACTATTAGACATATTAATTATATAATTAACATGTAATTATGTTAATAATTATATATTCTTTTATACTCTATACCAGCTATATATCACACATCATAAATAATATATGATATATATAATATATATTATACAACATATAATACCCCACCCCAGACATTCTACTGATCTTACTTTCTAAATGTGGCTCAAATCTGCCCATTTCTCCTGACCTCTGTTGCTACTACCCTTGTCCAGATCCCATCATCCCCACTCCTTTCTCAACATCGCTGCCAGAAAGATCTTTCTGATCAAATCTTTGATCAATCTGATCAAGTCACCTCCTGTTTTGAATACTTGAGGTTTCCATTGGCTTTAGGATAAAGCCCCAACTCCTTACTGTGGGTTTATAAGGCCCTCCACAATTTTCACAAAGTACCTCCCTCTCCAGCCTATGTATTGTTCCAAAGGAGGAACTGAGTCAATCTGCTGGCGATTTCCCCTTGCATATTTTAGCCTTGTACATGATAGGTGCTGCATAATAGTCTGATAAATGCACACAAGGTGAAAATGGGGACTCTCCTGATGTGATGTGACGAGACAGAGACTAGAAGGAGAGTAACAGAGTGAAGCAGAAGTTGATCAGAGGAGGGAGTGACAATAGAAAAGACAGTATCTGTATTTCCTAAAGAAAAGGCTGAAAGAAGACTAAAGAAAAGAGAGAAAGTATCACAGAATGAATCAAGGAGAGATCCTGAGAAAAGATGCATCAAATACAGCAAAAGGCAGCAAATATAACTTAGACATAAAAAAGGATGGAAAATGTAAAAACAACGGACAATAGGATTTGGCCAGGAGAATATCGGTGGTAATAACAGAAAAAGTGAAGAGTCTCTTTGGACAGGGCTACATATAAAAACTGGGCGAAGCGGTGTGGAGGAGGTAGCGGATTAGGAAGCAGGGTGATATGTATATATATTGGTTTTGTATTCACTGTTTAAAATACACTGTTCACCATTTCAGGTGCAAAGCAAAAGTTACTTTAGCCACAGTTAAATCAAGTCCATAAATGTGATCCTGACATGCCTTCTAGGAACTGAACCCCATGAGATTAGTAGCTCCTTGAAAATTCTGACCATAAAAACTAGAAAACACTTCATGTGAACTAAAAGCATTGAAGATTATGAGTTGGAAGCAAGTTAGAAAGAGGATCAATGAGTGAGAAAGAACAGAAACTGTATAGAGAAACATGGAGGTGAAGCTCATCAGGAAGAGGGGAGACCAAATATTAAAGTAGCAAATTAAGTAGATAATTCCTCATCCTACTGTATTGGAATTTTTATAAAATCACTTATGTTTAATTGTTACATAGCTAGCCATATCAAGAAAATAAAAGTTTAATCTTCTGTGGTCCATATCAAGGTTTTGGTCCAGGATTCTTACTCATATCATAGCTGTTTGATAGATTCATGAAATACAACAAAGGCTGACACAACCACAGCTCCAGAATCCAGAATGAAACTGAATGGGTTCTCAAGGGTTCTGTGTTCTGTCATCCTTTTTTGATCAGCTAAATTTCTAGTATCTATGGATTTCCAGAGTCAGAGGACACAGACAGCTTTTTATTTAACTTTTTTTAAAAAGATTTATTTTTTCATGCATACAAGCTGGGGTACAGGCCAGAGGTGTAGGTGGTGAGAGGATTCACCAGAGACAGAGTGAGGAGCAGAACAGGCAGATCGATGGAAATACACCTCTGAGGGGAGCAGCGGGTGAGGCAAGAGAGGTCTGCCACACCATGTGGGAATCTCCATGTGGGAATCTCCCTGGCAGGGCATCAAACTGGGGTCACTGCTGCTGCCGACAGCTCCACAGCGCAGCACTTAACCACTGCACCACCAGGGAGACCCACAAGACAGCTTTTATCAACTATTTCCAAGGTGCTATTTTCCTGAAATTATTATAATCTCTATCATAACAAATAGTTACTTGGCTTATATCTCTTTAAACTGCCTTATGTACCTGAAGATAGAACCTAGTTTTTAATCCTTCCTTGCCATCCTGGACAACCACAAGTTCTTTGGAAGTGTCGTCATACGATCCATAATTTTTTTAATCACTTTCTTCCTTGGCTTTTGAGCTCTCTCATTCTTCATTGCTCACTTTTTCTCAGTTCCTTAGGTAGCATGTCTTTTACAACCTCAATGACGACAGAGTTTCCTCCTACTCAATTTTTTCTAATATTACTAAATACAAATGATTTCAAAATATTATCTCCAAGTATGTGGAAGTATTTTCTGAAATGCTAAATCTATATTTCCAAATACTTACTAGATCTCACAAGCATGATACATGACCAAATGCCGCATCCTCCCAAGCCTATTCCTCTTATATTTCCTTTCACAGTCCTAAGAGCATTTCCTATCTTATTTCAAAAAACAGAAACCAAAATATCCTATTTGATTCCCCTCCCCCAGATTCTTCTGTTTCATTTATCACTAAGTGTTTCTTTCTTCACTCAAACCAGTTTTTAGCTCTTAAGGTCTTTGTCTTAAGAGAAGCCTTCAGTGTTTCTCTCCTGCATCACTGAGGTAGCCCAAATCAATCTTCCTGACTCTAGTTCTCCATTCCATCTCACTGACCAAGCTTTCTGAAACGTCAGTGTCATATTATGTAAGCAATGGACTTTGCGGGCAACAGACATTGACACAAGTCCCAGTTTTGGTGACTTCAAGCTGGGTGAGTTTTAAAGGGCCCCAGGTGATTCCAGTGTGTAGACAAATTTGAGAACCACTGACCTAGAGTGAGTCTCCCATGTGTGAGGTGATAATATTGGCTCAGTGGGTCCATCAAGCAGAGAAGTAGATACATCTGATTGGGTTAATAGGCAGGTAAGAGTGATACTTACCTATTTAATGTAAGGAACACAATCATCACAAGACTATATAGAACATTGCCTTACCTATCTGGGACTCCCCAATCTTTTTTAGGCCTAGAAAGTTCTTGAATTCTCTTCCTAGAAAAAAAACTAACAAATACCAACTGATTAATTCAAAGAGCATGCTAAGCAAATATGGTTACAGTAGATGACTCCTACTCAAACATATCCCATCTGAGAGGTAAATAAAACCTATGCCTTATTTGATGTGATTTAAAGAGTGCCAAAAAGCTCAAAGTATTTATATATATTGTGAACCCCAAATTTTCACTCCTAGAATCACTAACATTATATAATAAAATAAAGACATTGGATATGCGGGAAAAAAACCAGAGCCCATTTTCTCCAGAACACCCCAGGTAAGACACATATTAGTTAATGGGGAAAATCTTCAATTTGCCAATGTCTTGATAGCACTAGATTCTGAAGACATTTTACAAAAAAATTTCAGACAGACTGTTCAGCCTTGGGAAAATTATGAAGAAAACTAAATATACTTTTGGTACCACTCAGCACCCTATCTGCCCTACTTTGCTCCCTTGGACTTTCCTGATTGTTATTAATCCACCTATAGCAGGACAATTCATGTCTCCTAAGTATCCAAGATATCCTGTTAATTTTCCCAGTATCCCTTGGAACCATGGGGCTTGTTATGTCTAATTTCGGCGTAAGTGCTGGGTATCAGATCCAGGGGAACGCATATAAGAGCTACTGTGCCTATCCAGCTCTCTCTTTCGCAGTGATTCCAGAAGGCACATATTTTATGTAGCATAGCTAAAAGATAGTCAGCTAACACTGGATTGTGACATAAGGGAAAAATAAACCTTTACTGCCTAGTCATTGACAGTTTTGTATTTTGTTTATTACCTTGTTTATTAGTGAAGCACATTCTATCCTATACAGACTAATGTATCACCTATGTTACCATAGCTGATGTAACAGCGTGGAGTTTGAAGGGCTCAATAAATAAGAAACATTTTTTTGCCACCACAATTAGAAAATAATTGAAAAACAAGCACTGGGGTCACACATATAGAATAACAATACTTTAACATTGATAAAATGATATTGAAAAGAATACTGAAGTTCCCTGATATCCCTCAGTTGGTTTTGGCCCTAAAGCTGCAAGACTTCTCCAGTTGGGTCTCAAATTACTGTGTGTGTGATAGAAAGGAGATCACAAACATCACTCATTGTAGACACGTAAGTTCCAAAGAGAGAGAATCCAGAAGGGCCAGTTCTCTTTCCCACACCCTATCACACATATGTCTCTTGCTCCCCCTGGGAAGTGTAATTAAGGGATAAGGCAAGAGGCCAGCAAAATTACTCAAGGGTATTGCTTCCATGTACACAGAGAAAGGTGGCAGGAAAAATAGCTCCCTAACACTTACATGAGTTATTCAACAGACTCTAAAGTTTTAATGTTACAATAAACCCTGGTCTTGGTGTCAGGCAGCATTCAGCCTGACATAGCATGTGCAAGACTTTACACGAAGGCATAGCCTTCCTAAATGGTGACTGATGCATTATGAGCCCCTTTCAGAATGGGGATTAACAGGAACTCCCAGTACTGCACCTTTACAAAACTGACCCACCAGAAGATCAAGCTAAAATTCTTCAGATTATCTATTTCCATGTTACATGGTGTTAATACACTTGCATTGTTTCTCAAGCTTTATTAATGACTTACTTGCCCCTCATAGCCTTGCCTGTGCTATGTGGTCCTTAAACTTTAAGTCAGGATTCTATACGCACAAAGCAGGCCATGGTGTCAATACCTGTGGACAGTTTCCCTGGGGCCAGTTTGGTAGGAGCAGCAATCAGTCTTAGGGGCATGGATTACCTGGTCCAACAACTCTTTTCATGTAAGAGATTATTATCCCAGTATCAACAATGGAGATTCTGGGTTTTATTATTTTTAAAAGAAGTGTCATTTTCTTATACCTGGGTGTAGGGTAAATGAAAGAATGATCAGGATTTTCCACCTTCCCATCAGTGATAGACTCCTGCGGTCCAACAGGCGTGCCTGATGGCGGGCACCTGAAGCACGGTGTGGGCGTGTGTGAGTGGGCACACCTAGGCCTGGAGGCTGAGGATTTAGCAGCAGCAGCGAACAAGACATGGTGGCAGAGGACCGCTAGCGATGCAGCAGAGAGAACAGCGCGTGGTGGCAGAGACCACAAGAGAACGCAGACAGTAAAGATTCACCAGGGACTGGGAAGCCTCTCAGCCTCCTCCCCCTGGCCCCCTGCCTGCCCTGTATCTGGTTACCTCTCTACCAGAGACCATTAAAAGCCTGAAAAATCCAGCAAGGGCTTCAAGACTCCGCCTTTACCCGTCTGCCCGGATCATAGGAAACCTGCTCTGTGCCTTCCTGCCACTACACTGGGCAAATGACTGAATTCACTTGGATTTAGTTCACTTGTCCAACAATTATTTAATGAGTATGTACTATGTACCAAGTAGTGTTCAAGGCCTGGGAGTACACTGATGAAAGAAATAGACAAAAATTTTTGTCTTCAAATTAGGGCAGAAAAACAATAAAGGAAATAAAAGGAGAATATGGCCCATGTAATGGGAAGAGGGTTGTAATTTTAAGCAGAGTGTCAAAGGCCACATTAAAGATCAGGTTGCATTTGACCAACCACTAGTTATACAGATATTTCAGGGAAGGATTGTTCCTTCCAGCAAGTGCAGAGGCCCAGGACAGAGAATGGCTATGTGTCTGAAAAATAACCAGTGTGATTATATCCACATCTAGAAATGAAAATAACTATATCCATCTCCTAGTAAGGTGTACCTCACACCTTCTAACTGTGGAGTGGGCACTCAGTAAATGTTAATTCCTTTTTCCTTTCTCACTTAGCATGATACTTTGCAAGTAAATGTAGAGTAAATGTCCACTAAATGCTGCTCGAATTTAATAAAACATATCGAATTGTTTTAAGTATAAACTTAGTTTAAGCACTCTAAAAGCGAAGACTGTAGAACTATCAGCAAACCAGGTAAAATGATACATTTAAGATTTTTTTATTTGTTTTAGCACTCAAGGAACTTGCTAGATAAAATAAGGTGGCAAGAATAGAACCCTCATCTCCCCCTCCTTTCTATCCCAACATTTCATATTCTGAAATAACTCCCCCTTTTCCTATTGCCACCAACCTGTCTGCATTTCATCAGGATTTTTCCCCTTAATTCAAGAATTCCCAATCTGAAGTTTCCAAATACTTAGGGAATCTATGAAGATAATAATGGGAGTCCACAACCTTCGAATATTTCAAAAAGTCATATGGAATCCTATGCCATCCACAATCAGGTTGTAGAGGCTACCCAAAATGCCCAATTTGTTTCTCCATATGTTAGTTCATATTGAGATGAGACTCTGATTAATACTTATATGTGTGCTTAGTTTCCAAAAGACTTAACAAATGTAGTGTGTTTTGTGGATAATTACAAAAAAAAATTCAAAACATGAGATTGTGGTGGTGGGTAGAGATAATAAAAAAGATTGGTTGGTGGTGAAATGTTTGAGATCTGTTATGAAATATGATGCAACTCCCAAGCCATGCCTGTTCATATCTAGAACAATGATGATAGTGTTCATTACCAGAAATAAAACATACATCCTTATTCAGCTGGAGAATGGCTTTGCCACTCAGGTATCACATTACCCCTGCTGAGACAGCCAGAGCCAACTTTCCAGGGAGGCTGGGTGGGTGGAGAAGAGAGAAAACCATAGTTGCAGACAAAACATCTAATTATACATTAATCTTTTCTAGCAAGTTAGTGTCTCTCTTCCATCATCACATGTAAGCCAAGATTTCTCTCTACCTTTTCCTCACCAACTCACTTATGTTTTTTATGTATCCTTTTATACAAGATTATTAATAGTTTCCTAGCTTACTCCTATAGATACCTAAATTGAGTTGTCATGTCAATCAGAAATAACCTCATTAACGTGCTAAGTCTGTGTGGAGGTGTACTCCCTCTCCTTTTCATTCACTTCTTGTGCCTTCTGTCACCATAGCTACCTCTACAACCTATAAGTCTTCATCTTAACACAGGCTTCCCTTTTACCTCTGGTATTGCATTACCTCATGTCAGTCCTGATCCTGTACAGAAACAAAAGAGTGTGGCTAAAGGATTTAAACTCATGACAGCAGATTTTCTTTAATGAGGATTACATTACTGTTCCATGTCTTCATTGATAATTAGTCTGCTATAGTTTGGCCAAGAGCTGAGAATGTTTTTGAAATCCTTTCCTTGGATGTAAGACAGTAAAGATAAATTTATATAACAACCATTATGGAAGTGATTTCAGATTTGGAATTGATGGGATAATCCAAATAATTCTCTTTCAGACTCTTTTATTTAACTACATTACTTATATTCAGAAAATATTTTCTCCCCTAATAATCAGACATAGTACATTTATAAAACAAGAATCTTGTAGAGGATGGAAACAGAGATGGATAATGGAGACAACACAGTTTCCTCATAGAATCAAACCAAATTAACCAAACAAACACAAGCAAGCAGTAGTGTAACCATGACAACAACATTTTAAAACCCCATTCTTTTCCCAGTCTTTTTAAAGGTATAAACAGTAGGTATAAACTATTTTGCTATTTAGCCACAGGGCAGTTTGCTCACCCAGCATACATTTCTTTGAAGTAGTTTGTGTTATTTTAAGTGGATACTGGGCAATATTCATTAAATGTTAGTTCCTGCAGCTCTACCAGTCAGCCACCATACAAACTTGGGAAAGCGACATACTTTCCATGAATTTCATTTTCTCTTAGTAAAATCTAGTTGATTTTATCTGCTCTATCTACTCAGGAAGAAAAAAAACCATTTATTTAGCTGCAAAGTATTACAAAAAATAAGCTAATCATATTCACTGCCTTAAAGAAGATGGGGAAAAACAACTAGAAAACATAAAGATAGAAATTGCAAAATGAGTCTAAATAATAACAAAAAATGTAATTGCGTTAAACCATAACAATAAATACGAATGGTTTTAGCCCAGTTATTAAAAGAGTAGACAAAAACAAAATCTGGGGTTATTTACCTCTTTTCATCTACATGAGCCACTATTATGAACTCTTGGTATTTTTCATTAATAACTCTATTTTATCTCTTCTGATTACCTCTTAATCAAACCAAGAGTAGGTATCTATTTTCAGGAGGCATTTCCTTTATGTATTGTATGCACACACACTTTTTTTCCCCCCACGGGGAGCATTTCACTGAAATTTTATAACTGTCATACTTAAAGGCAAGGGGGTTGTGATACATTAACATTTCACAAAATCTATGGCATGAGATTGTCAAAGCAGAATCCTAAATCAGTTAAAGGTTCAGATCTAGCATACAACAAAACTGGTCTTTGGCAAAAAGTGAAACATTGAGTGAATGGAAGGAGAGTTTTTGTATTCCCATCTTCCCCAGCAATTTCTGATTCACTTTATATCTTCTTTCTTTTTCCCACAAACCTGTCTTTGAAAAAGGGCATTATATCTTCATAGAGAGAAAGAGAGGAAGAGAAGGAGGGAGGGAGGAAAAGAGAGGGCTGTTATGACAAAGGGAAAGCACAGGAATTTCTCAAAACCCCCAAAATTTACTTTCCCTGCCAATGCCTCAGACTGAATCCGCCCCAACCAGTTAGGCTGGCCCAATAATTTTAGAAAATACATCTATATCTATGGCCTTACCCTTTCCTTACAAATTCACATGGGTCAGGATCTGAAAAAAAAAAAAGAAAATTAAAAGTAAACATTAGTTTCAATAAGAAAAATATGATAAAGATGAAAATATGACAAATCAAAGAGATATCAAAAATCATTATTTAGGGAAATGTCCCATTAAATATGGCCAATCATGTACCCAAATAAATCACAGGTAAATAAATCAAAGAGTTAAATTCTAAAAATTGAATTAGAGCAAAATTAAGGGGATATCTACTTATTCACTGGACTTTAATCTGTTAGCATTAAGATTGACAAAAGATATAGAGGAAAAGTAAAAGTAGATTAAATAATTTGAAACAAAAGTTGTATGTGTTAAAAGTAAAAGTAGATTAAATAATTTGAAACAAAAGTTGTATGTGTTAAAAGTAAAAGTAGATTAAATAATTTGAAACAAAAGTTGTATGTGTTAAAAGTAAAAGTAGATTAAATAATTTGAAACAAAAGTTGTATGTGTTAAAAACTAAAACGTGAAAGGATATAAAAAAATTGCATACATATTTAGCAACAAATAGGATAAAGGCTTAATAGCCATAATATTTCAAGAGCATAAAAGTGCAGATAAGACAAAAACCAAGGTAGGTGTCAAAAGTTCAGTGGACAAAGGATAGGAACTGAATTATATATGAAGTCAAATAAACAGAGCAGTTCAAACTTGCTTGTAATTAAAACAATGCAAACAAAAAAAAGGTTTTTTAAAACTATAAAATTAGAAAAAAAAATAATCTTGCAAAGGAAAATGATGCTGGAAAGGTAATATGAGACTAGTACCCTTATGTACTGCTGGTGGAAATCTAAATTAGCACACTTTATGAAGAGTTGCATGGTATATGCGTTAGCAATGTTTATGTTCCTTAATTCAATTTTACTTCTAGAATGTACCCTAAAGAAAAACTCTAAGTGTGAGTAAAGATATATGGACCAAAATGTTCATTGCATTGTCTTTTATAGTAAAAAAACAGATATATCTGAAATGTCCACAGAAGACTAAGCATATCAAAAATGATGTTAAAAAAGTTGCTTTTTTTTTTAATGTGGGAAAATCACAGATCATCCAGACCAAGTTATCCAAAGACCTATTATAATAGACCGCATAATGACAGACTGTTCCAGATAATCTCTTCTTGGGAATTTTAATCACATCTGATAGTTCTGAAATAACATTTTCTACCCTCTGGAGTGTTTTGGGTAAACGAAAGTGGGAGCATTCTGGCACCAGACAGCTATGGCTCAAATCCTAGCTTTGTGGCTTACTCACCTATACAATACTAGGAAAATTACATAACTTCTCTGAGACTCAGCTTTCCCTTTCTTAGATAGGAGGCTAATAGGCAGGTCTGTGTAAAGATCAATGACATATATGTAAAGCACCCTGCAGATCGTAGACACAGATAGTAGATAAACAGCAGTTAGAATGATTAGAAGCAACGTCAGCATTATCAGTGACTTCACTGATAGTCACTGGAAGAAATATAGCAGCCAACTTTTGGTACAGTGCGGTACCAGGGACAAGAGAAGAAAACCGAGGAAGATGTGGTCTTTCTTAAGACGTTTATGTTCTAGTAGGAGATAGCCCATGCGCTTAAAAGAAAGAACAAAGTAAACGGAAGTCTTGAATTCCAACATCTTTTATTACTCTACTTTTTGAGGCTACACTGACTCAGATCTTAGGAAAAAAGGGATATCTATGAAAATACCTTTTGTGTCCAGGACTGCTGTCACCCAGAAAGTTAAAGTCCTTCTTTTGTGGACTTTTCATATATGACCAAATGGTTTCCGGCTGTATACAAACAGCTCAGAGAGTCAGTGTAACACTGAATCAATCCTAAAAGTCTACCAACGCCAATCATGTAAATGAACAATGCTCTTTCCTATCGCCTTTCATGCTGTAATTTCACCCACAGATACACAACTTTTGCTCTTTAGTTTAGAAACACTTTTGCTTTTTTTTAGAAACACACTTTTGATGTTATCTCACCAATTTGATGGAAGGATTAGCTCTCAGGTGGCCGCTGTTAGCTCATGTCCCCAGCAAATCAGTGTTACAATGGTTTCCAGATGTGTCTACACCTAAACATCACCTGGGGATCTTCTTAAAATTCCAGACCCCAGGCCACTGACCAATTAAGTCACAATCTCTAGGGGTAGGCCATGGGTATCAGTGTTTTTTAAGAAGGCAAGTTTAGAAAATACTAAAATATTGTTTAATAGCTAAAACTACTGGCTCAGGAATCAGACTGCCTGGAACCAAATCCTAACTCTAACCTTGGAACTTGTTTACCTAAACTCTCTGTACCTCAGTTTATTTTTCTTAAGGCTGTTTGAAAGTTAAATAATGCATGTGTATAGCAATTTGTATAGTGCCCAAAGCATAGTGCTCAATTTGTGCTATAGAATGTCCCCAAGGTGTGTGTGTGTGTGTGTGTGTGCGTGTGTGTGTTTAGAGTTGGAATGCCTAGATGAAACAAAATTAGCAAAGTGATAATTATTGAAACTAGGTGATGGGTAAGTGGAGGTTCACTATAATATTCTCTATTTTGTTTTTGTTTAAAAACCTCTAGCATAAAAGAAGCTTTCTTTGTATCTCAAATAACTTAGAAATAAAGATAATGTGCATTGAAAACATCAAATTACTCAAAAAGTAATTCTAGTGATGATAAACATGGATGTGAAAAAACTGAATGAAGCATTTTCATAAAATGCCATTATGATAAGAACTAAATTAGGTCATACATGTTAATGTTAATGTTCTCTATACAACTAAACTAATACAATTATAAATGAACATTTATCTATTATAGCTTTATCTCTAAAATTTTATATTTTCAAATTTTTAAAATTTTCTTACATTCATGGTTATATAGCAATTTTAATTTGGGAGTTTCTTGATTTGAAGTTAACCTATGCATTAAAGCAGATTCTTAGACACCTTATTTCACTACAAAGGAAATACACACATCACCATAACAGAACCAAAAGTAAACCACAAATCTACTACCTCCTAATTTAGTGCTTTTTCCAACAGCATCAAGCTGCTGTTTCTAATAAGGTCGTACTCAAATTGAAACGCCCCATACATAGTTGGAGCCAAAACTGAAACAGCTGGCTTCCAACATTCATATTTCTTTGGGGGCGAGGACAGGATTTCACACAGCCAGCCCATCTTTATTGGCAGATCTTCCTGGAATACCAGTCTAGTGTCACTCCCTGTCTTAAATATCTCCCAACTCTTTTTTCCTTGGAGAGTAACTTCAGTACTTCCATCCTCCTATTAAAGGCCAGGTTGAAACCCACCTATCTAACCACTGCAATATTTCGCAGATTTGGATCAAAGTGATATGGCCTTGAATGCTGTTCCCTGCACCACATGCCTTCAAAGTACTGAGTCTCAGATTCCTCATTTATAAATTGGAGACAAAAAATATGTTGTAGGGTCATACAAGTACGAGAGCCATTGATAACTGTATGTAAGGGTCTGGTTATGGTTGCAGTGAGTGCCCACACTTCTCCGCTGGGCTCTAATTACAGACTTTGCTATATTTAAGTCTATATTATCATTTCCTTTAGCTTGTAAACTCCTGTGCTTTATTTTTGTCCTCAAAGCACATAGTGTACATAATTGAATACAGGTTTCTCTCACTATCAAAAACTAGAACTTTCCTAGTTGGTATGATCTGGTCAGTTATTTTGGGATCTGGAAGTGCTGTTACCATTAACATAGGTGGAAAAATTTTTGAGGATTTCCAGATTCAAAAGTTAGCCTATCCAATGATATCAAGTAGGAACATTCTACTTTCCTATAGTGGAGGAAACCTATAGATGGCTTATTTTCCCAATGGTAACCAGCATATTATGTACTATTTACTAAACACTGTAATATTTTTTATTAAAGATTTATTTATTTATGATTACAAGAGCTGGGGTGCAGGCCAGAGGTGTGGGAGGGTGAGAGAATTCACCAGAGACAGTGGGGAGCAGAATAGGCGGATTGACTGAAATACACCGCTGAGGGGAGCATCGGGTGAGACAGGAGAGGTCTGCCTGCTGCCCCATGTGGGAATCTCCCTGGCTGGGGATCTAACTTGTGCTGCGGTGGTTTCAGATAGCTTTAGAGGCTTAGACCTAACCCTTGTGCCACCAGGAAGGCCCTAAACACTGTAATATTTATTGAGCACTTAGAATGGGCAGAACACTGTGCTGAGCTATTTCCCTTTGTCATGTCACTCCCATTCCCCTGGTGCACCACAGCACACAGCACAGGAAGACCAGTGTGGAGGTGACGTGAAACAGGGTGTAGGGCCTGAATCCTGGGCTCTGTCACTGTGTATGTCACTTTAGGCAAGTCACTTAAGTCCTCTGTGCCTCAGTTTCTTCATCTGTACTTACTTCATAAAGTTGTTTTAAAGATGAAATATTATATATAGAACACACAATAAACATAAGGTACAGTGAGCTCAGTAACCATTGAGTAAATCTAGAAAATGTTTAGGAATATCCAGATGAATGGATTTTTTGATGAATTCATCTATTCTACGCATTAGACCAAAAAGGGTCAAGATAAAGTCTCCATCTTGTCCTCATGCAGTTTGCCTTTTAGATGGATAGACAACAAATACATAATTTTGAGACAATGGCTAATTGCAGGGAAGAAAATAAATGAGCGTGATATGGCTGGCAAAGCCAGAGGAAGGGGGTGCCTAGCTTGATTAGTCAGGAAAGTGTCTTTCAAAGAAAATGGTATTTAACTGTGGAAATAAAAGGAAAGAAGCCGCCAGATACATGATGACCTGAGAGGAGAAGGGGGAATGAAAGAGAGACACCATCTCAGAGCAAAGGCCATGACAGAGAATCAGCGAAAGGCACAGCAGGACAGATGCCCAGGGCAGCTAGAGGGAAGGACAGTAAGATTTGTATAGGAGAAACCTGGCTTTTATTCTAACGCCAATGGGAAGAAACCCCTGAGGAGTTTTGAGCAAGGTCATTCGTAGCATCTCCCTCTTGGAGATAATCAGACCACTGTGGCTGTACTATGCCTCTTAAATGTCTGTTTCTTAGCCTGTGTCACACAAACCACTTGCCCAAGTAGTCTTCTCAGGACAACAAATGGGATGAGCTGCCTGTGTTCCAAGCCATCTGCTGGAGAAGGCTGCCATCTGCTGGGAGAAAGCGCAGTTAAAAAGCTATTTGTGCCTGAGGGTGACTGGGGCACCCCTAAACTGCTGTTTCCATTGCATGCGGAAGGAAAGCGAGTTAGCAACACGATAAGGACGGAATGGCAAGGCAAACTATTCCCCACCTTGTCCTCTGTCCTGCCTTCTAAGGAGTCCACATTTGGGCTATTCAGCCTCTAGTCCTTGATTGTACTAAATGGGGTACAGCTGCTTTTAAAGAAAAGGCCAGGAGCACCTCTCAGAACAGATCTAGGAGCCATGGGAGAAGAGGGAAGAGAACCAAGCTGGAGCTTGAGAGAAGCAGGAACAGTGTTTATTGGGAGTAAGTGTTACGGGGACATTTCAGCATGGACTTACAGGTGTTTTGTCTGTGTTAGATGGGATATTCCCTTTAAGCTATTCAGTAAGACATATATTACTTTTCAAAGCTTTCTGAAGGAAAATCCATGCTTGTTTTGGGCACACTATTGTTAGAAGACTCGGCTGAAACCCAACCAGTTCCATACTGGGCATGACCATGTACACAAACACTGGATATTTTTGACCTAAGTTAAACTGTATGATCTGCTGCTATTGTTCCTTCTTGCACAGCCCCTATTCTGTGCTCCCCACTGCCCTAGCCCTCAGGGTCATTTGAGCAAGAGATGAAAGATTGGGAGAGGGATAAGCTTGAGGGTGAGAGGGCAAAATTAGGAAGATGGTAAGTCTTCCCATCCGCTTAAAAACCAATGACAAAACCACTAACAACACACCTCCTGGGACTTCTCTTATGTCATACTAAGGCGAAAAAAAGATCAAGCCCCCAAACTGACTATTAAGCGGTGCCTTCTCTTACTCCCCTAAATCTATTTTTGTGGCATTTTTCCTCTACTTTCAAATCTATTTTTCATGTTTGTTTTCACCAAGAGGTATTATTACATTAGTAGTGACACATCAGTGTAACAGAACATTAGGTGGCTGTTTTTGTTTTTCCTTTTTACGTGAGAAACTATGTGTTTATAAGGAGAGATACACTGGCAAGTAAAAAGAGAGTAATAATACAGTGTGTATTACCCTCTGAGTATGAAAGGGGGAACACATACACAAGCACAAGCCTGTACAATATTTTTTTGTATTTATATAAAAATACATGGAAACTAATAAAACTAGTAACTAGTAAGTGGTGACCTGTCAAAGGGGAGAGGAGGTAAGGGCGGGAGAGAGATATTTCCTTGTAATTTTTTTATATTATTTTGGGATTTGGATCATGTTATGTCTTCTTACAAATTTGAAGAAATTTGTAAATTAAAAAATTCATTCCACATGATTTTCCTCCATTCACCCAAATTTGACTGAGATTCTGCTTCTTTTAAATCACTTCTCTAATCCTTTGTCAATCCAGATTAAATACTCTGAGTTCTGTATGTCTGAGATTATACATTTAGTCTGTATCTCAATCTATTTTAGGCAATCAGCTTTAAGAAGCATTTGGGTCTTTATTTTATTCTTAGGCATTCTTCCCCTTTCAACAAGCAGTTGGTAGTGCCACTTAACTCAGAAAAATAGTTCACGTTCCTTTGTATGCTGTGGATGTTTGATTGCTAGAGACATTTTCCACCTCCCCAGCCACACTGACAGTCCTTCAAGAATTAGATCCATGTCTTATTTATCTACAAATCACTGCCTGCACCCTGAACACAGTAAGTGCTCAAAAACAGCGGCGATAGGGCTGATATATAAGTAAGCTCATAGAATGATGGGACCAACTCTATAAATTTTAAAATTTGCACACAACCCAACTGTCATGTCTCAGTCATCTTGACAAGCCCACAGGACACAGCATCTTAGTAGATGCTCAGTAAATGCTCCAGGAAGGAATCTTTATTGCGTGAACAGAGGCATGGTGACTAAACATTGCCGACTGCTTGCACTCTTGTATTTAAATAGCATATGGTTGCTAAGGAAATTAACATAAAGACTTATTAGGAATTTTAGTAAGGAAAACAAGAAGACAAATCTGAGAAGATATGAAGTTTTAAAGCTGTATTACAAAGTCTGGAAACTTTTCAGAAAAATTTTCGAGTTATTTCAGGGGGGTGGAGGCTACTTTGGGCAGCATGGACAGGGAAGCCTGCTAACCAGTAGGCTTTCCCACCTTTTAAAAACATGAGCTGAGAGTTAATCATGAGATGATCCTGGAAAAACAATGAGCATCTGGGAGAGAGAACAGCAAACTTGCAAATTCTGAAGGCAAGTATAGGATTGGTCTTTTAGGCAACAGAAGCTAATATGTCTGGGTCAGAATGAGTTGGAGGGAAAGAAGCAGGGGTTGAAATCAGAGAGTCCATAAAGCACTAGAGACGCTGCAAGAAGTTTGGACTTATTTTAAGAGCAATGGAAAGTCAGAGGAAAGACAACATAGTAAGGGAAAGATGTGATCTGCTTCACTTTTTAAAACCCAATCTGGGGAGAAAATTTTTGCACTCCATACAACTGATAAGGGACTGATCACAAAGATATACAAAGAACTCACACTATTCAACAAAAGCAAAGTAAACAATTCAGTCAAAAAATGGGCAGAAGAACTTAACAGAAACATCTCCAAAGAGGAAATGCAAATGGCCAACAGGTATATGAAAAAATGTTCAACATCCCTACTAATCAGGGAAATGCAAATCAAAACCACACTGAGATACCACCTTATACCAGTGAGAATGGCACATATTTAAAAAAACTAGCAACAACAAATATTGGCGAGGACGTGGTGAAAAAGAAACTCTCCTACACTGCTGGTGGGAATGCAAACTGGTCCAACCACTACGGAAAGCTGTGTGGAGATTCCTCAGACTACTAAAATTGGAGCTACCATATGACCCAGCAATTTCACTCCTAAACACAAAACATTAATTCAAAAACATTAATTCAAAAGGATACCTGCTCCCCTATGTTTATTGCAGCACTATTTATAATAGGTAAGATTTGAAAATAAGCCAAATGCCCAAAAATAGACGACTGGATCAAGAAGATGTGGTAATATGTACACAATGGAATACTATTCAGCAATCAAAAAGATACACTAATGCCATTCGCAGCAACATAGATGGAATTAGAAGGGATTATGTTCAGTGAAATAAGTCAGAGGAAAAAGAAAAATATCGGATGGTTTCACTTATAGGAGGAATACAGGGGAACCAAATAAGGGATCGGGGAAAAATAATAATAATAGTAAAAACAAAACAAAACAAAAATAAACAGGCAACTATAAATCAGAGACATTCAGCAGGGGAAAGGGGAGGAGAGAGATCAAAACAAGGTGGGAAGAGCACAAGGGACTATGGTGATGGTGCACGAGTGAACTGGTGGTGGAAATTCTATGGGGACTACACCTGGGTAAAGCAAGCAAACATTGAACAAAAATGAACAATGATGTAAAATATGTATAAATAAATAATTATTTTAAAAATAAAAATAAAACCCAATTTGGCTGCAGAAACAAATAGATTGCAGAGAAAATAGGCAGAAATGGGCAGACTGTTCAGGAAGTGAATGTAAAAATTCAGGTGACCATAACTGAGAGGCATATTAGCAGTAGAAACAAATTCAGGAAATGCCCTGAGGAGAAACTAGCAGAACTTGCATGGGATGTATTGGATTTGACGGTGAAGAAAGAGGAATTGGAGAAATAATCTTTTTCTTTTTTTACTTGAGCAAGTGGATGCCATTTTCCGGAAAAATGGAGTTGGAAAACTAAGAATAACAAGACTGAGAAAAAAAATACCTCTGTTTTAATGTATATTACATTTCAGATGCCTACAATAGATTCAAATGGAGAGGTCCAGTAGACTGTCTAATACTTAAGTGTGAGAACTCAGGTGGAACTGGAATAATCAAGGTTAGCAGGTGGCAGCATGGAGAGCCTAATGAAAGGCATTTTAGTTAGGACTGTGTAGGGGAAAAAAATGTACAAAAGAAAAAAGGGTCAGCTGGAACGCTTAAGAGGTCAGGGAAAAGAGAGGCTGGGAGACTGTGATGTCATAGAGGCCAAGAGAAGGAAGAATGTTTTAAAATGAGAGTGGCCATTTGTATTTAATGTTGGTAAGAGGTCAAATTTACTATTGCTTTTGGTAATGGCTACTGAATGCTTAGCAAGGACCATAATCTGGTCTGAAAGCTTTATAGGTTGTCAGTCATCTTAGCTCTTTAACAATCCTAACATAGAGAAAGCCATTGGAATTAGTGGCAGAGGCTAAAGGAAAAGCTCTTTGATTCAACAGTAACTACTAAATCCTGACTTGTTCCAGGCATTGCTTGAGGCATTGAGGATGAAACAATGGAAAGGACAAAAAGTTTCCGCCCTCTGGGAGCTTAATGAAATAATAAATAGATACACACTTAAGGAAATGATGGGGCCAAAGAGTGTTGTTGACAGAGTGACTGGTATACTCTCATAAAGAAATAACAACTATTTGACAGAAGAGTATCTTAGAAGAGAAACATGCAAATGAAATAGTCTTGAAGTGGGAGGGCCAAGAAGGTCCACGAAGTAGGAGAGCAGAGAAGGTGGGAAGGACGATGGGCCCCGCGGCTGGGGAGCAGGCAGGGGCAGCTCATGCGGGGCTTTGCAGGCCTGCAAAGGAATTTAAATCACAAACTATGTGAGAGGAGATGCCCCTCTGGAGAGCTGAGAGCAGGTCACTGCAAATACTTTTTATAATCTTTGTGACTACTATCTGGACAATGAACAGGAAGGAGGGGGAAATGGAACACAAGTAGAAGCAAGAGACTAGCTGGAAGCTATTGCAGTGGACCTAACAAGCATGATAGTGGCTTCCTATGATGTTGAAGGCTTAGTTGTTAAGAAATGATCGTAGCCACGGTGTGTATTTCAGAATCAGGGTTTGCTAATGGTTTGGAGGCAGGGTGTAAAAGAAAAACAGGTGTCAAGAATGATTCTAAGGTTTTTGGCCCTGAACTCCTGGATGATGGTGGTGCCATTGGTTGAAATGGGGGAAGAGCAAGTTTGGGTGTGGGCGTAAGGGGTCACTTATGGACATTAAGTTTTACGTGCCTATTGGATATTCACTTAGGAATATTAAATAGACAATGGTCTAAACCCCTAGATTTCAAGGGAGAATTTGAGGCTAATCTGGGAAGTTACCAGTATACAATTAAAGACATGGAACTGATGACATCACCCAGGGAACAAGGAAAGTTCTAGAAGAACCTGAGTGAACTGAGTCATCAGTCACTTCAACCTAGAGGCTGGGAAGAGAAGGATCCAGGAAAGGAATCCAAGTCAGGAACAATCAGTGAGGTAGGATGGCCATGAGGCAGTGGTATGCTGGAAGTCAAGTAAAGGAAACTTCTAAGAAAGAGAAAGTGAATGTGTTAAATGAGTGAGATAAGGATGAATTAACCATTGAATCTGGCAAGATATATCAGTGACCTACAAGAGCAACTTCAGCTAACCAGAAGAGATGAAAGCTTTACTGAAGTGGACTCTGAAGAGAATGGGGACAAAGGACAATGAAACCAATCACTTAAAAATAACTATTTTTAGGAATTTTTCCCTAAGATTCTTTAAAAGAGCAAAGAAACTAGAGCAGTACCTGGAGTGGCAAATAACAATAAGGGAGGGGTATTGTTTTTAAAGAGAAAAGGTATTGCTGCTTGTTTATGTGCTAATGGGATTGATCCAGTGGAAAGTAAAACGATGCAGGAGAGGGAAGATAATTTTATGAACAAGGAACTTAAAGTTAAATGTATAATATCCAATATACAGGTTGAGAGAAAGGCCTTCAACAGGAGCAAGGACAGTTCATTATTAGCAGGGGAAAAACTACTGTATACATGTACAGATGCTAGTAGATTGGTAGAGTCCATGTTAGAAAATGAACTGACCGGGAAACATAGTATGATTACCAAGCAGCACTTGAGAATCCACTGGAAGTTTGAGATCAGTCAGCACAGTTGCCTCTCTCTATCAATATCTGTTTTTCAAGTACAAACAAGAATGAGATTTAAATAAGAATGAGGGAGGGAGAGGCAAGAGAGCTAAGAAAATTTTCAAGGACATGATTCCATTGGTGGTCATGGACCATAAGATGAGAGAGATGAGAGTCTGAGGACGTAGATGGTGATATATGATGAAAAGTTAGCAGCATCAATAGATTAGCGGTCCCTTTGAAGCTGAAGCATTGATAAAAAGGGGTACAAGGAGTGAGTGGTTAGAGATTATAGTGCTTTAAAAAGTCTGTAAACGGTACAGCAATTGACATGATCAAAGGTTAGAGTAGGGGGCATCTAAGATGGGGGTGAAGGACAGGATCACTCCAAGTGAGGTCAAATACTGAGAAGTGAAGTGGAACATCCATTTGGGTAATGAACTCTCCAGACATGAAGACAAGGTTGGTAACAGACAATAAAACCAGGCCAGTTTCAGTGAGGTGAAGAGGGAAAAGGCTTAACTGTGGGTTGAGGAGGGAATGATAGGCATGAAAATGGAGTTATTTTTGAGTACAGACAACACCTTATAGACAAGTTCTTCAGTGAAGAACAGAAATATTATGGCAGATGTTTGAAGAAAGAGGGATCTGAAGAAGATATGGGCTCAAAGGTTATTTCAAGATGGAAGATTCAAGGGTACATGTGTCTCTTATGGGACTGATTCATTAGAAGAGGGAAACGGCTGCTGTGGGAGAACGAGTATATAACTTCAAGAACAAAGTTCTTCAGAATAGTGAAATGTAAAGCACAAGAGGAAGATTCTGTTCTTCCCTGAAATGTGAAAAAGAATCCATGGGCATAAATTTGCATAAGGCAATAGAATAGTGGAAAGAAATTAAGGGAGTCCATGACTGACTGTTTCTACTTTCTCAATAAAATATGAGATAGTGTTCAGCTGTTTAGAGGCCTCAGGTGTGAAGTCTGGAGGACTGCAGAGAAGCCATTTAGTCATTTTCTCAGAGACTGGGAGCATTAACTTAGCAGGCGGGGGAAAAAAAAGCGGGCTTGCTAGACAGTGTCGAATATCCTATTGGGATCTGTGGTTATGAAACTGAAATAAAAGTGGTCAATATGATTGTGTCATTTTGAACAAAAAGAAACAGCTGCTCATAGGTGGGCAGAAGGTGGGTGAGCAGGTTTAAGCAAGGTCGGAGTTTTACCAGGAAAAGTATGATGAATAGTCAAAAGGGCATTGGGTGGTAGATGTTGCAAGAGAACAACTGAAATGATAGACCATTCTAGAATGGAGGTTGAAGAGGCGTTTAGGAGAGAACATAAAGTTTAAAAAGTAGGTAGCCACAGGATAAAAGCCCAGTGTGGACATAGTACTGCTTTGGGTCAGGTCATCAATGTGAGGTCATAAGAAAGCTGGTGTGGTCAGAGCAAAGGTTTATATAAAAATCCTATCAGCTGTGTTATCTGTGAACTTTATGAAGACTGAGCACAACAGTATGCACTTAGTAGGTGCTCTGAATGCTCCTCCACGAGTGCTTTTGTTATAGCCTTAACAATGTAATAGCAAGTAGTAAGTGCTACCATGTGCCAAACACTGACAGAATCCTCCCTTCAGGGACTCCTCTTTTTTAGTTGAGAGGAAAGATAATGATGATAAAACAAAATCTTAGATGCTACAGGAGACTTAATCATCAAAGTGGCAGTCCAGAGAATGCAATGACTAAAGGGCTTCAACAACAAGTGACAATGGACAGTCAAGAACAGCTAGGAGGTCATCTGGTGGAGAGAAGCCAAAGTGAGGAGATTCCATTTCTCTCACCACCAGAGACTCAATTTCCCATGAGAGTCCCTTGAGGTCCAATGACAGGTGACTGCAAAGCAGTAGGTATGACACATTCAGCTTCCTTCAAAACACGGGTGAGGTTTTGCATGCATGCCATCACCTACAGGTCCCCCAGTTCGAGATGGTCAGGGAGGCTCAGTGCCTTGGAGGGGCCCCAACACCTACCGCTCAGGGAAGCTGGTGGAATCCGTGGTGGAAATCTGGTCACCAGAGATGGGGAGCCCACCACTGCGGCGTCTGGGAGCAACTCGGCTTCTAGGATCTTGTGGGCCCGGCGGGAGCGAGCATGGGGCCTCTGGGGCTTGCGGGGCTCCTCGGGGACACAGCTGGGCTTGCTGGGCGCAAGAGGCTCAAAGGGAGAACGGAGACCGAGGGCCTCGTTGCAGCGTTCGCTGGAGTCCTCCGGGACGCAGAGTTCTCGGGGCTCGTAGCATTCCTGGGACTCGAAGGGCCGGTAGGACTCATAGTATTCCTGGGACTTACAGGGTTCCTGGGTCTCGCCGGACACCTCAGACTCAGCGAACTCAACTGGCTGGTCTGACTCCTCGGGTTCTTCGAGCTCCTCAGACTCTTCAAGTCTGCGCGCATCGAGGATCCTGCGTACTAGGGACTTACGGGCGCTTTCAGGGCTAGCGGCTGTTTCTGACGTTGCGTTATACTCCGCGGACCTCGCGGACGTGACCGAACACTCCTGGCTCTCCATTGGCGCCTGGACGCTCCCGCTGCGCGCGGCGCTGACGCTCTCTGCGGGCTGCCAGCGAAGGCCGCGCGCTTTCTGCGGTGGGAGACGGGTGGGGGTGGGGGCGTCCCGCTCCCCGCCCCAGATCGCGGGGAGGGAGTCCGCGGCCGCCGGAGGTGCCCCACCCCTGCCTCCCCCCACCCGCAAGTTCTCGGGTTGCCAAGGGGACGCGCTGGCCGCGAGGGCCCTCTGCTCGCTGGCTCCCGCGGAGCGGAACCCGAGGTGCGGCGGCCGGGAGAGCGTCGCGCTACTGACCTGAGTCGAGGGCGAGGATGCTCGCGTGCTCGGTTACTGAGACCCGGGAGTAGAACATACCGGCCTCCAGCCTACTTATAGGGCCCGCCATTCAGCAGAACCAGGTTTCTGTGATGGTTTAGAGGGTCCTTGGCACCTTGGGTCTTTATCTCTTGAACATGCTGGGAGGGGGATACCGAGATCCACAGTGTTCCGAGCCCCACCGCCACTAGGATTGACTTCTATTCTATTAGTTCCACTAGTAAATGCCCAGCAATAGGAAAGGATATTGTGGGAGGAGGTGACACCCAGCGTGAATATTTGGTGCTAGCTTAATATTCAAGAAAAGTCGCAGATTTTTTTTTTTTACTACTTTATCTTCATATGAAGTTCTACACACAGTCACAAAGAAATATTGATGGATTGAAAGAAAAGTACCTTCCACAGTCACAAAGAAATACTGATAGATTGAAAGAAAAGTACCTTCTACAACTCGGCGTCTGGTTACTATGAGACCATGTTAAATGAAACAAGGAGAAAAGACAAATACTGGACAATTTCATGTGTATGTGGAATAAAAAGAAACAAAGGAACTGACAAAACTAAACCAAAACAGACCTTAGAAATATGACTACAGAATTGAAGTTACTAAAGGGGGAGGATGTCTAATGAGTCATATTTACAGATCCTATAATTATCTTGTGAACAGCACGACTTTGAGGAATGTATTTGTGTGCGTACGTGTGCCTTCCCAAGTAGATGCAAGCTCCTTAATGACAAGAGATGTTGTCTGTCCTGGTGTATTTTTAAGGTTGAGCACAGTGAATGTGGATGTCTGTCATTTCTGTTATTTTCCTGCCTGGCATCCCATCCCTGTTCTTCTTATATTAAATTCATTCCATATAGTTTCAGGGGGTTAATCCTGCTCCCTAACCCCAGATCTGGGTAATATGGCCACAAAGGTTGGTTCAGGGATAAATATGTGAGCATAGTAGAACCATCCATGACCCATCCAGAGATCAACTGGTTTTGTTATTTATATTTTTTATTGAGGTGATGTTGATTTACAACACTATATATGGGGGAATAGATTCACACCTCCTCAGATGTATGTCACCACACCACACCCACCATCAAAGTACCCATAGTCCTTTATCCAAGCCTATTGGGTCTCCTTTCCCCTTTGTTCCCACATACAAGCTTCTTCCCCCTTTAGTAACTTCAATTCTGTAGTCATATTTCTAAGGTCTGTTTTGGTTTAGTTTTGTCAGTTCCTTTGTTTTGTTTCTTTTATTCCACATACACATGAAATTGTCCAGTATTTGTCTTTTCTCCTTGACTTATTTCACTTAACATAATCCCCTCCATTTCCTGGTTAGCTGCTTTAAAAGAGAGGATCCAATGGATACGAGCATGGAGGTTTCTCAAAAGATTAGAAATGCATCTGTCATGTGACCTAAAAATTCCACTCCTGGTTATCTCCCTGAAGAATACATAACACTAATTTGAAAGGAAACCTGTACTCCCATGTTCATTGCAATGCTATTTACTGTAGCCAAGCTGTGGAAACAAACTAAATGCCCCCAAATAGAGGAGTGGATCAAGAAGGCATGGTTTATATGCACAATGGAATATTACTCAGCAATCAAAAAAGATAAACTCATGCCCTTTGGGACAACATGAATGGAGCTGGAGGGGATTATGCTAAGTGAAATAAGACATAAGGAGAAAGAAAAATAGTCAATGGTGTCACTTATATGTGGAATATAGAGAAACCAAACAAAGGATCAGATAAAGACAAGCTTAAAAACTAAGCCTTAAAAGCTATAGAACTGAGGCTACCAGTGTTGGAGGGGCAAGGGTGAGAAAAAAGTTGGGAGAAAGCACAATTGACTATGGTGGCAGATTCTGGGTGCTTTGATGGTGGGTACGCTATAGTAACTACACCTGAAGAAGGGGGGATCCTATACTTCTAAATACTGACAACAGGGTGAATCAATGTTACCTCAATAATAAACAGAGAGGGTCCATTTTAATTTGGGGTCATGAGCTATGTGAATGTTGGGAAGCTTGATGTTGACCACAGTCCCTTGCAGAGGCAATCCGGGAATTAAGTCAAGCAGAAGTTATCAGGATCAAGAGAAGGAGAGACAGCCTTATTATTTTTGATAAACCAGATTTTCAGTATGGTAAGTCCCCCAAAATTGGCTTTTCTGTCACACACATTTTTAACTAAGAATTCTGACAAATTTTCTGCCATGTAGACGTTTGCAAAATGAGTAAATGAAAAGAGAAAGCCGCTCTAAGAGTGCTAAGTCTACAGTTGCTGAGCCTGGAAGGCTGGCAAAAGTGGCCAGATCGTGCTAAATTTTGCAAGCTAAAGCTTGCCAACCCCTGTGGCCTGATAGGAAGACCACTAGCCAGGCAGTTTTTTGATGACACTCCATTCCATTTTGGCTGTGTGCCATTTCCATTGGAACTCCTGCGACTTGTATGTCCCTTGCAAGCCAGAGAATATCTCAAGTCCTGGCTTCAATCACTCCCAGCATCAAGCAATGACCACCATATTTGGCACTCAATAATTGGTCACTGAAGGAAAAACTCTAGCCAAACCCTAGTTGTCAAAAAATGCAGAATCTAAAATCTAACATCAGAAGGTCATAAAAATAAGGCTGAGCAAGGAAGAAAAGAGATTATCATGCCCTGTCTGAAAACTTTTGGCACATCTGTGAAAGAGGAATCTGAGAACTTATGAATGCTTCTGACCACACTAGAAAACATGAGATACTACATAGAAGCAAAGTTTAGGACTGGAAGTAGACAGCATTTGATGGAGTCCTTTTCCAGAGTGATAACCAAGAAGGAGAGATGGGGGGCCTCCCTGGTGGCGCAGCGGTTGGGCGCTGCGCTGTGGAGCTGTCGGCAGCGGCGATGCAAGTTCGACGCCCAGCCGGGGAGAATCCCACATGGTGTGGCAGACCTCTCCTGCCTTGCCCGCTGCTCCCCTCAGCAGTGTGTATCTGATCTGCCTGTTCTGCTCCCTACTCTGTCTCTAGTGAACCCTCTTGCCGCCCCACGCCTCTGGCCTGTATGTGTAATAAGTGGATAAATCTTAAAAAAAAAAAAAGTGAGAGATGGGTGACTCTTTCACCTGAACATTTAAAAGGCCCCTGTAGGATTATGAATTGGTTTAGTTTCAATATCACTGGGTCTCAGGGCAGAAGGAGGGCTGAGGAGAGGTAGAAAAATGGAGGAATGGCTGATCAGAGGCGCCACTAGAAAACACACATTTATCAAATTCACTGTCTTATATCAGTATTCCAAAAGTTACAGTAATAACACCGAAAATCACTGATCACAGGTCACTATCACAGATAGAATAATAATGAAATGGTTTTAAAAGCTGAGAATTACCAAAATGTCGCTCAGAGACATGAAGTGAGCACATGTTATTGGAAAAATGGTGCCAACAAACTTGCTGGACACGGGATTGACACAAACCTTCAATATGTACAAAAATGCACTATCTGTGAAGTGCTGAAACACGAAGCATAGTGAAGTGATACTGTACATAAAAGCATATGAACGAGCAAAATGTCAAGAATTTAAAAAACAACCCCCCACAATATTCCATGTGTAATAGGCTTCTGAAAGAGAAGACTTCACTGACTTTCTGAATGCTGTTAACTTGTGTTTCTGACTCTGATAGTGCTTGCTTTTCTTATTGTCCTATCCAATTTTTCTTTCCCTACAGAGTTAGATGGATTCATCTAAGGAAAGACACCTGGGTTTTCACTTGAAAAGAGACACGTTTATTAAACTATTTTAATGCAAATATCACGTTATTGAAAAACTACAAATGTGGTGAATGTGTGCTAATGTTCACTTTATCTTTGTGATTAAAAACCCCTAACTACATTGTTTTACCAATGTTACCAATTTTTTTTTTTACAGTTCAAAACCTAAATATAAAGATGCTCTCAATCAGTTAACATTATCTTTGTGTATATGTGGTACATTGAAAAAATAGAAAATGGCTTATTTTTTATTTGAAAGTGGAAACCTTTGGTTCCAAGCCTGCTCCTCCACAGGGCTGGCGCTGGAGACACTCAGCTGGCGAGCCCGCACAGCTCGTGGGGACCTGCTCCCTGTATGTCCGCAGCCAAGTGTGCAATCAGGTCTTTGGCATCTTGCATGGTGGAGGGGATCTCTGAGCCGTTTTCGGTCACTTGGGTTGCAAACAAGAACATTTTCCTGTCATTTCCCACCTCAGATAACGCCAAAGCTTCATGGATATCTGTAATGTGATAGGCAGTTTCAAGATCCTTCACCCGGAATGGAAAAAGAATAGAAAAGAACTGGGTTACTTTATGATCCTTTTGAATACTTTTATTCTTATCTGTTGCTTTCAATGACCCCACCTCCAACTGAGTAAAGTGACCCCATGATTAAAATCCCAGAGGTTGTTTGAATATTAAGCTTTTCACCAGGATTATATCACCATTCTAAGAGTCACCATCAAAATGTATTTTCTGGAAAGAAGTTAAGCCAATATAATACCTTAATCAATTTCCTAAACAGTGTGTAGTATATCTGCTTTTAATTTTATTCTGGTTTCCTTTTTATTTTCCCCAAGGATATTTTCAGTGGAGTCAATTACTTTTATCTTTAACAACAAAAATTGGATTCATAATTGGTTTTGTCCATAACGTATTTTACCGATGATAGCATTTGACACCGTGTGGGTTTTTTGGTGACAATTATTTCTACTGAACAAAATATTTTGCATCAAATTTTTGTGATTATACTCCTTAAGGAATTCATAACCCAGCAGATCTAATAACTATAAATTGAATTGAATATATGGCGTGTTGTTGAGTATTAAAGTAGGCACATCTAGTCTTAATAAAACCAGGGAGTACAATTTACATTTGCAGATTTTTACCTGTTTGTTTGCAAACACAACCAGAGGAAGGATTGGATTTGTTCCGATTAGCTGATGAAGGTGTTTTTTGGCTTCAGGTAATCTGTTGTGATCTGCTGAATCCACCACAAATATCAGTAGCAACCCCTTGGACAGGTACATTTCCCAATATGAACGAAAAGGTTCACTACCACCAACTACAGAGAATAATGGAGAAAACACACACACACACACAAAACCATGAAGCATTAGCTGAGGGGCAGGAAAGGCAGGGGTACTGATACTTTCTAAATACTGGACAGGTGTTCTGATAAAAACACCATTGTGCTACAGAAGGACCAGAGACATGTTACTAGGGAAATAGTTGGTGCAGATATTTACCCTCCACACAGGCTTCATTCATTCTGAAGCACAAAGGATCAGTATAAAGATACTAAATATACAATGGATGCTTCGTGATCCTGTTACACTAAACAGACAACAGTTATGGCCATGTCTATCAGAGCCTAGAAAATGGGAGAAGGCAACTAGAATAATTCAGGGTGCTGGGTTAAAACACTTTCTAAAATAAAATTTTAAATGGATTGAATTCAGTGAAGCTAGTCCCACTTGCATAATTTTTTCCCCTTGGATGGATTTCATGTTCCTAAATGTTTGGGGAACAAGAGAACATTTCATAGCATATGAACATTATATCACATTTGGATTTCAGTGTCTGTAAATAAGGTTTTATTGGAGCACAGATGTGAATGTGCTTACAAAATGTCACACTACAATGGGCACAGTTAAGGGACTTCAACACCAAGACCACGTGGTGTACAAAGTCTAAATTGTTTATTATCTAACCCTGAAAAGAAAGTTTGCAGACCCTCATTTAGGAACTTAACAGAAACATTTTGAAGAGTGATAGGAAAGTGTTTTTATTTGTCTCTCCTTTGTTTTTCTTTATATAGAGAGCTAGATGAGTCATTCTTTGAAGTATTTTATGTCTTTAATTTTTAAAAAGATTTATTTATGCATACAAGAATTGGGGTATAGGTCAGAGGTGTTGGGGGTGAGAGGATTCACTAGAGACATAGTGGGGAGCAGAACAGGTGGATTGACTGAAATCCGCTGCTGAGGGGAGCGGCGGGTGAGACAAGAGAGGTTTGCTGTGCCCTGTGGGTCAGCTCCCTGGCTAGGGTTCAAACTCATGCTGCAGTGGCTGGCGATAGCTTGATAGTGCTATGTCTTTAACCCCTGCACTATCAGGGAGGTCCTGTGTCCTTAATTTTTTAAAGGAATGTTGTGCAAGCTTCTAATTCACATAGTTCTAACTAATTTAAAGATGAATAGAAATTTGGGCTGTTTCTCATTCCCTGCTACTAGAAGCAATGATGTCCCAAACATTTTTGTCTCCTGGTGTGGATATGCAAGCCTATAAATAAAGATTAAATTCCACCTTTTTCTTTACTTAAAAAATATTATCAGGGTTCTTATTTTTTACTAATCTGAGTGTAAAAAAAACACCTTACTATGGCCCTTATCTGAATTTTTCTGCTTGGTGATAATGCTAGTGAACATGCTTTCATGTTTAATTCTAATTTGTTCATTTTATGTGATATGTAATTCATATCTGCCCAATTTTTTATGTTGTTTTTATTTATTTGTAGGAGTTCTTTATGTATTCTGGATACTCTGCTATGTTGACGATATGTGTTGCATGTAATTTTTCCCACTTTGTGGCATCTTTTTATTAATAGAAGTTCTCAATTAATGTAGTATATCTAAATCAAGATAATACCAATTTCTGCTTGCTTGTCTGTCATAACTTCCACTCCAGTTTCAGCTCAGATTTTTTTTTTTCTCTTATTTGGGGGAGAGGATGGATTGGGGCAGGTAACCTGGAAGATTTTCCTTACTACCGACAAGTACATCAATGTTGGGCGCTGAGTGTGCATACTGAATTAAAGAAACTAAGTATGGTAACTGCCCTTATGAAATTTTATGTCTAGTTAGGAACACCTGTCATAAATGAAAAAAAAATTGAATTAAAAGCTGTATGGAGGAAGCATACAGAAAATGGGGGAATATGTTAGAAAAAAATGACTGGATGGGGCCATTTAAGCTAATACCTGAAGTTTGGGAGTTAACTATCAAGTGAAGGTCTAGGAAAGAGCAGTAGATAATATGTCTGATAGGAGGCACCCCCAAGAAGACCTTTTAAAAAGAGAAAGGAGAGCAGAAGGGCTGGAGTAAAATGATAAGGTTAAAGAGGAGGCAGTTGATAAAGGGTCTCATAGGCTAAAACAAAGACTCCAGATTTTATAACAAGTATGAGATTGCTACTGAGTTTTAAGTTAGTAATATTTGTGCTAACATATTTTTCATAGCTGGATGAAAGAAAAAATGAAAATGTGACTGTAGTAATCTAAGAGATGATGGAGGGTCTGGCTTACAGAGGGGTAGTAGGAAAGAATGTCACCAATGATTCTGAGAGATGTTTTAGATACAGCAAAATACAGATCCTGGGCCTCCCTGGTGGTGCAAGGGGTTAAGTCTCAGCACTATGAAGCTATAGGCAGCCACCGCAGCAGGAGTTTCATCGACAGGGCGCTTCCCACATGGCGCAGCAGACCTCTTCTGCCTCGCCCGCTGCTCCCCTCAGCAGTGTATTTCAGTAGATCCGCCTGTTCTGCTCCCCACTCTGTCTCTGGTGAATCCTCTCATCCCCTGCACCTCTGACCTACACCTCAGTTCTACGCATGAATAAATTTAAAAAAAAAAGAAAAGAAAAATTCAAGCCTTACTTGTACACTTGAGGTGGGGATACAGAAGGAGGAATCTAGGATGACTCCATGTTTTCTGGCTCGAATGAATTAATGAACGAGTAGCCATTTACTTACCAGTGGATTATATGGAAAGAAACAGATGTGGAAATAAACCAAGCACTCTGTTTTGATCATGTTAGGGTTGAAATACTGATTTGACATGCAGGTAGAAATGTCAGGTGACATTTAGATATGTTTGGGTTGGATATATAGATCTGAAAGTCATCAGAATAAAGATGGTATTTAATGCCAAGGGGATCGATGAGATCATGCAAGGCGAGTGTAAATAGATACAACTCTGGGGCAAGCAGTATTTAGAGAGGGGTGACTCCAGAATTATTATGGAGGAAGGGCTTCTGGGCCATCATCTGGTTACAAGAAGAGGTTGGGCTTGTCTACAATTTTCTTTGCAGAGAAGGAAGCACACTCTTTTCACTTCAAGTGCATGCCTATTTGAGATAGTATGAGAGGAGGGAAGCTGATGTAAGAGGGGGTGCTAAAGCCTTCCTCTCAACTTCATTTTATCACCATCACTGCAAAAAGGAGAAAATAAAAAGAGCAGAAAGTGATTTACCCCCGAAGTGCACACTAGTATTAAACTCCACATGTATTCTCTGTTCTCAAAGACTAGGAAAAGTTGACTCAGGGTTACTTAATACTAGGACCCAGCGTTATTAACATTAAGTCTAGCCCAAGATAGTTAACATTACATCTGCTGTTAATATTACATCTGGCAAAGGAAAAGTCAACTATCTCATAACTAATGAGCTAGAGGGCTTACTCTCCAGGAACTCCATCTGGCTGTCTTCAGTGTGGATGCACACTTCATTGAAACCTTGGGTAGGTGCCACGCTGTGCTGGACTCTGTTTAAAGCTAGTGAGTGAAGGACACTGGTCTTTCCTGCTCCATCCAGACCCAACACTAGGATCTGCTTATCTTTGTCCTGTGAAATAAAAGATAAATCAATAAATCTAGGTTATGGAGGCCTTGTTTTCCTGACTCCTGGCAGCGTGTCTGCCTGTGGTAGGACTAGTAACATCTGTGGAACTGTAAACCATACTACACAACTTTATAAAACATTTACTAGGTCTGGGTGGTTGGTTTGTATTTATAATTAGCCACTAATTATGTGAAGTTAATCATATACCCCTCTCCCCTCACTCCTGGTCAGTCTATGGATTATATACTTTATGTTGATATTTATCAGGATTTATGGGAGGTGCCACAAGCCATAGTAACAATTTTTTGACTTGACTTTGCTTCATGGGTTGATGTTCATTGGGGATTGCACCAGAATTCCATTTGTTGTTTGGGGTCTTGGGACCTCCATGATTGAGGAATTGACAATGTCACTCAGCAGTTAAACCTCTAAGGTCTCATATTATTTATTACTCTCTCTTGTCTTCCCGATTGGACCACTAGACTAAAAGATTTTAGGGCAAGTTTCCTCTCTTCTGCTTTTTAACATAAATATCATGATCAAATGAAAAGGTTAAAATTATAATTCACAAACGAGCATTTATTTTTAAGCCTGATGTTAAAACCTGTTAGATTAGATGTAAACTTCAGAAGGAAGTATTCCATGAACAAATCAGAATTAGACACGTTTATAACAAATGATTGAGGGACAAGAGTAGGTTGGTGAAAGACAGAAAGAAAAAGTCCCCCATGCTTAGGAGAATGGTTTCTAGGGTGCAAACTTTTAATGTAAACACTAATAACTGAGCAACAATGCAGCCAGCATGCTTACAGGTATTCAATTCTATTTCCCAAATAGCCTCCAAAGAGGTTTCTTATGCACCCAAAACACTAATCACTGTTTTTAATGGCAAGGGTTTAAAAATACAATAATCATACTCATTTCTGTTTAACCACTAAGTGGTGGTGATGTGTGTATATATATACTCCACCATTTATTTATTTTTGTCAAGGTCTTTGTGAAAGTAGTAAGTTTTAAGTTCTGCTCAAATACACGGATTTGTGTAGACCACATGATTTATAAAGTCTGTCTGGTGAATAGCAAATTAGGAAAAGTACATTTGTTTTTGGATTGAATTCTTGATGGCTCTTAAAGTGTGTTCCCACAGGAGTTTCCTATCTTCAGCCCCACCTGCTGCCCCATCCCCTCCCGTATGCATCTGAATTTGTCATTCTGAGAGTGTGCATGTAAGGAAGGGCGGACTTGATACAGACTTCATTCACTGGTTTTAGATCGCTTATTTTAAAGCAAGGGGGCACCAAGAAATGGCTGCAGGGTATTGATTGTGTGCCCTTCATTATCTCCACCAGTGTCCCTACTCACTATGCCCCATCTAGTTCATCAGTACAAATGTGTTTTTTTCACATTTTAACTGCTCTGAAATGAATATTTTATAGTTCACGCAAAATATTTACATGTCATATTTTGATTGGCAGCATTTTTTTTCTTTCCTAGTATACCTAATTTACGGATTTAAAATAATGGCATCTTAGATCCTATAAATATTTGAAGCAAAAAATACGTCTCTACTCGCTTTCAAACCATGTTGCTGCCCTTAAGATCCACCCAATTGGTGGTGGGCTACCCAAGGGGAATGCAAAATGTAAAAGACATAAATAACAATAAAAATATATATTATAAAAAAAAAAAAGATCCACCCAGTCTAGAAATTCTACAGGCACTCATTCTTTACATTGTGCTTACTTTTTCATCTAAAATACATGCTTTCTTAATAAATGTATATTTAAAAAATAAAATAAATGCTTTCTTATATATTTTAGTCTAAAGTGTTTATCTATTAAGATGATTGTAAATCAAGAACTCAGGCATGAAACATGATTCTGATCAACACTGTTCCTTGTCAAAAGTATTTCTTTAACTTACATGTGGATCTGTGAAGTCTGTATTTTATCAGAGACCAGATCTGTTAATAATTCTGATTGTTAGAACCAGAAAGCAGTTCTAAGTTCAAGAATTCCAGAAACACAGAGCCTATTAAGACGATTCAAACAATGTCTATTCTCACCCCCTCGATTTTAACATTGTGTTAAATACACAAAATTTACCATCTTAACCATTTTAAGTTTACAATTCAATGATATGAAATTCATTCCTATGTTGTGCGACCATCACCACCATTCTATCTCTATTACGCGTTTTATCCTAGAAAGGCAAACGCTGTATTCCTAAAACAGCCCTCTCCCCCGCTTCCCTCGGCTCCTGGCAACTCTCTTGCCTCTATGATTTGACTGAGAACCTCCTATTAGTGGAATTACGTTATTTATCTTCTTGTAACTGCAATGTTCGGTGTCTGAGACTCTGTTAAAATGTTGTGACCGTTCCTTATGGGCGCTCTGTGGTCTGCAAGCATTGGAAACGGTAACCACAGCGCTCCCAGAAAAGGTTTAGACGGCCCCAGACGCACCTCGCACAGTTCTGGAATCCCGCTCCTTGACACAAAGAACGTGTTCAACCAAAAGGACTCAGATCCCGAGCTGTGGGCGGGAAGGCTGGGCTAGGTTCCTGCGCTATCACTGGGGTGTAAGCGAGTGCTGAGTCTGGACAGATACTGGGGTCAGAGAAACTGTCCAGAGCCCCCAGTGAAGACCAACTTGGCTCTCTTCTCCCTCAACAATAGCCCGGATGAGGGCTGGGCCGCAGGGTCAGGGTTAAAGGGGAGTTGGGAGGGCTCAAGGGAAAGAAGCTTGGCACGCCCCCTTCCTTCCACAGATGAAAAGCCCGAAAACGCAACCCGATTCCTTCAGGCCTCGGACGTAACAGAGCAGGCTCCGTGGTCTGACTACGCGCAACGGCCGCGGAGGTGCGGGTCCCGGGGCTCTTACCGGCGGCTCCAGCAGGGGCTTTGTCAAGATGGTCTTGTCCTTCTTTTCTTCTTTCCCCTTAAATTGTTCCTTCTCTTTTGTCTCTCGCTGTTTGCTCTTTTCCTCTTTATTCTTACTTTTCTCCTCTTTTCCTTTCTCTTTTCCCTTCAGTTTCTCCTTCTCCACCTCCTTCCTTTTCTCTTCCTTTCCCTTTTCCCGAACACTCTCTGGTTCCTTTCCCTTCTCCTTTTTCAGTTTTACCTTGTCCATCTCCCCGGTCCCCGCTTTCTCCCCTACGCCGGCGCGCCCGCGCGCTGGTACCGCAGTCCAGGGTCCCGGCAGTTGTGGCACCTGCAGGGGGCGCAGGCCGGAGACGTAGGTCCACGCAGCGTAGACCACACACGCGGTCACCGCGCCCGCGGCCAGCCACGCGCCGCGCCCTTCGCCGCCTGGCATCTCACGTTTGCTGGCCAGCTCGGTCTGGGCCGCGCGGATTCGCTAGATCTGGCTGCGGGGCACGGTGGAGTGGGGAAGCCAGGGGTGCTAGAGGAAGGGGACCCAAGAGGTTCGGTCGTTGGAGCTGGAAAAGCTAGAGGGTGTGGAGGGGAGCGTTCCTGCAGAAAAAGGGTCCCCAGTGTCACTTGCTCGGGAGGGCGCACAGCGGCGCTATCTCCTCTGGCTGGGCAGTGTGTCCTAGAAAGGCCTTCCACGCCGGCCCAAATCACGGCATCAGGCCTCCCTCTCATCATCTCCGAGCCCGCCCAAACCACGTGTCTCGGACTACGAGTACGCTTAAGGCGCCAGAGTCCGCCTTCTCCTATCTTCAGTCGCCAGGCTCCAAAGTGAAGTCACAAACCTTCATCCCGACTAAACTCCACAGGAGTGTGTGGAGGCCACTATGCAAAATGCTTAAGGGAAAACAAGAGTAATGGTAGGGTTCCTTAATTTTAAATTACGGTTGTACTTCTGTTAAAAAGCAATTCCCTGAGGCTAGTCAGCTAGCATCTGGGCTATTAAGTAATACCAGTTCAAACAAAATCGTTGCCTCTAAAGAGCTCTTAAGTAGTTAATTAGGCACGCTCAGGGCTTTGCAAAGGATCTATAAGATTTCTTACACTGGATGAAAAGTATATGTATGATTCTTTTTATTATTTTGTTAAACTGAGCTCTAGCATATTTCACAATAAAGCTATCTCAGTGCAACAAACTGCCTCTCCTTCATGAACTTAAGTTGCAAAACACACTTTTAAGAAATAATAAATGGAGGTTCTAGACGACTTGGGTGATGCAAGAGCTTAAGGCTAGTGGTTTCCAAGTTGAAAACACTATGCTTAAAAACTTAAAAAAAAAAAAAAGCTCATTCATTTATCAATTTGTTTATATACACACATCAACATGATGAATTCCCAGTGACCGAAAAACTAGTTTCTCTCAATGCCATTTGTTTTGTGGATTTGAGTCAGGAGACAATTTGAGAAACTCACCATTAACAATTCTTAGATATACTAATAACCAGGAAGTCCTCCATAAAATTCCAACACCGAAACACCTTACTCCATACTCACTGAGATTTTATTTTAAAATGTGCCAGAGTGAATAGATGTATCCAATTGGGTTTTTTATAAATGTACCACATACATATATAGACACAAAGTATGTAGGTCATTGTTAAAAACCCATCCCAAAGAAGAAATAACTACTAGAAAGTTAATGTAATGTTTACAACTTCATTTTACAGTTACTGAACTGAGGTTTCTGTTGCTTAGTAATGACTGGTAGTAACAATGACTGGCAATTACAATGACTAAACAGAGAACTGTAAATGTCACTGTCTTGCCGTGGGTCAACATCTTCAAAGATGGGTAATTCTCACAATTCTGTAGCTTAGTTATCGTTTAAAAAAAAAAAAAAATCCTTCACCACAGAAATCTAATGGATTCCACAATAACAAATTTACTAACAATTATTCCTGTGATTGGGTACATATTCAGGAGGAATAAATATGTCATTCTTACCGAAAGACTATTTCTGAGAGCTCAAAAAGTATTGTACCATAATAAATGATTCATATTTTATAAAGGCCTCTTGTTTCAATGCCACCAGATTATGCTAGACAGAAAGGCAGCACCACATTTCCTGCTGTTGGAAAGGAGAAAAGCCTTTTAAAAAAGTCTTGAAGTTTCAGTATGTTGAGTCAAACAGCAGCACTTTATTAACAAGGACAGAGTAATACCACAAGGAAATACTAAATTCAGTGTTATCTTGGGCAGCATAAAATGAGTACTCACAAGGGCAACTGTAGTAACAGTAACTGGGCAATCCCAGTGTGTCTGTCTCATGACTGTTAGATGGGAAAGTGGCCTCAAAGCAAAGACAAGACCAGGGCGACACTGACACCACAGACTGACTGGACAATACCTCATCACTTGAGAAGGATAATGGCTGTACTTTTAATTAGTTTCAGATTCTATTTTTGGGGCCCAAAGTTAAGTTTTAATACTGTTAATGATTTCTGCTCTGTGGAGGAAGTCAATGTTTATGCTCTTAATAGGGGCCATTGCATCTTTCTGAATGAAACAGCACAAATCCATCTGCCCTCAGAACACTGGGTCTAAGAGTCTACTACTTGCAATATTTATATATTTTGCTTGAATCCTTTAATGGTTCTAAATTAGCATAATGTTTTCATAATCTGAAAATGATATGGTGCCATAAAGGAGTCCTAATTTATGTATAATAATAAAAAAATTACATATTCTAGTATCACATGACTGAGAATTTATGGTCAAAATTAGGCAAGACATTAGTTTTCCTGTGGCCACACATATAATAAAATGAAGAACAGCAGTGTATTAATAAGGTCCCTTTTTTGAATTACATGATATTTCTAAGCAGGTATTTGGAATGCTCAGAAGATTTCACCTTTTGTCTCCCAAGGCCTCCTAATACATAATTTAAAGTGGGACTAGATAGGAACAAGTGTTTTCAGAATATATTTGAGACAGAAGTAGTTTTTGTTTAAATATGAGGAAATCTTAGATAACATGCCTTGTTTGTGAAACTGGAAAAAACAACCCAGCAGATCAGCACACAAAGAGAAAGGACACAAGAGATAGCAAGGTGGGTAAGTGCCAATTATTCTGAGTCCTCATCATCTGTGCAAAGCTAGGTGGTACAAGTACATCTGACTAGGCAGAGTTTGAGGAAGCTGTTTTCCTGTTTGATGCACAAGAAAATAATTTTATGAAAATGTGGGGATGAGAGAGGGACAGCTCTGTGCTTCTTGCTGTGCTGCCTTTATTATTATGTTCCTAGTGTCACTGAGCCTAATTTAAAAATAGCCCGTAAGGAGAATGTTCTAATCACCAGCCACCTTTTCCACCTTTCTTCTTTTTTTGTTGCTGTTTCTTTTTTGTTGCTGGAGCCCCTGCAGGCTTCTGGTGTCTTGGGGGTATAATATTACTTGTAGATGCAGATGCTGTTGCTGCGCTGCCAGGTCTTGGAGAGGTGGGTGGGCTGCTCACAGTCTTACTGGCATCCCTGAAGTAATCAGATCAGGAAGGTGTTGGTCACTCATATATTCAACCAAGGCTCTAAAAGTCTGGATTTCACTTTCTAGCCCTAATGATCGCCCATAAAATCTTTTTTAGGCGGGTTCCCCAGCTCCCCACCCATTTTTCTTTGGAATAAGAATTTTACTGTTTTATAATTAAAGAAAAAGTAACATGTGGTACACGCCAACTTTTATACTTAAAATAACTTTAATACTTAAGTTACTTACAATAACAATACTACTGTGTAGAAGGAACTTATGTAACAACATTTTTAATACTTCTTTCTAGCTACTGATTATTTCTGTTTATCTAGATATTTATTTGAATGACTCAGCATAGTTTCCTTTTGAAGGTACTGGAACCCTAATATTTATAATACAATCCTATAATACTAGTATTTTTAATACAGTTAAACCAGAAGTACATTTTGTTTTCTTTATAAACACAATATATTTATGCAATGTATTTATCAAAGATATCTGACGATACTTCTCACACTTAAAATATATTTTTAAAAAATTCTGACTAATGATCCTGATCAATCTCAGAAGAATCAGACTATGCTCTGAGTAACTTCATTTGGGGAGCAATGACTTACAGTTCAGATGAAGCTCCTGCAGTCGCTCCCTGGGTTCCCTTTCCAATCTGATCCTTCTTTTTACCCTTCTTTCTTCCCCGGTAGTAAGAACGTTCTCGCATTGGTAGCCATCTTTCTGGATCTGGAGTCACTTTGGGGTCATAATTCTTAGGCAGTTTTCCTGTGTACAAATAAGAAATGAGAGGTTTGTCCATCATGGTTTCATGATTGTCTAAACAATGTGTCCAAGCCTGGGAATGAATAACATTAAATCTGAAATTTATGTAAGAGTTTCATCTGTATAATCTAGAAGTAGAAAAGGCTTTATTTCTAGGCATGACATAAAATTCAGAAACCATCAAGAAAAAGATTTCACAGATAGGGCCTCCCTGGTGGCACAGCGGTTGAGCGCTGCGCTGTGGAGCTGTCGGCAGCGAGTTCGATGCCCAGCCGGGGAGAATCCCACATGGTGCGGCAGACCTCTTCTGCCTCGCCCGCTGCTCCCCTCAGCAGTGTATTTCTGATCTGCCTGTTCTGCTCCCCACTCTGTCTCTGGTGAACCCTCTCGCCGCCCTATGCCTCCGGCCTGTACCCCAGCTTATATGTATAAATAAATCTAAGAAAAAAAAAAAAACACTTAAAAAAAATTTCACAGATACATCTATGTAAAACATTTAAAATTAATATTTGGCAAAATATGTATTTTTAAGAAAAATATCAAAACAAAAAATATTGCATACCATTTAACAGAGTAGATTATATTTTTAATATAGAACAAATTCTTGATAACAGATATATCACACAAAGAATGGGCATATCTGTAATTAGGGTAAGCCAGGAGAAATATGTAATTAACCATGAAAAGCTGAAGATCTCACTAATTAAAAATGAAAAGAAATTTTACCAAACTGACAAATATGAAAAGCAGTTAATGCCCAGAGTTTATGACCGGAAATTCAAACATTTCTGGCAGAAGGATATACTGGAAAAGCCTTAGTACAGAGCAATTTACTTTGGCAGCACTACTTAAAATTTATATATCTAGAAATCTATCCTGTGGAAATTCATGAACTACAAAGTTATATGTGAAAGAATATTCTATGTGATGTCCTTATATAATAAACTTAAACGTTTAACAATAAGAAAAATTCAATAAATTATAGTACACCTACACTATAGCAAACTATATAACTGGGTTACAATGTGAAGCACACCTACACTTAATAATTTGAAAAAATGTCTGCACTATTTTTAAAAAGTCTGCACAATACAGTTTAAAGTAGAAGATTAAAACAAATTATCCTAATGATATACCCATATGAGATTTGTAAAAACTCTTATTGATTAAGCATATAAATACACAGTACATATGTTTGTATATACAGAAAAGCTAAATCTCTCTGGGAGCATGAATTTAGATTAGGGCATTGTCTACTCTTTATGTCATTCTATAATGATGTAAGTCTATTACCTTTGTTTCTTGTGTTTTTAGAATGAGCATGTATCAGTAGTAAGTTTTAGAAAATGCTTATCTGGAAGCCACAAGAAAAAGAGAAAGCAAAGTGAAATTGAGCTTATTTTTGCTACCTTTAGTCAGCAGCTGTTCTCTTGCACTAATACTGAGTTTTAAAAAATTTTCAAGTACTATAACAAAAGTGAAGACTAAAACTCTAAATACATAATATACTGAATGCAAACATTAGTTTTTGTACTATCTAAAAACTCTACTGAAGTGACAATGAATACGTAAGAAGAAAGAATAGGAGAAAAGTTATCAATGAAATGTTGGAAGTTTGATGAAAGATGGTGGAATGGTAGTATACTTAGATCTGGGAAACCTGACTCCTAAGACAGCTGTGGGCAAAATCAAGAAGCAACCTGATTTACACCAAATTTCTCATTGAAATTATCCAGGAACAGATGGGTGGTTTCTAAATCATTTCTATTTAAGCCAAGCATAGCCACGGATTAAGAACACAGCCTAAAATAAATCACTGCATGGCATTCCCCTAGTTAAAGGTCCAAGGTCAGGCACTGACCGATGCTGACCCAATCAGGTTAGTGGGAAAGACTTGCTAATTCCAAAAAAGTCCATCTATACCCTATTGGATGTAAAAACATGTACATAGCCCTGTTTCCAACAAACATCCAATGATTCTAATGGAGCTCAATTTTATGTAATGCAGAATAAAAAGATACAAACTACTGGATGTGCTAACCTTCCTTTACATTGACAGTTCTATAAAAGTGAAATTTCTTAAGTTGGCTTATGGAATCCTATAGTAATTATATAGCATCATCACCCCCTCCAAAAGCACCCTATGTATCAGGAATAAGTTTACTATGTACTGTTAAAAGAGCTTTATATGTAGTGTCTCATTCAATCCTGTGAGATATATGTTATATTCCATTTTATAGATGGAAAACTCAGGCAGGTATGTTAAATGACCTGTTTAGTCATAATGAGGCACACCATTACTACAGCAACAATTTGAATTCAGGCAATCTAACTCCAGAGTTGCACTTTTTAAATTAATAAAATTAAATGGCAGCTATAGTCAAGACAATAGTCAATGCTCAAGTATACAAGAGGAGGGGAGTATTATTTATATCCGAAAGTTCCCATATAGGGCCTCCCTGGTGGTACAACAGGTTAAGTCACAGCACTATGAAGCTATCCGCAGCCACTGTAGCATGAGCTTGATCCCCGGCTAGGGAGATTCCTACATGCCACAGCAGACCTCTCCTGCCTCGCCCACTGCTCCCCTCAGCAGTGTACTTCAGTAGATCTGCCTGTTCTGCTCCCCACTCTGTCTCTGGTGAATCCTCTCACTGCCCCCCACGCCTCTGGCCTCAACGCCAGTTCTTGTATGCATAAATAAATCTTTAAAAAAAAAAAAGTTCCCACATAGAACTAAACTCAAGTGTTTAACTTACAGAAAGGAAGTGAAATATTTAATGGAATCTTACCCTTCTTCTTTTTCTTCTTCTTTTTTAAATCTCCCTGTCTACAAAGAGAAGAAAAATCATGTTAAAATATTTAGAGCATTTATGTGAGCTGGGAACTTTATCATGAAGTTGTTTAAGTCTTGATGCTGGCTCACCAAAGTTAATAATATAATTGGGTATTAGATTAAGTTTAATCCAGCTTCATACACTAGTTTTTGGAAGGTAGTTTAAAAAAGAGGCAGGACAAATATTTTCAGAAAGCAGATACCATTAACACTGGCATGTAGTGTGTCTACATAAAAAGGTAAGAAATTTGCACAATTGACTTCTGTGCCTATATTTGGCAAAACCAGAAAACAAATAATTAAACCCTTTGCCAGAAGAACAAATATAGGCAAATTCTAAGCAAAGGATATTTCAGGGAGGATATGCAACACAAGTAACATTAGTTGTCTCCTTGGAAGGGAGGGCAGAAATTTACTCAGCAATTTTTATCTTTCAACTTTTGAACTTCATGAATTTACTGAATTTAAGTAAAAGCAAAATATTAAGTACATGGACCAAAAAATTTTTTAAAAAGGTACTGGAAAGAACATAAATCAAGAAAACACTCCGAAATAAGTATTCTGATGGCTGTAGTGAAAAGAGAAAGACATTAAAAAAATCTTCAGATATTCGTATGTTGTGATACACCTCTACAGGGGTCTATGAAACAATGACCTGGAAGGATAACACAGCAATAATTTCTGCCAAAACATCATCTTACCAAGGCATTCCATTGTGAAGGTTCTCTTAGGGTGTTCTTAAGAACAAGGAATGCAACATCCAATGTCTTAGAGCTTCATTGGTCACCCAGACTATGCGATCATCTTCTAAATTGTCTCCCTACAAATCACACTCTACAGTTATACCTGAAATTTCCCAAAATTCTCTGTCATTTCTTATTTCTTTGTCTTTTGCTCACCCCATCCTCATCTTCTCAGAGTCAATGCAATCTCTTCCTCCACGAAACCTCTCCTAAACTCCCACTGTCCCCAGGAACTGACTATTCCCTCTGATATATATCCTGTACAATCATAACATATACAACCTTTATTGAAATTACTGTTTAAACATATTTCCTTCTACTAGACTTTAAACTGTTTTAAGGACAAACACTATGATTTATTTTATGTCAATAACAGTGATACTCAAAAGAAGTTAAACCTTTGCATCCAAAAGTTAGCCTAAGAGGTATTAATAACACACACTCTGCTGGATACCAGTTTAAATTATACCATTAAAAATACTAACGCTGAAATTTAAAAGCTTAGTCAACGTACATCTTAAGTCAATGTGTCATCTTAATGACTGTTTAAGGGAAAAAAAAAGAAGAAAGGATTAGGAAAAAACTGTTCTTACCAATTACCCAATCCTGTTTTAGAAAAGGAAAAAAACAAACCCTCACAATACTTAAATAGGCATTATTTGAAAATCTTATAAGATCTAGCTTGAGTTTATTTCATTTTGGGTTCTTGATGAGGCTTGAAATTGGAATCATATGATGAAATGGAATTTGGAACAATGTTATATCTCTGCAGCTCTAACTCCTTATTTAAGTTTAAAAATCCTATAATGTGGATAAGGCCTTTTTTAAAAACCAGAGTTCATAATAATAAAAGCACAACAAAGAATCTTAATTAGTAGGCCTCTGCTAACTGTGCACTTGAGATGGCACTATAGGAGAACAAGGAAGGGTCTAATTTGACTTCTTATAAGTTAATGAACCTGGCTAACCTTTCCTTCAAGTCAGCAAAATAAATCTTATGTGAACTTTAGTTTAAAATTACTAAAAGCATATAATAAATTACAGGTAAATAAGGTAAGGTACATTCAGCCTATGAAATACTATGCTTAAAAATAATGAAATATATTAAGAATATGGAAAAATCTCCAAGAATTATTAAATGAAAGAAAGCAAGTCGGAAACATTAAATACAGTATGATCTCATTTCTGTAAAAAAAATACAACAAACCATCTAAGGGAAATATTTGTGAATAAACAAACAAATATTCTGTGAATAAACAGAAAAAAAGATCTGGAAGGATACACAATTAATACCAGAGGTTAATTCTGGGCTGAGAAGGATGAGGGAAATGAGGATTAAGAGCAAGCTAGTCGGGCCTCCCTGGTGGCGCAGCGGTTGAGCGCTGCGCTGTGGAGCTGTCGGCAGTGCGCGAAGCGTGTTCGACACCCGGCCAGGGAGAATCCCACATGGCGCAGCAGACCTCTCCTACCTCGCCCGCTGCTCCCCTCAGCAGTATATTTCTGATCTGCCTGTTCTGCTCCCCACTCTGTCTCTGGTAAACCCTCTTGCCGCCCCACGCCTCTGGCCTGTACCCCAGCTTGCATGTATAAATAAATAAATCTTAAAAAAAAAAAAAAGAGCAAGCTAGTCGAGCACAGAAAGAGAAGGGAAAATAAAAGAGGACTTACATTTTATTCACAAATTTTTTATGAGAATGTATTTCTTATTCTCTATATAATTTAAAATGAGTATTAATGAATGTTACAATAAAAAACATTACCCTTGTTCCTTTGGTTGACTATCTCCAGTAACTTTTCCACCCTTCTTCCGGATATATGTAGCACCAGGTGAATTTTCAAGAGCATCCACATCTACTTTTAGAGACATACTATCTGACGAGGGCAAGTGTTTACTAAGACTGGGATTGAACAAGAGTTTAGGAACACAATATACATACATGTACATATGTCTGCCAATAGAGCTATACAAATAGAAAGACACATTTTCAATGCCCTGTATCAAAAACAAAAAAAGTTGTTCAATCTCCCATAAAATAACAAGGCAGGTCAAAAAGTCAAATTTTATTTATATTCTGAAAGAACTTGAGAAGGGATGAATCTAATACTCTAATTCTTAACTTAATAATGTACTTTAATGTGGTGGCAGTTTATAAAACTACTCGCAGTTTATAAAACATAGTCTTACTTACTACAAATGTGTTGACGTATACTGCTCTTTCTACCACTGCACATCTTTTGGGAACACATCCATATTGGAGTATCACATGATCTAAACTCAGTCAGTCAGGGCAGTGAATTTTGTTATAGTCAGTAATTACTTGAGATGGGCAAGTGACCTAACACAGTTCAACCAGAATGACACTTCAGAGTCATGTACTACTACCTAAATAAAATATGCTTCTTCTTGGGTCTACCACTATATGACTGTGTACTTTTCGTCACATTAATTAATAAATTCTCATTTTTGCTTTTACTATTTAGATAAGGGTTTTGTTTGTTTTTCAAAATTTACAACAGAAAAGTCCCTGGTCAAAACAAGTACTGGAAGAAGTCTAGTGAATGACATGAGAGCAGTCTGGAACAATCAAAAGGATACGCTTTTGCTTTCTCAGGATCTACAAGTGAATAGGCAGAAATAAGCTGTGCCAGGGTATGAATATCTTTTGGATTTTGTCTAAAAGAAGAAACAAAGTCACTAAACAGTTTGTAAAACTGGGAAAAGTAACATAATAGGCAAAATAACATCTTCATATCAAATAACGGCAATAAAATTTGGATTTCTACATCCCCACCTTTCAGAGCTTACTTCCATAGCTGTTCTAGGTCACTAATTGCCTCCTTCTTCCGTCCATATTTGAGTTTGAAGTTTGCAGCTTCTCTTATCAAGGACAAATGAGCAGGAGATTTGGGCTACAGGTTCAATAAAAAGAGTGAAAGACGTTTTAAGCTAAGTAACTAGCAAGTCAATGAAGTTACACTCTTTAGACCTTTAAAACAGAACTATTCATTAAATTCTTCATCTTAAGTTTTACTAGATATATATCAAACAACAAAAACAAATGCACACATATACCAGGAGGCAGGGTGGACAAACAAGCACAAATAACTACCGATTTATAAATGTGGAACACATCTCTAGATTGCTTATAATTAGAAATAGTCCCCCATAATCAAATCTTAAAGGTTTAACCACAGTTCTCAAATATTAATTTAACACAATATTTCCCAGAATATTGATATCCTGCTTATATTAACAACACTCACAATACAAATATTTACAAGTTGGATATGGCCTACATAGAGACCCATACTGGGAAAATATGAAGACGTTCCGATTAGCTGGAATAATTATTCCAAATACCACTGTTTTATCAATTACTACCACCCATCTTTAGGCACTGAAGATGAGTTCTCTTAAATGCAACTGTAAACTATTATACTGTTATTTCTTGGACTATACTCAGAAACACACAAATACATACACAGGAAAGAGCTTCAAAAAACATGAGTGAGCTCTTTTTTTTCATTTGCAGCCATTTCTTACTTCTGATAACATTATTTGGATCTAACATATAACAAAAATGAGTAAGAGTCTAATAGTATTCCATCTCTTCAACAGTGAGTTGGAATGTTTCATTCTCCTAAATTTTAAGTTAACTACTGCACCCTATTTTTATGTAAAAACATGCTCCCATTAACAGTTTACTCTATTTATTTACCTGATGGCTTTGATACCACTGGATAGCTTGTGTGAAGACCTCAATGGCACTATCAATATCTTCCTCGTGGCTGTACATGGTCACTAATGCCGATACCTAACCAGTCAAAGTAAACACTAATGAATAGAACTCCACTTTCTCTCCCAAATAAGCTTTTGAAAAAGAAAAACATTGAAAAATAGCAAATAAAAGCTGCTAGGCTCTCTGCCAGTACCTAATTCATCATAAACATTTGGTGTCTTTATAGAGCATAAAAACTAGAAATATCATAAACAATAGTGTTCTCTAAATAGAAAAGTATAAAATACACCTTTCCTCTAATGCTGTGCCAGTTCATGAACTTACCCGTCCACAAGCAAGCAAGCATAAAAGTTGACACTAAGCACTTATGTAATGAGACATGCCAGGACACCCAAGTGCATGCTCAGTGAGGTACACACAACTATGATTAAACCCCCATGATGAATCACATGAAGCCTGAGCTACATAAAGTCAATCCAAAGTTAGCCTAGTGTGTGGGAGAGACAGTAAGGAGGCCCATGTGGCTGGAGTGGAGTGAGGGGGGAAGAGCCACAGGAGATTAGGACAGAAAGGAAATAGAAGGAAAAAGCTGCATCATTAAGAAAATTCAATAAAACTAATAAACCTATAGCCAGACTAGTCAGAAAAAAAAAATAAAAAGAGAGCGAGAAATAACCATTATCAGGAATGAGAGGATCTACACATATCAACAGAATAAACTGGGACTATCCGAACATTTTCATGCCAATTAATCCAAAGAGCTAGATGAAAAGTAACAGAAGGTCTGACAACAAATATTAAAAAGATTTTCAGTCATATATCTGACTCTAATATAATCATAGCCCAGTCTTTAAAATATGAATCTTCAAAAGAGTGCACATACAAGTGCACATAGCACCACTATAGAATTAGTCCATTTTGAAACAGATGCTTTCATAGCTGTGTCAGTGATTTAAATTTATTATGCGTGAATAATCAGAGAACTACAAGCTAAATGTGTTGGCTACTGTTATTGTTTTTAACTCAAAGAAATCACACTGAAAACATTATAAAGTAATTTAGTACCATTCTTAGGTTATGTAAAGGTTGATTCTCAGTGGTAATGTAGGTTTAAATAGTGCCTAGAGCATTTGACTAAGTAAGGAACCAATGCAAAGTAGAATACAGAATGAAATAAATTTATACCAGAATTTACGGTTACTATTTTAACTACTAGTCCTATATTACGAATACGTAAAGAAATAAGCAGAAATTAAAACGACACAAAGAAACATCAAACATACCAATAGATTAATAAGTTCCTTACTATTTTTAGTCTTAAAATATTTTAGTTATAAACTCACCATGCCTGGTTTATGCTTTAACTCCTCTATGCTTCTCAATATTAGACATGCTTTGGAAATATTACCTTAAGAGATTAAAAGTGAAATCAGCAACACATTGAAGAAAATATATTATGAAAAAACAAAATAAGAAGTTTAAGAGAAATATTTTGTATTTCTAAACACTTAAACTTTAGGATGTTGACAATAATGTACTCTATTTATTCATTTGCCAGGTAAGGAAAATGAGCGCCAAGGAAATATTAAGCTCACAAAGAATGTTAAAGACAGAGCTGCTACCAGAAAAGCAGTCTCCCAACTTTTAGTCTGTTGAGTTTAATTTCCCTTTTTAAGACTGTATCTTGGTGGTGGGACTATTTGCCTAAGAGCCTTGAAACATGTTACTATAGATATAAGTGCAATGGGAAATAGCACTATGGGGTTAAAATTCTGATTTACCACTAATTACAAATTTCAATAAAATCTTCCAAAGGCTTTAAAAAACAAGACAAACCCATGAGGAGCACTTTCTGAGTAATTTTAGTTCAATAAATAATCCTTGAAAAAAAAAATAAAACCAGGTAAGGAAAGATGATAAAGAGAAGAACAAGTAAAAGGAGCTAGAAAAGGGAAAAAGAAACAGAGGAAAGGAAGCACAAGCGAACATGTGGTCACAGGAGACCACTGGGGTTTCTCATTACTACCCCATCAGAAGCTTTTTCAGACATTTTCTTTTACTAATTCCCAACTCTCCTCCCCTCTGTTCATGAAACTTTAACTATAATAATATTTAAGACTTTTTTCAACCCCTCCCAAATCAATTATCACCCTTGCTGAGAATGCAGAGTCTACACCAGAACTGCCTAACAGATCTTTAAATTTCACCTAATTTAAATTTAAAATAGTTACATTTGATAGTGGCTACCAAATATGGGCAATACTGTTACTGAAAGTCACTCAAGATTAGTTCAAAATCAAAGACAAAAACAATGGCAGTTTTCTATAAGACTCAAAAATATCAGTTCTCATTAAATTTCCTTGTCTCTTCTTCCTAAAAGATGTGGGTAATACAAAATTACCTTTATTTCATGCAAATACTACTAAGTGACAAATACCATTTCTACCATGACAGAGCAGGGAAATTTAAGTTTGGTCTTTTGGAACAGAGGAATCCTGTGTTTCTATTGATTTTCAAGGTATAAATTGATTATTATTCTAACAATTTAGGAATAACTAAAGGCTAACTCCCTACTAAATCTGCTGAAGCCCACAAAATCTAACTTCATGTTTAAAACAGTAATAATGCTTCACCACTATACAAAAAGTTTATAATCACAGAGCCCACAGTTACTTCAGAATCATTCCATACATGTTTCCATGAAATGATATTTTAATCACGAAGGCATTATCTTTAATACCTTGAGAAATTTTCAGCTGTGCCATGGTCAGTTTAATTTCAGCTGCATTTTCTGGATGCTGATCTGAAAATTCCTAAAATTTTTTTAATTGGGAGAAAAAGATTACATTTAATTTACACAACTAGCTGCACACTTTCCAATTACTTTTCTCAGCTATATAACATTTTAAAGCTTGTTTTAAAATATTAAACTTCTGGTTTCAGGTAAAAATTTTACTTAAGAAAAATCTTGACACTGATTTTGCTTTAAAATTATTCGGAAAATAAGTACAGTAACGTCAAGTTCCCAGGAAGTCACTAACAGAAATATTAAGAGTACTACATAAGATTGTCTTTTTTTTAAAAGAGAAAGCGACTCAAATAAATAATGCTTCCTTACGTAGAGTCCCCACTAGGCAACTATGCCTCTCAGGATGGTCCTAATTTTATCCAACTTTTCAATGTAGTCTACCCTCAAGCAACTCACACATGTAATTTAGGAGCTGGTTTAGATTAATATAAACCAAGTTAGTATCTCTGTAATTGTTTGAGATTTTCATTAGGACTCACTGGAGTAAAGTATGTTCTGGTATTTAAATCTAACATCATGTTCAATCAATCTCCAAATGAAAAGCATTCCTTAGAATTTGTAGCAAATATATACTAATGCAAATTTATAAAAAACAAAGGTATAGCATAAGAATTAACTAAAGTAACCCTCTGGAATTTATCTACATTTGGTAATTACCTATTACTTTTCCTATGAAATTTAAAAATCTGTATATTATTATAACATAATGCAACAAGGCTATGACCACCTGATTCTCATTAAAAATCCAACTTTACCTGAAGCAACTCTATCGCTTTGGTGTGCTGCTTTTCACGGCAGAGCTGGGCAGCCTGGATTAACACTGGCAGGAGATGTTCAGGACTTTGGGACTGTAAACTGGCAGATATTTTACGGCACTGTTCTGCCTGAAAGACAGCATTTCCCATGCACCCCCCACCCCCCAATAAACGGGTTAATAAAATTAAACAGGAAATGACCAAATAGAAAAAGGATGGGTAGAGGAGGAAGGAAATCTACTGAAACAAAATAGTACATTAAGAACTACTTTTCCCTGTAAGTACTAAATTTAAACTAGAAATTCTTTAAACATTTAAGAAAGGACAAGTCATAAACATTTATTTGGATGCTTAAATTCCAGAATTTTGTTAAAAAGATACATCAAGTACCAGTATTTAATTCAAAACAACGAAACATATAGTCATTCCATGCAAAGTATTTCAGAATACTTTGCTTCAGTTCTAAATAATAAAATGTAACTGACTTCCACTCTCCCACTGAAACCTGAAAACCTTTCCTCTAGAAGAGTTATGAAATTATAATTTCATCAGAATTAAGAAAAATGACCTCAACATTGACAGCATGGTATCACTATATACAAACTAAAATGTAAAAGCAAACAAAAGGATGCTTTATCTATCAAATGTCTGGCATCTCTGATGATTCTTAGTTTAGTATAAGATAATAAACAAGATAATGAGAAAATGATCTCATTTAAAGATGTGAACAGTTTTCTTCCTCTTAAAAGTCAAAGCAATAGGACAAATAATTTATTAAGTAAGATCTATGACATTCTGAAGAATACATGGATTTAAGACAAAATATAAACTTATAAAAGAGAGACTGGACTGATACATCTATTCATGGCAGACTCTAAAAGGGTTAGCCAGGGAATCAGAAGTCTGTAACCTACCTGATTTGTGTACATAGCAAGTAAAGCTTTGTTAAATTCTATAGCTTGCAGTTGTTTCTTGGAAAGTTTAAACTCTACTCCTTCTGCATTGGTTAATTTCACCTTCTTCTTGGAGTCAAAGACATTTTGGTCCTGAAACAGGAAAGTTCATCAATCAATAACAGTGATCTCAGACTTCAACTCTTTAACACAATAAGGTTATATAAACACAACAGAATTTGGAAGATAATAAAAATATCCACCTGGTTTGGATGCTTATAAATCTGTCTTGGATTCTTGGTCAAAGAAGTAAAGAAAGCCTCTGCAATTCAAATCTACAGTGTCCATATATCTACTCTTTTATTTAATCCCACTCCTTTTAGATTATCTGTATATTTTGCTTCCTACTTTAAGTATGAAAAGCTTAATAAATGAGGTGTTTTGCAGGAAAGGAGAACAAGATATTATCTTCCTTTTATCAACTACTTGGTTTGAGTTTTTTGAAGGAAAGTACAAAGGGGTAACAAAAATATTAAAGTAGGGGCCTCCCTGGTGGCGCCGGAGTTAGTCTCAACACTAACAAGCTTTTGTCACTGTAGCAGGAGTTCGATCCCCTGCCAGGGAGCTAACCCACATGGAGGAGCAGACCTCTCCTGTCTCACCCACTGCTCCCTTCAGCAGTGTATTTCAATGGCTCCTCCTGTTCTGCTCCCCACTCTATCTCTGGTGAATCCTCTCAGCCCCAGTACCTCTATACCCTAGTTCTTATACGCGTAAATAATAATAAAAAAATCTTTAAAAAATGTTGAAGTAGAAATTAGGGTGAAAAAAATATCCAGACTTACAACTTCTATGAGCTATATATATGCCCTTTAAAATTTATATGGCAAATGAGGAAAATAACTTATTCCTCTTTGAAATGTTATTATGTAGGAAAACCATTAAAATTCAGAAATAGATTCATACCCATTTCGAATCTATTATTAGCAGGAAATATTAATATGCCATATTTACTGTTTTTCTTTTTCTAAGGTCTTTTTCACCTAGGCAGAAACACAAAGAACCTCAATTTCTGAAATTTTTTGTATGGGGCAAGCAGTGCTATCTACCTAAAGCCCTTAAGATTTATAGCAAGTCACATACCTTTCAAGGAAGAAAGGCAATTCAGTCACATTGCATCCTGAGGAAGACAAACTGAGCATCTGTCTACTATGTGCACAGTATTCTAGTTTAGTTAAACTATGTATGTACTTGCCAATAACTGACATCATTGTGCCTTCCAAACCACTGTGAAATTATTTTAATGTACAGCAAGAAAGTAGCTGTTATATAAATCAATTTCCCAGAAATCCTATTTCTAGTCAGTCCTCTCACATCACTGTTTAATACTTGATCATGCATTACCACTGCCAGACATTTCTTAAACATTGCAATGATGTCACTATTCAAAAATTTGATTTTCAAGGCCTCACATACTTGGATATATCATTCAATCTAATCTAATTTTTTAAATAAGCAAGATATTTTAAACTAGCCAGCAATCTAGCCCTCTATCTTCTGTTTTCTCACTTTTCTTAAACAAGTTGTTAAGTATTTCTTTATATGTTCATTTGTTTATATTGCTGCTGTTATCCTTCCTCCAGGGTCAGTTCAAATTTGCCAACCCAGAGATCTTTTCACCAAGTGCTGCAGCTTTAAGACAAGAAATTTAAACATGAATACTTTTTCCCCATACCAGAATGAGATTCTAAACTATGTAGTGATTAAGACTATGTTTCATATTCTTTTGTATTATCTACTGCATACAGCACTATTATTAGTCAAAAATAAATACCTGCTGTCTGAAGCAAGTTAAATGCATAATACCATAAAGACTGAGATAATTTAGTATTTCACACACAACTTCTAATTATAAATCAGATAAAAATAACTTACTTTGACTGGCATTTTCACTATTCATAAACATAGGCAAATATGTATTGTTGCTAAGGTTCAAAGGCCAGCACCAATTTTTTTTTAAACCAAAATCATGTTCATGGCCTGCAGCACCCTACAAACTACCACTCATTTAGGGGACCCTCTGAATTTCTGCTATAGGAGGAGAGAGATGCCACCAAGGACTAACAGGGTCAAGCTTTGGAGTCAGAAACAAATCTGAATCCAAGTTTTACTCTTATTGCCTGTGACCTAATACAAACAGTATCTTTTAGCCTTAGATTAAACTCCTATATGTTAGAGACAAGTACTACCACCTAAAAAAATTACTGTGAGGGTGAAAGAAAATGACACTTGAAAAATCACATTGCATAACAAAAGAATTCAAATGCTAGATACGTCTTGTTTTCTACTGACTTGGATTTCAAAATCTAAACTTGAAAAGTGGGGCCTCCCTGGTGGTGCAATGGGTTAAGTCTCAGCACTATAAAGCTATTCAGAGCCTCTGAAGCATGAGTTTGATACCCAGCCAGGGAGCTTCCCACATGGTGCAGGAGACCTCACCAGTCTCGTCCACTTATCCCCTCAGCAGTGTATTTCAGTCAGTCTGTCTGTTCTGCTCCCCACTCTGTCTCTGGTGAATCCTCTCACCCCCCTCATCCCCCCTTCTGGCCTACACCTCAGCTTGTTGGCATAAATAAATAAATCTTAAAAAAAAACCCTGAAATGTTTTTCCATTAAAACAATGTTCCAAATGGTGGTTTAATATTTATTAAGTTAGGACTGCCCTTCATACATGCTTGCAATATTTTATATGGGTGCTTGAGGAAGGAACACAGAAAATACAGAGAACCTGCCCATATTTCATTTCCCCTTACAAATACATATAAAGGCCAAAACAAACAAAAGCAATGGTAAGAAGAGTATCATATACAGAAAACCTGAATTCACATTCAACAGATGAAAAAATCATGTTAAAACATGCACACATTTAAAGTTTAAAAGTTCACACTATTTTTGTAATAAATAGACTGTCCACATTACAAACTGGGAGACGGGAAATATTTTAAAGTCCATGTATTACTTCAATACAACTTTTTGAATCATCATTATTGGGAGCTAAACAATACTCTCCAATGTGATTTTGCTATACCTTAACTCTAGCATGGAAAGAAACACTTATCCTCGAAAAAAAAAAAAGATGGAGTAAACTGCTTTCCTAAGTGTAGGAAAGTCCTGGATGTTCCATACCTTGTTAATGGTAATGATGTTATTTGCAATTACAGCTAGCAATCCCACATCTGTTGGCCTAAGGAGAACAAACAGTAGTTAAAATGGAACAAACTTAAAAAAAAACCTCAGTCCATATAAAAGACATTTAATTTTAATAAGTCACTTACTTTAGTTTTATTATCTGATTGTAAAGTTGCAAAGCCTCCTCAGTACAACCCTGAAGCTGAAGAATATAAGCCATCTGCCCATGAATGATGGCTAGTTCTGCCTGTGGATCTTCCTCAGTCCCATCCTAAACAGAAGAAACTTTTATTTTTCTGTGAATTCTCCAAACTGATTCAGATATACCAAGTGACCAAAATGTTCAAAAGATACACAATCCCAAAGAAGAAATATTTTCAGGAATTTCCCCTAAGAATCAATTAGTTAAAAATTAGCAATTGTCAGCAAGAGAGTTTAAATGAGAATGGCAAAGATGGATCCTGTAAAAACATGGCAACAAGTTCAGGAATGCCATTCATTGATCATTATTCTTTACAACGCAAACATAAAGAAAAAATGTTAATACGGCATGTAGGTTTAACTTTTTTTTACAAAGACACTCCTAAATACTGGATATTTTTCTCAAAAGAACACATTTTAAAAATGCTTCGCTCCTTAACTGCACCAGAACTCTAATCCAAAGTTAACAGTTGGAACTAATTATCACCACACAGAGAACTTTAAAAGTTGGAATTGATCCTGTAACTAAAGCCTGTAACTGAAATAACTGCATCATTAAAGTAGCAGCTCTCTTAACCTACACTCCAGATTAATCCCTTTTCTCTATTCTGGAAGGGTTGACCGATGCCCACAAAGCATCAAAGCTCAAGGCTAGAAAGAGGCTGCTCTTTTATCACAACCTGAACTCCTGCACTCACCTGGTGAGCATATGCTGATGTTTTTGTTTCCAATCCCATCATATCAGTTGTGTTTGATAAGGAAACAATAAAACTTAATTACATATTATAGTAAGAAAAGAACTATGAGTGTGAAAAGAGATTTGTTTCAATGAAAGCTATGCTGAATGCTCAAAAATATTTGAGAATGGTGAGTTCCTAAAGAAACTGTCTAATTAGGTGTGTGAGAGGCAGAAAATGGTAAGAGATTGGTAAAAAAGTTAACATCTACAAATTCTTATAATGAAACTGATTTACAGTTGTCTTTAAGATACTTTGCACTGAAAAAAACCTCAAAACTGCAAATCATGAATGTTGGAATATGTATGGACTATGCATGGAATTTTTATGAACAGATCCATACTCAAAGGACCTGAGTACTGCATCCAAAATAGGAGAATAAGTTTATATTTATATGAATTTAATAAAATGCTTAAGGTATATAAAAACTTTTATATTTTAATTTCTCAACCTAAGATATTTCATCAAATAACTGAGGAGGGTTTCCACTGAGATTACTATTTAATGAATCTTCATTTATTCCACAAAGTCAAGAAATACTATAATGAAGACTCCTATAAATTTATAATAGTACAACATTTGGGTTTAGAACACTGGAATACTTACAGAGTCTTCTGATAATGAACGGCGACAAAGATCTATAGGAGAAAATGTTTTGAAATTAACATTGCTGAGTAACTTATCCCTTTCATCATTCCAAAAAATAAGAACTAAATTCTGAGACAGAAATTTGAAAGATAATTTTAAAGAACAAGCAAATATGAAATTATTCTTTACCATCAAATATTTTATGTAAGTATTAATAATTTCTGATTATTCTAGCTTTTTGTCATTTTTATTTTGTGATCTCTGTTAAAACAAAATTAAAGGTACATTTGAAAAATATAAACAATGTTGATTACAGATTACAAAATGTTAATCATAGGAAAGTATAAAAATAAAGACAATCACCCAGAGATAATCACAATTACCATCTCAGTTCCTATATTTTCAACATAAATGCACAGCTGCATTTTACAGTGAAAGTCGTCATTCTACACAGCATTCTGAAACCTCCCTTTCCCCATTTAATAACTGTATCTTTACGTTATACTAAATAAAGATCTACATTCTTTTTTAAATTATTACTTTAATGATTGAGTGGTAATCTTTTTTGTGGTTATAATAAAATTGAGTCAATCCTCTAATAGAATAGAAACTCATGATGCTCAATTTTTATTCTTATAAATACGTATTTATCTAATTAAGTGCTTTAAATTTCTAAAATGGAAATCCCTGGATCAAAGAACATACACATTTAAAACCTATCTTTAATATGCAAAGTCTATACTACTTTTGCACTCAAATTTGCAATGTCTATTAATACTATGATCAAGAAATTCTAACACCTAAAACACATTTTTCTTCTCATGGTGTTCTAACTTCTGCTCTTATTTTAACTTTCAACATTTAAGAGCAAGGCAGACAGTTTCATCTTATGTCCCTACCCACTGAAGTTCCTAAAACATCATTTTTGTAGCTTTCAGGAAAAATGTACACACATGAAAAATCTAAGTGTTTCAGAAGTTGAGACCACACATAACTTCTCTAATTAACTATTTTTTTTTCTTAATTGAAAGCTTCAAAGCATGTAAATATTTCTCCACATGGGAAACAAACATAATGGAATTAAAATGTGCCCGACCAGTGGTATCAATGTATACATGTAGTGTATGCACATTCAGGTATGCACACACAAACACATTATTGCTACAGTTGAGCACATTTTAGTAAAAATAATGCTAACTAATATTTACTGAATGCTTACATTACATGCCATGGACTACTCTAAGTATTTGACATTAATTAACTCAATGTACATTTCATACAGTGATGTGTTCAAAAACCTCAAAATTCAAATTTTAAGGTCTGGTGTAGTTGAAAATGGACAAGTCTCACTTAGAAATAAAGGAAAGAAATGCTCAAAATCATAAGCGAAAAACTAATGAAGCTTGAGAAATTCTCAATGCATCAATAATTTCCATTTGAAAACATCAACGTGATATGCAATTTTGGGTATACTTTGCAAAGTTATATGCACATTACATTTACATATAATTTTAACACACTTCCAACCTTCAGCTTTTTGTAGGATTTTCATTGCCTGGTTCAGCTGGCCCTGTCCTATCAGTGCACATGCAGCATTGTAGCACAGTTCATGTGTTCCTTCTTGGAGGCCCAAGTTCTCCTGTCACAGAGCAAAGTACCAGTCAAACACTCAGCAGGAATATTATTTCATGGCTGTGTGGGTACAGAGGGATACTCACTGGAACCACTTTTTCCCAGTTGCTTTGAGCTGCAACAACTGCTGAAAGATTTGTTTTCCTCTCCTCATCATAATCATCTTGGGAGTTTCGGACAAGATCTCTATACACAGTTAAGCATTCATCATAGCGTTCTAATCGGTACAACTGAAGAGACAAATGAATAAAAAATCAGAGGAGACAAATATAGTGTTATGTCTCCAATGCTATATAAACTTTCTTGGAACCACTAAAGAAAGCAAAGTCAGCATGACATGGGCAGTCATCTTCCCTAATGGTTTTGCAATTAGTTCTTAAGCCATTAATACTTTTAAAACTTGCTTCCATTGAATCTCTGCTATACTGCAGATCTGTAGGCATAATTCAACTAGAAAAGTCATTGTTATTTACATCCTTCTTGAGGTTAGGTGCTAAGTGGGTTGTGAAAGAAAACCTTTCTCCAGAATAGAAGTTACCTAAATATAAAAAGTTATTTACAACAATGAAAATATTTTCCTACAATACAAAATGATTACTAAGCCCCACAGGAGCAGCAACGAAGTTAGAGGATAATAAAAGGCCTTAATATATTCAAATCATTCAAAGAGTTTAATCTTTCTAGAAATCAACTATCATACAGAAAAGTATCAAGCATACACAGCCAAATACCTGCTTACTTCACTCAAGTTGTTTTCAAAGGTCACCAGTCTGGCTCAAGCAGTCCAAAAGGACTAACAGACTGATGTCCTTCATCAGTCTGACTTCTGAAACTACCCTTAATTCACCCATCTTACCTTAAAAATTCTTTATAGACCTACAATCCCATTTATATTGTTAAACTATCTCTTGGGGACAGTGTATACGTTATTTGTCCTAAATTAACATTCGAAACATCTTTAAGAGGGTTTTTGCTAGTTCTAATGTAACATTTCTATCCTCTCATCAATAACAGCCTTGCATTATACTAGGCTTAATGTTATATCTCAAATCCTTTTGAAAAGGTATTTTCAGGGATTTAATGAAATCCAATTTCTTACCCAGCATGACTTTTTTCATTTTGGATCTGGAATAAAATACTAGTTAAAAACTAAGAAAAAAAATTCAAAACTTTGTAAATAAGCATATCCGCTCACTAGCCTTCATCTGTCAAACAAATATAACTTAACTAGGATTGTTCTTCATTTTCATTTTCTAATTACTCTGAGGAAATAATGTATTCATAGAATGTTTCATATGCAATTGTTTGTATGAAGAGCAAAAGAGAGGGAAATGTTGAAACTCAAAAACTGGGCTGGTGGTAAATTTTATGGAGTATCAAAATAGGCTGGGCTTCCTCAGTACTGCTCCCTGCTAAAGGCACAGTTATGCTCACTCAGGATGACAGTGAACAAGTTTTTTCTTTTTCCCTTATAAATATTATATTTAACAGTCAGAGAAAATCAGTTGTTAGATATACATGCAACTTTCAAAGTCCAGGTTAAAACTGTATAGGTATGATCGTTATCCACTGATAAATGACATAACCATCTAAATCTTGCTTTCTGATGAGATCAAATAGCAAGAACTTGCAAGAACTTTGAGACCAGTTTCTGTGAACTGGGACCTTCTGTAGTGGAGGAAAGCATGTTGACACTGAAAGGGAAACCTGGAGAAGGGCACTCTAGTCCCAACCCCCCTCAGACTGATGAAGTAAGACATCTTCCTTTGCCCCAATTCACCCTTCACCCTTGCCCAACCTACTCAGTGCCAGGAGGTTGATCTATATGGACTTTCTTGCCTCTGGCTTCCTATTCAATTTGCTGGATAGAGAGACTTGGCAACAAATCAGATGGATGGAGGAAAAGAAAGAGGCATCTTATCTGTTCCCCTGACTTTCCTCCTGTGGTATCACAAAGGGGTGGTTGTGTCCTTCCATAAAATTCTCAGCTCCTTCAGACAGTCTCTTGCACACACCTTGTCCTATCTCTGGGTTCTCACTACGCTTCAGCTCTAAAATATTAACAGTTCCACTGCTTACAGAAATAGGATTCTACACTGCCTCTTATGATTTTTCTCTATACCATGTGCAAACCTTTTTACATTTTCTCTTCATTAAACCTGGCTTGAATTGCCCTGCTTTGAGTGTGCTGGGAACCTAAGGGAAGTGCCCTGACTGTGTGACCTCTTCCTGATTATCAAACAGGGAAAAATCTCTTTTAGGGAGGGTGGGCAGATATTTCCCCCTCCTTTTCTTCTTTTTAAAATCACAGTATTTTTATTCCCTTTCATTGGTTTACAACATTGTATATGATTTAGAGGTACATGTTCACACATCTTCAAAGTCAACAGGTATTTTAAAGCAGTAATTACCACTTGTCCATAAAGTTCCTTTAGTTTGCCTGTCTGCTGGCTGGCACTTTCTATTGTCTTCAAGGCATTTTCAATTCTGTTAAGCCTGTATTCACAATATGCCTTCTCAAAAGAAAGAGAATTACTGAAAAAGGAAAAAAAAATTGATTATTTTGATTAATTTGATTATTGGCTAACACTGCAGAGCACCCACTAGATGACAGACACTGCTCTAAGCATTTGCTATACAGGCACACCTTGGAGTTGTTGTGGGTTTGGTGCAATAATACAGCAAGTCATACAAATTTGTTGGTTTCCCTGTGCATATCAAAGCTATGTTTATATTACACTGTAATCCATTCAGTGTGCAATAGCATTCTCCAAAAAAAGCACTGTACATTCCTTAATTAAAAATACTTCATTACTTTAAAAAAAAAGCTAACCATCATCAGAACCTTCAGCAAGTTATGACCTTTTCACTGGTGGAGGATCTTGCCTCCATGTTGATAGCTGCTGACTGATCAGGGTGGCAAATGCTGAAGTGGGGGTGGCTGTGGCAATTTCTTAAAAGACAATGAATTTTGACACATCAATTGACTCTGATGAAAAATTTCCCTATAGCATGCAATGCTTTCATGGATGTCTTATTAGAATTATTGGCATTTTGGAAAAAAAAAACACCTGGACTGAAATCATGACTCAGCAAATGTCTTATATACAGAGACAATTTGAACATTATTTTAAATGAATTATTATAGAAATTTCTTAAATCTACTAATCAAATAACAAGTCATATAATGTTGCTTTTAACTTGTTGAAGCAGATTAACATAAAATGTTAACTAGAAATCATAAAAAAAATAGTACTCATAACCAAACAACTTGTAGACACAAGAATACAAAAATACAACTTACATACATACACTTAAATACTCATCTAATCAATGTGACACCTGAAATTTAATTTTGAAGTTTTAAACAAAAGCTACAAAGAAAAATACTTATCATAGGAAATGGCAATATCCTTTATTTACTTGCCTTTACAAAAGTGATTTGAAAATAGTCCTATCTCACATACTATTCAAAACTCAAAATACTGAATTTTAGCATGAACATGTTTACTAGTACAAAGCAGAGTCCCCTTTGTTTCTTTTATTTTAAATAAAATTTTAAAATCAGTTTTCAATCTGTAGTACATGTATATGGCTCAAATGAAAAAAAAAAAAAAAACCACAAAGGTACACACTAAGAGGTTTTATTGCGTTATTCAAACCTAGCCTCCTTCCCACCCTCACTCACTCCAGCAAGTGGCAATTTTTATTCATAGTTTATCTAGTGTTTTTCAAATGCAGGTAAATATACACATATATTTTTATATCCTCCTTTTCTTATACAAGAGAAGTACACTATACATTGCTTTTGCATCTATAAATCAGCATCTCATTAAAGAATCAATGTTACAAACTTCATTTCAATATATATTTCTTTTAGGGTTTAGGCATGATTGTAAAAAACATCAAATTATAGTAGTAATTCAGATTATTAATTCAGATTTCACAAAGTGATAAAGGTAATAAATGAACAAGATTAACAAAAAAACTGCTATTCTGAAAAAATGCTAAAGAACTCTGACACTGAAAGATCTTGATCTAAAATCACACTCACCTAAAAGATTCCCAAAGGAGGTAAGCACAGAGACCAGGATAAGACCACCATAGAGCTCTTTATCAACTTAAAGACTTAGAAACTGTATATGTATTTATTACTAACCTGTACGTTCTGCCTTCTCCTTTTTTTAAAAATTAAACTTCTTGTGAGTATTCTCCCTATATCCTCCAAAAACTCTTAAAACATTTATGTACCATGTTCCTACACACTTTATCTTTTTCTTAGTGGTTCAAAGGGATGAAAGGGGTAAAGAAAGAAAAAGCACCATTAAGTTTCAGAAATGTTACTAGCAAGCAAAGGAAAAAAAAAAAGGTGGAAAGAAAATGGTTAAAAAAAATCATCATTGAATATGGGGAAGAGAAGAAACCATGGAAATGGTTATAGCTATGGTAAACATATTTCTAATTAATATATAAAAATTGAATCACTTACTTGGCTAACACTTTGGTGTGAGTATTGATGACATTCAGGGCTTCCTTAAAACTTCCATTCTGGATAAGGCATACCACTTTACAGTGCAGGGCAGTTACATCATCCTTGTTAATCTGCAGTACTAGAAAACAATGACAGGACAACAATTTTTCAATACATTACATTTTTAGTAAAATTTCCCACCTCCTGCCTCAGGAAATTACATTTCCAATATTATTGCAGCAGAAACTGAAACTTTTTTTTTTGATGACTGGTTTTCATTTTTAACCTGTGACAATAAGGAACAGTTATAATTTTGTGAATTATTTTTAATGAGATATATTCCCCTGATACACGTACCAAAGTGAAACAAAGAGGGCCTCCGTGGTGGCACAAGGGGTTAAGTCTCAGCACTATGAAGCTAATGGCAGCCAGCGCAGCACCAGTTCCATCCTGGCCAGGGAGCTTCCCACATGGCGCAACAGATTTCTCCTGTCAAGCCGGCTGCTCCCCTCAGCAGTGTATTCCAGGCAATCTGCCTATTCTGCTCCCGACTCTGTCTCTAGAGAATTCTCTCAGCCCCCACACCTCCAGCCTACACAAATAAATGAATCTTTAGAAAGCTGCCTCCTCCTGCTATTAAATCTTGGGATACACATTGTACATATCTCAAGCACTCAAGGAAAAGAAAAAAGTTTATGTCTTGGGGCATTTGGGAAGCAAATGACTTAGGTTTGGGTACAAGTTTGTCATTAAATGCTTTGAGATCTTGGGTAAGTCCTTTAACTGCCAAATCTCAGTTTTCTAATCTGCAAAACCAGTATAAAAACATTACCAATTTTACAAGTTTATTGTGATGATTAAACGAGAATATTTGGGGAGAAGAATCCATAAGCTATAAAACACACATAATTTATCTTGATGGCAAGTACTTCCAAACCATTAAAAATTTCCCTTTTTCTGTAAGATTACCAAAGAGGAATACAAGGGAGAATCCAGTGCTAAACAGCTGTACAGTGCCCAAATGACCAGGATGGCCCCTTGCTCTTCCACAACAATAGGATTCCAGTTTTTCCTAAGAATCCAAGAAATTTATACCAACTAAGAAAATACATATTGGAGAAGAAACTGACAGTCCCTAATGATCAAATAATTCCTGAAAAATACTATTACATTACTACTGAAAAGTACTGCAACATTCCAGGCCTGGGCAAAAGCTAAAAATTAATTCAAAACACATTTAAAAATCAAACAATTCTAATTCTCAGGCATTTCCTTCAATGTCTGAATGCACCGTGGGTACAATCACTTTTTTTTCACACTAACCTAGCAATAGGTTGTTGAAAATTCGTTAAACAGCCTTACATGTTACTGACATGCCTTGTATGACATTACTGCTTTAAAAAGCCAAAACTTACACTGGTAATTATACTTCCAAATCTAACAAACACAGGCTGCATCTTCAGTGAAGACGTTAGCACGACAAAGAGCATTAAAATGCATGGCCACATCGCAGTTATACAGAAAAGGATGAAAGAATACAGTGAGTGAACCTCACACTGAAGGCAACTGAAGGCAAATATTAGGAGCAAACATGTCTTACTACTTTGTTTCACAGTGCTCTGCACACACATTTTCTGGTCTAATGACACTGGAGAGATTCTATGTGCGAGAATGACAGGGCTGACATCACAACAGCCCTTCCATCTCTTCAGAATGTGAACACCGTCCACCTCGTCAGCACCAGCGACTTACGTGTCCCAGACAGGTTCCCTCCCCCACCTCCCCCAGCCCGACTCCGGCCCAAGAGAACAAGCTCCCTCGACAACATAAACCTGACCACTCGATTAAAAGTAAGGAGAAAAACAGGCGATGTGGAATCCCTGCGAAAGGCGTGAAAACACAGGACGCAAGTAAGAAAACAGACAGGAAAAGGCGTCAGGGGATGCGGTCTCTTTAAATCTACCCCGCGCTGGAAGCGGGGGGGGGGGGGGGGTAAAGGAGACGTACACGTGGCTCTAAGCACCTCGGAACCCTGGCCGGCCGCGAGGCGCAGCCGAGCTGCTCCCACCACCACCCGCCGTTCGAGCCCGAGACGCGGGCGGGGGGGTGTCTCCCCTCCCGGCGCCTACTCTGCAGCGGTGTCGCGCGCGCGGAAGGAGGCCGCATCCCCCCGCTCGCTCGGGACCCCGTCTGGTCACTTACTCTTGTTGATGGTCTTGAGAGCCCGCGTGAAGTCCCCATTCTGGCCATAACGGTTCACTTCACTCCAGAGCGCAGGCACCGAAACCCCCCCGCTGCCGCTGCTCGCCATCTTGGAGGAGACACGGGGCGGGGCGGAGCGACCTCTGCCCCGGAAGAGGATGTCGGGATGGCCAGGCGGAGGAGGAAGCCAGCTGCTGGTTGCTAAGCGTCGCGGAGTCGGAAGCGTCCTCGTTCAGATTTAGCCTCAGAGACTGTTATCTTCCGCTCTTTATATGGATATTCTATACGTCTTGCCCGAAGAAAGTATGGAGGAGCGAGCCGTTGGATTCCCGCAAAAGGTCGAGAAAGGGCTCACCAGTGCAAAGCCCAGCGAACGTCTACGAAAGATGAATAAAAGGGAGGGGGGCGAAAGAATCGTAGGTTGTCATTTTAAGTTGCAAGGGAGGAACGTGATGACTTCGCTGGAGAAAAACTCATAGAATAGGCATTTGAAAGGAATTGGTTCTGGTTCCCTCTGAGCACATCTCCAATCGCAGAGCACGTTTGGTGAAAGCCCCCGGTTGCCCTTTGGACTCTAGTTCGGAGGCAGTGTCAATTAGATTGAAAGGGTAATTTTTTTTTTGTGCGGCGAGAACGCCCAGATTCAGGTCGTAGCTCTGTAGTTCACTCCAAGTCTGCTTGTGAACAACTTAATTTATTGTTCTAGTTTTCCTTAACTGTAAATATAGGTATGTCATTGTTTTTAAAGGTAATTCATGCATTTTGGCCTAGGAAGTACTCAAGTTACATACACACGGGGGTGGCTTTTAGAATTTTTATTAAAGCTTTAAATGTCGGAAAAGAGTGAATACCTGTAGTAAACTCGATGAGAATTGAAAGCCTACGTTGGACTCGGGTCACTATCTCACCAACTCCTGCCACCACTCCCCTCCCTTTCTATTCCGGCAACCTAGTTAACTTTTCATCCGTAAGTATTTCCGTATTTCTCTGGTTTCAGATTAAAAGTCACTTCCTCGACACTGCAGTCTAGGCACTACCCCCTATTACAAGCTAAGAGCACTGGTCATTGTCTTATGGTCCTTCTCTCTAAGTACTGATTCCAAGAGGCCAGGTTTACCATATTTACTGCATATGCTAGGGAACAAGCACATTGCCTTGTACGTGGTATTCAACTTTTTAACCGAGTTTTTGCTTATTTCTCTCCCTAAACTGTGAGTTCATTGAGCGTAACTATGTTTATTTAGATCCTTGTTTATGCCAGTGTCAGGCATACTAGTTGCTAGGGATACTATTAACAAGACATCCCAGTGTACTCATATTTGTTTTCTAGTTGGGCGAGATAAGCAATCAATATGCTGAGTGGTAATAAATCCTAAGAGAATTTCATGAGAGGGGTTCATATAGAGTGAAGTTAAGAGTTCTTCCTTTTCCCTCACGATGCATACTTGTTCAAAGGAGTTTATATTGCAAAAAAGATTTAGTCCTTGGACAACCAACTTCACACATTTGAGCTGAGAATAAGGATCTTTTAAATCAGGTTAACAATGCAGAATTTGACCTCTACTTCCATTTTCTGTGCAGAGGATAGGTAGACAAATTCAAGACATGACGGCGAGTTATATGTGAAAGTCAGAGAAAAACCTCAAGGATGAAATCAAGTTGCTGACTCTTGACAGTTGATTACAGTGAGAAATATATGCTTAGTACAAGATATATTAAGATGGGAGGATTCAGACAGAAACAGACAGTTCAAAGTAGAGTCAGAGCTGGGAGTAATGCTTATTATAGCTGAAAGAGTAGAGATCATCCAACCAGTATTTGTTAACTATGGAGACACTAGCAGGTAACATCAATACTTGAAAGAGTAATAAAAAGAAATGATCAATTTTGAGGTAGAAATATCTTGGTGTCTAGCTCAAGAAAGGAGTGGTTAGGTTAATCACATACCAGAGAGCAGGTGAAATTAGTTAAGATGCCAGTTTAACACTGAGAAGGAGGTGAAGAAATATAGACAGTGTAGGCCAATGGCAAAAGAATCCCAAGATTTCATCTGCAGCAGAAATTATTAACATTTCAGGGAGCACATAGATCCTTTCGATAAATACTGATTACACTTCACAAAAGTGAACAAGTTTTATTACATTTAAGTTTAAAGGGTTCATCAATATGGAGATTGCCGAGTGTAGTGATCTACAAAACCCTCAGTGCTACACAATCTAACAGTGATTTCCAAATATGGTTTATAGATTAATGATGAACTGTAATACCTCTTACTAATAACTGCTCTTTTAAAAGTGGATCTTGCTGTATATGCTGCCCAAACACACAATTTCCTAAGTAGCATTACTATCAACTGGGAGATAATAATTTCTGAAAATGATCGTAGGCTTGGGATAGTGGCTAAAATGTGTATTTAAAAAATGTTACAGTCCACATCATTATCCAAGTGAGATTCACTAAGTCATTTAGTATGGCAAAGGTATTATATTTTTTTTAATCCATGGGAAACTGCCCTGAAATCCATCAATGAAGTTTCCAGAGAAGTCCTTTCCATGGCTTCCCCAGTGCTCCTTGATCTTATTTCCTGTGTCATCCCAATCCCCTAAACTTTTCTTAAAAAAGCAAGCAAAATCAAAACCATCTCTATAGCTATAATACACATCATCTCTGAGATAATAAACTATGTCATTAGAATATTGTAAAGATGATAATGTAAAAGAGGGCTATATATAGCTCTTACCACCCTAAGATACAACCATTTTAATTACTGAAAACTTTCAGGTTGAAATACAGACGATCAAGAAGTAATGTTACAGTTCTATAATAGAACATTATTAGTATCCAAGAAATGATGTTACTACCTAACAATGACCACAATCTATAAAGGATATTAACTTTAAAACATCCTTATAGTAATTTTACTATTTAAAAAATATTAATAAACACGTACATATATTCATTCTATTCATCCATGAAGCTAGCTAGAGAAATATTTATTCCCCAAAAATTGTTTTTTTCTGATTTAAAACTATCTTTTCATCTTGTTTTTTCCTGCAGTTTACTAGGAATTGTTTTTCTCTTAAAAAAATGTAATGATGTTTCTTCTTATATATTGCCCTCCCTGATTTTCTTATCAGCCTGTTTCAAGGAAATCCATGTGTTCAATACACTTGCTCGTAGTTTGGCCCATACCAAATGGTTGTTTAATCCAAATATCTGAGCAGCAAACTGCGCTGATCCTTCTGGAGAAAGTATGGTTGAACAGCCAAGACCTATTGTTTTAGAAAGAACAAGACAGAAAATTGAACTGTAAATAATGAAAATGCCACTTAGCAAACTATTTTATACTGAGATAAGTTGTACTAGCCAGAGACTGTAAAAAGCTTTTGTATTATCCATATGTAAAGCAGGATCTATAGAAGGAGTTTGCGTCTCTGCTGGAGTGGTAAAGTGATTATAAGAGGATAAGCAATATTTATCTGCCATGAGCAATTATTATATACAACAACTATCACTCTTCTCACTGCAAAACATTTACCTTTTTCAAAGTTCTTTTCACATATCCCATCCCTTAAAGTCCCTGGTGAAAGGTAACAGAAATAAAACAAGGGCCAATGACTAGGTAAGTAGGTAGAAGTCATCTATTTAAGATAAACTTGAGATATGATAATTGTTTTGATAATTTTCTAGTTATTCCTTTTGTCTTTGTACTAACTTTTTTTAGAAGTGTCAAATCCAAAGAATTTTAAGAAATTTCAGGTTATAAATAAATTCAACAGTATCTAAAAGATAGTAAACAGGCCATCCTGGTGGCTAAAGGGGTTAAGTCTCAGCACTATGAAGCTATTGGCAGCCACTGCAGCATGAATTCGATCTCCAGCCAGGGAGCTGACCCATATGGCACAGCAGACCTCTCCTGTCTTGCCTGCTGCTCCCCTCAGCAGTATATTTCAGTGAATCTGGCTATTCTGCTCCCCACTCTGTCTCTGGTGAATACTCTCACTCCCTGCACCTCTGGCCTACACCCCAGCTCTTGTATGTATAAATAAATAAATCTTAAAGTATTTTAATAAAATTTAAAAACTTAATTATTTTACTATTTTTTAAATTTACTTTTAATTTTATTATTTAAAAAAAATAAAAAACGGATAGTAGAGTAAGAAAGTAAACTCCTTATGGGCTATGTTAACTCAGGCAGTTTGTCCAGGTGATACTATTGCTTGTGTCTCACTAGAGTCAAGGACTAGGTAGCCCATAGATCTGAAAACTCCATTTTCCCAATACTCTTAGAATTTTTTAGCCCTTTTGACCCTTACTATCCTGAATAGGAACTAAAGTACAAATCAAAACTTCAATTTACTAATTTGCATTAATAATTTATGTAGCTCCAGAAGAGACTATGTAATATCAGTCAAGTTACTTAAGGTTAACTTTTGTGTCTTTACCTGTAGGTGGGAATGAAAACTATTCGATACCAAACATTATACAAAAATGAACAATGCTTTTTTTAATATATATAAGTAAGTATATTTAATGAAAAAAAAAACCTAGTAGATACCTAATGCCAGCCTTCATTGAGTTAACAAAGGTAAAATACTGTAAACAGTGCATGGCATATACTAAGTACTCAGAGAATGTCAACTATTACTAGTAGTATACTAGGTAGAATGCTTCATATGTGTAAAATACCTATGCCTACTGTTCAGGACTCCCTTTCTAATATCAGGAAAGCTTGATTAGCATAAAATTAGGTTATCTAAAGAGCATATCACAACATAAAGAGAAATTGGAGTTTTCAGGCTTTTACACGGGCCACTATAAAACTGTTCTTCAGAAAATTGACTATTTTCAATTCTAGTGATGAGAATGTAAAAATTCCCCAGATTTCCTGTCTGTCCCTGGACAGTACTAAAGAAAATCTGTCTCATTTTCACTCCTCACATTCCCATTTTTCTAATATTCATGGATAATACTTCTCTGACATAAAAGAATATAGCTTTATTTATAGCTAAATTTTTTATTTGAGAAGCTGATATAAAAAGATGTCTAAAAAGGGCCTCCCTGGTGGCACAGCAGGTTGAGCGCTGCGCTGTGGAGCTGCCGGCAGAGGTGAGGCGACGCGAGGTCAGACGCCTGGCCAAGGAGATTCACACATGGCACGGCAGACCCCTCCTGCCTCGCCCGCTGCTCCCCTCAGCAGTGTATTTCTGTCTATCTGCTCCCCACTCTGTCTGATGAACCCTCTAAGCGCCCCACACCTCTGGCCTGTACCCCAGCCTGGATGCAAAAATAAAATATATCTTTAAAAAACAAAAGATGCCTAAAAAGATCTAAAGTTAAAGATGTATTAATCATAAGATGTATCTCTGAAACTATATAAAAACAACAGTAAAGGAAATAAAGAAAATAGAGATAAAGCGATAACAGCAATGTCATCTGATAGCTGAAAGGCAGATAGAGTGCAGAAAAGGAATTAGTGTCGTGGTATGCCTTTAAAGAGTGGGGTGAAAATGGGCTAAAAAGATAAGAGAACTGAATCAAACTCAAGAGCAAATTAGGCCCTCAGAGCCTCTTCCCTTCTCTAGGTACCCAAGCAAATGCCTTTTCTGTAGTATGGCAGAGTTTAAAATTTTTCTAACAGTAAAATTTTTCTAACAGTAAAACAGGCTTCAGTTCAAACTTCCATGAACTGGTGAACACCAGATACAGTTAAGGTAAGTGTTTTCATAATGAAAACACCTAGTTTCTGGAGAGTGCTAGCAGCCAGGTTTATTTCTCCAGGTAGAAAACTGAGATTAGAAAGTTTCTCTAATACCAGTCAACATAATACAAAAAGTTGAAAGATGTTGATGTGAGGAGTTATTTAAAAAACAGCCCTACCAGGGCTTCCGTGGTGGCACAACGGGTTGAGCGCAGCGCTGTGGAGCTGTCGGCTGCTGCGGTGCAAGTTGATGCCTGGCTGGGGAGACTCCCACATGGCGTAGCAGACCTCTCCTGCCTTGCCTGCTGCTCCCCTCAGCAGTGTATTTCGGTCCATCTGCCTGTTCTGTTCCCCACTTTGTCTCCGGTGAACCCTCTCACTGCTCTATGCCTCTAGCCTGCACCCCAGCTTATATGCAAATATAAATAAGTAAATCTTTAAAAAAACAAACAAAAAAACCCCCAGCCCTACTAGATTATCCTAGAGTGGGTGTAGCTTTTGACAAAGCTCCACCAACTTGCACAGTTTCCAAATAGTTCTTTACACTGCCCCGCACTTAGCACAAGCAAACAGCTAAGTATAACTGACAGGTAAGTAAAGGGACTAATGTGAAAGAAATTATAATTATTTCAGAGAGACAAAAGACTATGACAAAAATTAAGAGAAGGATGACAGGGGTGGGGGTAGAGGGAACCAGAGGACAAAAAGTGCCCTTAGAAATTAAAAATACTGTATCTAAAATGAAAAAACAACACAAGGGCTAGCATGTCAAGTTGAGAAAATATTCTATAAGTAGAAGAAGAAAAGAAAATAGAAATCAAGGAGATTGAAATTTGAAAATAGTGAAAGAGAGAAAATGGACCCCAAAAATAGAGAAAATGGAGGGAAATCAAGTAATTTAAGAAAAAATTTCAGAATAAAAGAATTTGGCCTTTCAGACTCAGAGAGTTCACAGGGAGCCCAGTGGGCTCTTACTCAATGAGACACAACTTTGTGACATTTAGCAATAATGGATAGACAAAAAAACCTTATTTCCAGAAGGAAACAAAATGCTTAAGTGATACAGAATCAGAATAGTGGAAAGGCACTAACTCTTTTCTGCACTCTCACTAACTCTGGGAACTAGAACACTATAAATGTCCTCAAAATTCTGATAGAAAATAATTTTCAACCTGAAGTTCTCTTCCTAAATTATCAAATAAGTATGTGGCTACAAAAAAAATTTTAGATATACAGTCTCAAAAAGTTTATCCTCTGTACCCTTTTCTTAAGAAGTTCACTATTAATGTTGACAAAACAGAAAATAAACAAAACCAAGGGAAAGACTTGGGACCTAGGAAACAAGGTATTCAAGTCTAGAGGAAGGCAATACGAATGTCCAGGTTGGTGACAAAAAGAGATTCTAAGAAAAAGGCCTCTGTATAGGAAGTCAGAGAGCTGAAGTACTTAAAACACTTCACAAGCAGTTATATATATAACTGTGGAAAAACCGGGGTTTAAGTAGTAAGCAAATCAAATCTAACTGAAACAAAACTCTCTGGACTTGTAGAACAGATCATTATCTTGATGAGCCTATGACAAATCGTTTGAGATTCTGTTCAGTCATTTGGTAAAAGTTCCTGGTATGTTATTTACTGTGGCCTCTAATTTTTAAAAATCCAAACTTTATTTTCTTACAGAAATAACAATCATATTTACTTAAAAAAGCTCAATACCAAGAATGATGTATTCTTGGAGGGAAAAAAAAATACAACCACATCTGAACGTGTACTACCTGTACATCTCACCCGATATAGAAAATATAGGGAACGTGAAACAACATCCAGGAATGTAATCAACTAATCCAAAAAGTGGAAAATTTCATAGGAGACATGAAAGGGAAAGAGGGATTAAAAGACCTTTAAGAAATACATCAACTAAATCTAATGTATAGACTGAACCAACTATAAAAAACAAATGAGACAATTAGAAAAACTTGAAAACTCAGAGAGGCACGCTTAAACAGTATATGAAATACCACAGTAATTTTGCTCTGAAATAAACAGGAGAAGGCTAGAGAGGAATAAGATATTAACTGCTGAAGCTGGGTAATGGGTATATGAAATTTCATTATGCTAGTTTACGATCATGCATATTTGAAGCACAAACACTTCCTAAAAATTCATTATCTCTTACCACTGGGTAGTCGAAGAGAAGACCACACATCTTGAGCTCCCCACTCTGGAGTGAGGGGAGGACAACTGATAACTGGATATGCAGTATTACCAGACACCACTGGTCCTAAACCATTGCTTCTGCCTGCCACAGCCACAAATACAGTAGGAATGCCATCCCCTGTGGAAATTACAAGTTTATGATTATGCTGAACATTCAAAGGAGATTTTTTTTTCCATTTTTTTTATTGTTATTTGTGTCTTTTACATTTTGTATTTCAAAGGAGATTTAAAGGTAGGGTTTGTTTCTTTAAAAAAGGGCCTGTGCACTTAATACACCAAGTTTCTTTATTGGTAATCTCTAGGTTAAACATAAATAAGATGCTATTAGTATATAAATATTCAAAATTTAAGGTTCATTATGCCACTTATTGTATGTCAAGTAATAAAGTAGCAAGCCCAGGTTTGGCCATCTTTGAGATCTACAGTATATAAAAAGGGTACCGGGGTGCTATTGAGTGAATAGCTCCAAGGCCCCTGCTAGAACTGCTATTTAGGCCCACCAAAACAAAGTAAGGGAACACTTGAATTAGTGTCTGTCCTAAATCCAAAATCAGCAGGTTATAGGGAAACCCAGTTAGCAGGTTAAGGATTATTTCTTGAAATAAGAGTTGAAGGCAACTTTAACAATATATACCCAAATGTTTAAGTTCTTTCAATACATTTTCTAACAGACCTCTTAAACATTTCACTTCTTCATAAACTTGTAAACTATTTCTTGGCTTCCTATAGCAGAGGTTCCTAACCTGGAACCTAAAATTTTACCTATTTTTTTTCTGGAAAAGGACTTCTGGCTTTTATTAGTTTATTAAAGGGGTTTGAGACCTTCCCCCAAATCAACAATTGCTCCTGTATCAATTAACTTTAGAAGAACACTCGATCAACATTTTTCCAGATAAAAAAACATTTGATTGCGTTTTCAGGGCTCCATTTCTTAATAATCAACACTATCCCATTTTTTTCTTTTATATACTAAATTCTGAAGTTATTTTTTAATTTTATGTTTAAATGTTTCCCAAGAGAGGCTGGACATTAAAGATACCTAAGATTCACTGCTTCAACCTCAGATCTCCCATAATTGATACGGGTCTTCTTTCTTCAGAGTCTATATGAAACAATGCTTGAGGGCCTTCTTAATAGGTCAAGGCCAATTACAGTCTATTTTTCTTCAGTGCTTGAATTTTCAACTCTTTCTCCCTGATCCAATCTATTATAAGCACTCAGAGCACCTTAATCTTTGGAGATGAATATCATGAAATTCTAGTATATTACTTTTCTTTCTCCTTGGAAATGTGGTAAAAGTTATTTTCCAGCACTATTTAAGCAGAGAATTTTTTTGGCAGCAACAGAAGAACTACTTAAATACCTTCATATTCAGCTTTAATCCTCAGAGTTTCATCTGGTCCTTTATGGGCAGATGTTACCCGGAGTTCACATGGAATGCCAAAATTTCCACAAGCCTTCTTGATTTTTTCACAGTGACCGAGATCAGAAGTTGAGCCCATCAATACTACAACCCTGCACTGATTTTCTGCTTTCAGAAGCAACTGGAGAAGAAAAAACATAGATATTTAAAACGATAAGGACAAAAATGGGTAAATACAGGCATGAGCACCCCAAGAATAGTTAAGTTTACAGTTATAGTTTGTAGTAAAATTACATCCAGACAGAATATTTCCTTTCCTAACAGAAAAAATTTAGATTGAGATGACAAACTTACAGGTTATTTTCCAAAATAACCTCTCAATATGAGTTTTCATAATTTACAACTAAAGTATTATTTTTAATCAAATTGTTCACTATTACATAAAGCAAGGATATTCAAACATTCTAATTAATATTCAGGAAACTAACAAAGTATTTCAACTCAAGATTTTTAGTACATCCTGTCTAGTGGAGGTTTTAAGCACACTCAGTCAAAATATGGAGACCATGTTATAAAACTTTGTTATTAACAGGAATATAAGGAAACCAAATAGGAGAGAGATACTCAGCAGGTGGGGAGGGGAGGATAAGGGCACAAAATGGAATAAAAAAGAACACAAGGGACCACGGAGATGGATCACGGGTGAATTGGTGGTGGGTTACCCAAGGGGAATACAAATTGTAAAGACATACATAACAATAAAAATATACATTAAAAAAATAAGTAAATAAAAATAAAACTTTGTTATTAATTGCTTGGAATTCAAAATACATGATCCCATGGAAACAATGTTTTAAAAGATTATTGTGACTCTTGGGTAACTATTAACCCTATTCACCTTCCATGGAATTATAGCAATGGTACCATAAATCCTATTAAGATATGTCATCACCTGGAGTTCCATTTCTGAACTCTTCTTAAGAAACCCATGCGAAAGGTAGTCTGAGTGGCAATGCAAAGTGAGCAGAAAATTTAAGGCGTCTTTGTCCAGCAGGGGCAATGAGGAGACAAAGGCTCCAGGTTTCCCCAACCGGATTTGGGAGAGTACTAGTGAGCGCAACAGCAAGGAGTTCTAAAATGTAGTGAGAATAATTCAGTTGGTAGATTTCTTAAGGTATTCCTCCTTTGTTTAAAATCAATGAAAAAATGAAAAGCAGGGCACCCTCTCACATTTTCCCCCCTTTTTGGACCATGACTTTGTTAGAGAAAAATACAATACAGTATGGATTTAGTATAAAAAAGTTTACCTCTACTCTTTCTGCAACCCATTCAAAGTTTCTCTTTACCATCTGGAGCCCTTCAGGAGTTACTTCCTTGAGGTCACGATATGACTAGAAAATAAAATTAATATTTTAGAATACAAGTATTCTATTAGCAATTTTTTTGTGGTCTGAAATTATTTGGTTTCTGAGTTTTGGGTACAGATTGTTAAGAGTGTACAGCAAGGGATAGATCCAAAAATGTATGAGTCTACAAATTCTTTATTTTGGGAGGGCATAACATTGATTGATAACACCATGATTCAGAGGTCTAGGACCACACCACTTTAATTGCATATGACCACGACACCCACCACCAAGCCTACCAAAGTGTCCACCACCACAGACCACTGAGCGCCCTCCCGCTCTGGTAATAGCTTGCAGATTCATTCCTTTTCTTTTCTTTTTTAAAGATTGATTTATTTATACATACAAGCTGGGGTGTAGGCCAGAGGTGTGGGGTGGTGAGAGGATTCACTCAAGACAGAGTGGGGAGCAGAACAGGCAGATTGACTGAAATCCACTGCTGACGGGAGCAGCGGGGAGACAGGCGAGGCCTGCTGCACCATGTGGGAAGCTCCCTGGCCAGGGATCGAATTCGTGCTGCAGTGGCTGGTGATAGCTTCATAGTACTGAGACTTAGCCCGTTGCGCCACCAGGGAGGCCCCAGATTGATTTCTTAACTCTTACAAATGTGAAGATAATCTATCCTCTTGGAGTCTTAGTTTAACAGACAAACAAACAAACAAAAAAACTATTGTAAGATTCTTTGAGTCTACTAAAACAATGAAAAATCTGCTTTGTAAATATGACGTATTATTGCTATCATTTCTCTTTTCAGGATATAGGAAATGTGAGCTATTTATCTTTAAGAAGCAACCAACAACTCATTCATATCATAAGGAAAAATGATTTTCATCCCTCATCTCCCCCTTCTCTTCTACCATATCTTCATTTTTTGAAGGATTAAAAAAAAATCCTGAAGCATTATTTACCTGCTTGTCTTTCTGCTGGCTTCGATCTCCAGATGGCCAGAGTCTCCAGGAATCATTATCAATAACATCAGCAAGAACAATTTCTTTGGTAGTGACATCAACACCAAATTCAATCTAGAAACAGGGTATTACCCAAGAAAAGTTATTTGAAGCTACACAACTTAAGACATTTCTGTTAAAATTTTTGCTTTCAGTCTTCTTTTTATTTGTACCTTCATATCAACCAGTGTACAGTTCTGCAGCAACCAGGACTTCTCCAATATTTCAAATATAGCCTGTGTAGCATGGCTCATGATATCCACCTCAGTTTGGCCTATTACCAGTCCAGCAAAGCAAAATTTTGCAGCAATTACCTGTTCTTCAGACCACTGTGGATCATTATTGGCATCATCCTTAGAATAAAGCATAGGAATGTGTAATTAATTTCAATCTAAAATTTCTTCAGATAAAGTCCTTTTCCCTTTGAGCATTCTTGAGAAATAGTCTTTTTCTCTAAAGATTTAAGCTTTAAAATATCTTCAACTCACATCAATCATTTTTAATTTGGCTACTTTCAACAGCTACTTTCAAAATATTTAGGTAACATTAATATAGGACATAAAGCAAAGAATTTCTCCCCTTTCTATAAACTAAACACAAGTTTGTGATTTTTATTTCTCTTTACCAGAGTCAATAAAAATGAGAGGAAGGCCAAACATATTTCATCCAGCAAATCTTTCTTAAATGCAGTTTTCATAATCTGATCTCATTCTTGATAAGAATTTAAACATTAAAAACTCAAGAGATCACATATAAAGAGGTTAATAAAATAATGCCATTTCATTCTAAATTGTATTTCAGTTTCATATGAAGTTTTTCCTTTAAGAAGTCTTAATTTGTATAATTATAATGAGAACATTTTAAGCCCCACAATTCAGATTAAAAATGCAATATTAATACTGCTTTTCAAGAAGAACTATGCTTAACAGCTAAACAAAAATAAAGAAAAAAGCAGTTTCAATAAAAAAACCCAACAAATTCATAACTACTGATTCTTATACCCTTTATTGTGTATGTTTTTGCTACATTATCTTTATACTAGACTATAAAAAGAGCCCTCATATTAGCCTTCACTCCGAACTCTTCAACTGCAAATTTTAAAAGAATTTGAATTGTTACTTTCCCCTCCTGCTTACTAATTTTTATTTGTTCACTTTGTTAATCATCTTGGTCCACGATAAGATTTCACAAATGTTTTCTATATTGGTAATGGAAAGGTTATACCGTAATCTGCAATGACAAGTGTGAAACCAAAAACTTTATTAATAATGATTAAATCTTTTGATTTTTATAATTATAAATTTGTTGTCATACTATATTAAGATACATAAGCATAAAATAATTACCTTGAAAAACAACTCCACTTTAGGAGGGTAAAATTTATAACCTTCCTTGACACCAGGATTTCTTTTGAGAAAAGAACCAGTTGCTATTCTTCTACAAACCCATTCGATAGGAATCATTTCACACTTAGGTGCAACAAAAGCCGTCTCCCCATATTTTTTGGTGAAAGCAGTTTTGATACCTATATATTGATAATAAAAAGCAAAAAAAATGCAATAGCAATTAAAAAGGTATAAATGAGACACAAGACTCTATACAAAAAAAACAAAAACCCTATCCACTTAAGTGCATTACCCTTAAAGGAACTACAAAAATAAATGTAACTAAAACAGACAGAATCAGGCAAACAAAGCTATTAATATGGTTTTCTACTGCTTATCATATTAAGGAATATTTCACTTTAATGTCCCATGGCAAAGTAATTACTGGGTTAGAATATCTGGGTCTAGTGTCTTTACCATTCATTCATTCAAAAAGTACTTACTTGAATTGAGTAAGAATTTGCAAGAATCTCATATTCTATGGTCCATGTTATATGGGACTTACACTTATCAGAGATAAGGTCATATTTTGTATAGCCTTTTTTTCTAAGTGTTTGACGCAAATAATCCTTAAAAAGAGCATCTAATGGGGAATAGCAGGCACACAGTGCCAATCCAGGCAGAAGCAAAGAAACAATCTGTCCTTCCTCTCCTTTGTCTCTTATTCAAATCATTACTGGAAAACTAAGATAAAGAGCTTACTTGTTATGTTTGAGATGGAAATTATTTTATGTGGTGGCCTCAGAAAACAGTAATAGTTACAATGTATCATGAACTAATTCACTTGTCCTTAAGTCAAAGAAAGTGCACTCAATAATGCAGTATTGAATAAATAAAAATATGGATCTTTACTAATCCTGTTACTTAAAAGTAGCTACTTAATCTCATAGGTATGTATAATTAGTATGAGTATATAGATGCTAACTTTCTAATTAATAATTTATAGGGTCAAGCAAATTAAAAACTTGTAATGTATATAGGGAGAATGACTAAACTTGGGAGGTTAAAAATGGAACAGCCTGCTATTAATTCCTCTTCTGGGTATTTATGGGAAAAACATGAAAACACTAATTCAAAAAGATGCATGCACTCTGTGTTCACTGTAGCACTATCCACAATAGCCAAGATATAGAAACAACCCAAGAGCTCATGACAGATGACACAACAAAGATGTGGTATACACAATGGAATACTACTGTCATTAAAAAAAAAGGGGGATGAAATCTTGTCATTTGCAACAACATGGGTATCCCTGAAGCAATTATGCTAAGTGAAATAAAAAAGAAAAATACAGCATAATTACACTCATTTGTGGAATATTAAAAAAAAAGCAAATGAACAAAAATCAACCCTGAAACTCTCATGACAGAATGGTGGTTACCAGAGAGAAAGAGAGGAAAACAGGTAGATGGAACCAACAGAGGTGGTAGATTATCGGTAATGGGTGACTAAATATTTGTGTGATACATATAGCAGATGACGTGAGAAACTACACCTGAAACCCAGGCAGTTATTGTACACCATACTACTCTAAAAAAAATTAAACAGACACCATTACTTTCATGAATTATTCAATCCTGGAGAACACAATCCTCTGATAAATATTTTTCCCCCTAAGTAAAATATGCCTTATAATGGGAAAAAAATGGACCAGACATTTATCTGTACTGCCAAAGGAACCTAAAATTTATTTTGATGCTTTCTCTAGAAATCTACTCAGTCATTGGGAAACCACCAATCAAGGAAGCTTTAAAATAAAAGTTCAAATCCTCTAAGTGGGAAGTACTTTAAATTTACAGCAATGTGCTCAATTTCAATGTATAAAGTGTTTCTGATATACATGGCAATTTAAGTTGATAAACATATTTTTCACCCTAGAGGTATATCGTGGGTGAAGGGCATCCAGGAGGAGGCAAAACTGAAAAAGCTATTCTGTACTGGCAGAACGAATTTAACTTACATTACCTTGTTATTTTGTGGAAGACAGACACATCTATTTTGACTACAAATAAAACTATTAAATTTCTCCTTGGGTTTAAGAAAGATTAATACTGGAAATGAAAGGGCAACTGGGACTATGGGTGCTAAAAAGAAAGTCATTAAATTATAGAATTAGAACTGGGAAAATTAAGATCAAAACCTTTTATTTATAGGTAAGGAATCGGAGGCTTCAAAGCTTGAGTGAGTCAAGACAATGATGCCTCTTACACTGTAGGAAAAGAGCTCAACCCCTGAGCCGTTGCTTGATATCTTTCCGAAAACCATTATCTTAATTCCTTTTTTCTTTGCTCCAAATGCCTTCCACAGAATGGTTAAGTCTTAACTTTCCTGTCTCTCAAATAGGTTTTTCTACTGGAAATAATCTATATGCATTTTTAGAGATTTTTGATGTAGTTCAAATCCCTCACTTGGGGAATAGCAGGAAGTGAAGGTGTGTTTGCAATCTTCAAATATCTTTCTTGGCTTTTAGGTCGAACAGGTATTTGAAATGAATTACCTCTGAGGACCAGAGCAAAGAGTAAGTGTATAGAATTACATGGTGAAAATTTCAGTTCATCAATTAAAATTGCCTAACACTAAAATGGCTTTGCTTGTTAGAAAGTTCTGTAAGAGTGATGTCCTAGGAGAAAGAAGTTGCAGAAAAGAAAAGATTTTTTTTAACAAACTGAATATTACTATTAACTCCAAACCAACTTTTACAGTGAAACTGAAGAGTATCTAGTTTGATTTAAATGCTGAGCTTGTGAGACACCCCCAAATAACAGGTCGTTAATATAAATAAAGTCATCTTTCCATGAAAGAGAGTAGAGTGTATGTGTGAGTGAAAGAGAACAGTTAGGAGGATGGGGTGGGAGTCACTTGCCTGCTTCCTTTAACAACTAAAAAAAATGCAACTAGTAATTAATATGTTATTAATCTGAATAATGTCATTTGCCACGAAAAGGACCATGATATGTGTTTGAAAGAGAACATGTAGGATGACAGGTGGAAAGCCACTTACCTGCTTCTTGTAACAGTTGAAAAATACAACTGGTAATTTTATTTGAGATTGCAGCTTTTCCTTCCAGGTGATTCTTTCTAGCTGCATTTCCTGCTGTAATTTGGTCCTTGGATTGCAGAAGGACCTTTCCTGGGCTCTCTAACAATTCATAGACTTCCTTTGTCTTACCCTCATAGAGTTTTTTACCAATATTCAGTACTGTGGAAAGAAAATGAAAACATCAGATTTCAGAAAGAAATTTCCTGAATACTAAAGACTAACTCATCTAGAATGACAAATCAGTGAACACAGAGATTAAATAAAAATTCATCTGCATAGAACCTTACAGTCTACAAAGTATTTTCTCACACATAATCACATTCAATTCACACAATTTTTGGAAGAATTTTTATAATATGTAGATAATTATATAGATTAAGAATTAAGTATCAAAAAGGTGATCATGCAGTGAGGAAATGGCAGAGCCAAAGTCCTAAGCATTTTGATATCAATTCTATGCTCTTTCCACCATCAACCTGCCTCACTCATAGAACTAAAACATACATTAAAATTAGTGTAACTACACTAGTATTTTCATAAGGTACTCACAGTTTTAATACAGTTTGTGTTACACACAAGGTAGAACAACAGAATAACTCAATTAACTTGCAGGAGAAAAAAATGGTCTATTTTTTCCTGACTTCTCTTTTCTGTGACAGGCAAAATGAGAAAGCTCAGTCACATTGGTTTCTTGATTTCAAGCAGGTGACTTACACCTGCCGTAAAAGAGAAATTTCCACCCACTTAAGTTAGCCCTTTTGGAAGCGTCTCTCTTTATTTCTAAAGCCTGCTTCCTAATCTTCCACCCTAATCCTCTCTACACTGACAGTTGCAGGAAACTGTGAGGACAACAGAATCCAATCTTGATATAGGTCATTAAGACCTTAAGAAAATTACACTGTAGTCATTAGAAAGAATGATTTAGATAAGATTAGTAACAGAAGTCTAAAGACTTAAAATGTCTAAGGATAGAAATTACCCTTCATGTTCTCAGAACACTGATTCGTTCTCAACTGGAGTTTTTTAAAGGGAAGTCTAGAACTAACAAATTAGTCTGAGATGTGAGGAATGACCAAAATTTAGCCAGAAGATGAAAACTGGTATGCAGTGGTAGTGAATAAAGACCACAGGTGAAAAAGCGTATGGCAGAAGAGTTCAGTATGGGTCAGATCAACAACCAGTGAAGGTGGTAACCGCTAAACTACTTGCAATTCAGTTTAATAGTTGCTGCTGCAGCAGCAAATCTAATTTTGAGAAATGAATCCCCATCCTCCTCGGAAAGTTTTGACTTACAGACAAGGTTTAAAAGCTCCTTCAAGAGGGAGCCCCAGCTTAGTGCTCCAAATTCAGATTTCTCTATTCCTTTACTACAACTCCGACTTCTTTAACTTCTATATCCCCCTCCCAGGCTTCTGATATGGCCTTCATTAGGCCTGGAACCCTGTTACCTTCCCTTCTAGTGTATTACTCATCTTTTAGGACTCATAAGCCCTGTCAATTGAGTTTATACTTTATCCTAAGAGCAATCATGCGGCTTTTAAACATTTTAGTAAAATGATGGGTTTCTATATTAGAAAGTTCATCCTGGCTGCTGTGTAGAGAATAAAATGAGCAATGGATGGGTGGAAGAAAACTGGAGGCGGAAAAACAAGTTAGGATGCTGTTGCAGTAATCCAGGCAAAAAAAAGAAGACCTAAGATAATTAAAAGGTAAAATTTTTGTTAAGAAATAAATATGGGAGATGAAAGACAGGGGAGAGTAGCAAAGATATTGCCTAGGTTAGAGAAACCTTAAAAATGTTTAAAAAGTCCCAGATGTAGTAAAGCCTAAGGAAAAGCAAAGTCTATCTACTACCTCTCTTTCCCAATTTAGCTGAATCAGTATTTACTGCCTAGTAGGTGAATAGGATAGGAATTAACAGGTAGTGGTAACGTAAGAAACAATCAAGGTAGACAGGTGCTCCCTAAATCATACCCATGTGTATGAGCTGATTATGACAACAGGTTTTGAGAGCAGTTTATTCTAAGCTGACAAGCAAGAATATAGGAGAAATACTCAACTGTTATCGGGAAAGGGGGTTTATATCTTACTGGGGGAGTGAGTTTGATCTTATTGTCTAAGGAGTAGTGGTTAAGAGCAAAGAAATGTGGACTTAAGGTCATTGGCTAGTTATGCCTGCTACAAACCCATAAATTCTGAAGAGGCTGATACGGACTGAGAATAATTTATGGAACTGAAATATAAAGGTCTTTAAAAGTACAGAACTTTAGAGAAGGGAGACCATTCTAGGACTGTTTTGTCCATTAATGTAGCCCCTGGCCACTCTTGAAATGTGTCTGCTCCAAATTGACATGTGAGTTACATTGTGTGTGTGTACATTCCATACTAGATTTCAATATTTAAAATAATGCAATTCATAATTTTTATACTGATTAAATGATAAAATTACAGTCTTTTGGTAGATCCTGGGTTAAAAATTTATTAAAATTCACTTCACCTATTTCTTCATACCTCTTTAAAACTGTGGCTATAAGAAAGTTACATACAGGGCCTCCCTGGTGGCTCAGCGGTTGAGCGCTGTGCTGTGGAGCTATAGGCAGCACAATGCAAGTTCGACGCCCAGCGGGAGAGAATCCCACATGGTGCGGCAGACCTCTCCTGCCTCGCCTGCTGCTCCCCTCAGCAGTGTTATTTCTGATCTGCCTGCTCTGCTCCCCGCTCTGTCTCTGGTAACCCTCTCGCCCCCCCATGCCTATGGCCTGTACCCCAGCTTGTTTGTATAAAAAAATAACTCTTAAAAAAATTTATACACTTTCACATTATATTTCTATTAGACAGCAGTATTTTAGAAGAAACAGTATAAACAAACACACAGAGAGAAAATTTGGTGAATTAACCTGACTGATATTTATGCTTGGGTTCACCTTAAAAAAAAATCAGTTAGGATTTAAGAGGTAGGAAAGAATCAGGATGTGAGTGAAAGTGTCTTCAGGCTGGACTTTATCACCTCCAATGTTGCCATTGAAGATCTCCAAGCAAGGAAGTGTTATCTAGAAACATTTTAGGAAGATTAACCTGCCAAGAATACAGGAAAGGAAGTAGAATAGAAAAGATTTTAGACTATCGCTTTAGAGATATGATGGAAAAATTCTGGTCTAACCCCTATATTTCATATAGTTGTTACTCCTTATTATCTGGATCTGTTTGTTTAGCCTACAATATTTTTTTAACCTAAGTTCAATTTTCTTGTGTGGAAGAGAATGTTCTGACCCAGCCAACACAAGTCATTTGGCTCACCATATTTGTGTGGAGAAGTAAAACATTTTATCACCACATTTTTTTCCTGAGAATTAGATCACTCCTGTATAAAATGATGTCGATACAATAAATGCAAACCTAGCCTGGAGGGCTCCAAAGCCTTCATGCTATTAATCGAGTTTAAAACAAATACACACAATCTAGACCGAAAATAAGTATTTCAGGAGATTCAATTATTAACTTTCTGTAATGGTGTAACAGGGTAGTCCCAGGAGAAAGGGTGTGTCCCAGGTTCCCTGTCCCACCCAAGGTAGGATGAAACTGAGCAGGATATAAGAAGCTTGAGAACACACACAGAGGACACAGAACACACAGACAGAAGACAGGAGGAGAGGGAAGAAGAATGGAAAGACAGAAGAGGCCCAAGGAGCAGAGACTTGTAAAGAAGCTGCACTGGCCTGGACTGATTGAAATAGATACGGGTGAGAGATGCGTGGGAAAGTTAAAGATGGCTGTGTTTATTTTGGTTTTGATTTTGTTCTGTTCCTCTCAAGATTGTCTGTTTCTGACCCTTTTGTATGGGTCCCTGCTGAAAGGTTTTTTGGTTCCTCCCAGAATTTTCTGGCTGTTTCTGACCCTTATGTGTGGGTCCCTGCCAAAAGCTGTTCTAGACTAGTGGCAGGCTTTCGAGACTTGCTTTGGGCCAATTTAGTTTGGGTGGACTTGTACCCACGAGGAGTTGGATAACATTGGGTGCTTGACTTAGAAAATATATTCTTTGTCTTTTCTAATTGTATTAAAGTCTGGTTTCCACAAACGGTCCTAAATGCTTTGTATTGATGCCACGGATGGCAGAACCCATTTTGATCAGGGCAGGTCTGGGGTTTCGGGGTGCCTCTCTCTCTGCCCTATAAACAATGGGAGGTTATTATTTACCTAACACAAGAAGCAACACTGGGTACTGATGTGATTGCTTTTGCAATATATATTGACAAATGCAATTCCCTGGCACCTCTCTAAGCCTTGGTCACCGCTCCTTCTGATCATCCACTTCCACTGCCTGTGCCTTTTCCCCAAGTTGGGTGAAGCTGGGTGTTTCCGAAAGTTCGGAGAGGCCCAGGGGAGCGTTTCCGAGTCAGTACTCCGCGGCGCCAGGGCCACGTGCCCTCCCGCGCAGCGGCCTAGCTGCGGGGCCTCCGGGAGGCCGGCAGGGCCGGGGGCAGGCGCGCATATCCACGCCAAGCCCGCGAGTTCCAAGCCGGGAGGGGGCGGGATGGGAGGCGGCGGAGCGTTGGGGATCCCCGGCGGGGGCCCCGGCGACGCCTGTTACTCACCCTCAGCTGTCGCCATGATACTGAGAGTGCCAGGCGCTGCGGCTGGGCTCGGAAGAGAGGCCGGACTCTGGAAAAGAAGAGTGGTCAGAGCAGCTCTCGGGATGGAGCAGGGGCGCTAACCACGGGGCACTCTGCACACGGTTACGCGCCGACTTGGGGAGTGAGAGCAGCGCCAGGATTCCCGCCGCGCAGGCGCAGCGACGCCCCCCGCTCCCGCCCACACCGCGCAGACGGCAGTAAAAAGGCGCGCACTGGCAGCCCCTCCCCGCCCTGCTCGTTCTGGGCTGCAAGTGCCGGGCTTAGGTTGGACCGTACCAAGTAGTGACGGCCGGGGAAAGAGAATCGGGAGAGGTTAAGAAAATTTACATCCCGGGGCGAAAATGACGTTGACCCGCTAGTCTCACCTCCCCTGGTTAGGTGCTGGAATAGAAAGGAGATGTCAAAGTGCAGTGAGATTACCCGTCCGTAAGGTTCTCGTGGAGGGCTAGCTCCAGCCCCGTAAGATCCGTGGCTCCGCCCCCTCCCCGCTCTCATTGGTGGACATCATGGGGGCGGGGCAAGTAGCGGAGGTGGGGGGCAGCGGATCACGCTTGCTTAGAGTAAGCACGCGCCGCCGCAGTAGCGAGGGTCGAGTGGCCGGGAGGAAGCGGCTGTCGCGGGCGCGAGCTTCTGAGGCGTGAGGGCCGATCGAGCAACTGGTTGGTGCTGAGGCCGCTGCCGCAGCCTCGGGTCCCTGCACGTGCTTCCGGCAGCGACATGGAGCTGGAAGAGTTGGGGATCCGAGAGGAATGTGGCGTGTTCGGGTGCATTGCCTCGGGACAGTGGCCCACGCAGCTCGATGTGCCGCATGTGATCACTCTGGGACTCGTGGGGCTGCAGCACCGGTGAGCAAGAGGGTGAGGGGTGGGGGGGGCGGCGCGTGTGCTTCTCTGTGCCAGCGGTTTCCCGCGGTCCGAGTTGGTGATCTCATGCGCACTTGAGGGTGGTGAGGCCGGATCTGTCCTACTTGGTCCACGGTAAGCAGCCTGTGGCATCAAGCAGGTGACCCAGGAGTGCGCGAGAGCTACCGTGCCTTCTGGGATTTAGCTTGTCCACCCTACCACCCCCCCAACACCCCCACTCGTTGTGCTCTAGGGCATCTCCCCCACCTCCGGTCTGTGCACTCCTCTTGAGTCTCTCCAGTTTGTTAGGTTAGGATTCGCTTGGCTGTCGGGGTAGAGAAGCTCCTCCCTGATTGTTTGCTGGTTTTAATTTCCCAAAGCCCAGAGCTTCTCTTGAGATAAACTGATGAGGGGTGGCTGCTGATTTCCTGCGGAGCGACCACAAGCTTTTATTTTCAACAGCTTGTGAGCAGGTTGTAGATTTGAAGGATCGCCATAATGAATGGGAATTTGGGTACCCTAGAGTACAAACCCAGGAAAAGAGGACTAGCTGGTGTTCAAGAGGAACTACTGGTTGTAGATGTCATAAATTAACTGAAATTAAACTAATCATGGGGAATAATGCATCTGCAAAAGATTCATTAGTAAACGTTTTAGATACTTAACGAAAAGGTTGGTAATAAGACTGCCAAAAATTAACTCCTTTCTTTTAAAAAGGGATGAGGGAGTAGTTACTGTATGACAAGATACACATTGATTTTGAAAAATTGATAGATCCCTTTGAGTTAAAAAATAACTTTGTTTTTATTATCTGTCCTTTTCTTCTTGACTACCTTACTACCAACTGTTTGGAAGTGATAAGAACAATTCCATTTGGTTAAGAAATATAAACCGAGGCTTGACATCATTCACTGAAAGCATTACAAAGGTTCCATCAGGCAATGCCAGAGCAACAACTTCTAGAACAGCTAAGTGTTATTGTAAAGGTCCTTGTCATCAGTAAGAATGCAACAAATGACTTTACTTTTAGTGAATTATCAGTTCCCTGGGTTAGGAATGGAATCCTACAATTGACAAACATTTTAAATGTACTCATAGTGATGAATTTTCCCTCACCAAACATGTTACTCTTTCAGGATTCGAAATACTTCGGTGTGAGTTTCATATCTGTGTCCTCCTAGTTTGTACACTAAATGCTGAGAGTAACTTAGAATCTGGGATGAATCAAAAAGAATATTTTAAACTTGAATAACTGATTTTGGCTTATTGTGGGTTGACCATAATCAAGATCTTTTTTAAAAATAGGTTCATAGATTGAGATATGTAATCCAAGGAAAACCTAAGATTTATATGGTAGTCCAAAGCAACGTAAGTTTATAAGTAATAGCCATGCTATTTTGGATTCTGTTATCAGGAGAGGTATGTAGAAACTGAGAGTCTAGAGTTACCTGGTGGTCTGTGGGAAGTATAGGAATAGATTTTGATTTTTGATTTTTAACTCTGTTTACTTGTTAGCTAAAATAACTGTATGTTCACCCCCAATCTCTGTTTTAAAAGTTGTGCGAAGGAAAAGAGGCTGATTTTTCTTTCTTGTTAATAATACAACTTGATTCTTACATACATATTTCTACATTTGCTTTTCTGTTAAGGATTAGATAATGCAAGATAAGGGTAGTAAAGATGGGTTTATACAATAATAGAGCAGTACTAAATGGATCCTGTTAAGCTGCCCATTAGGCCAAACTTGCCTTTTTTAAACTTTGGTGTTTGAAATTGACGCACATTGTGGTATTTCAGCACAGTGGCAATAAACCTAGGAACTTCTGAGTAGTAGATGTGTTAATGGAAAACTTTGTTTGAAATTTTCATTGTGTAGGTATAGAATTAGCACTTATTAAGAGAATTATTGAGATAGCTGGTGCTTGCCTATGTCTTATCCAAGTCACAGTTTCAATTAGCAAAAGTCCTTACCCTTCAAGGGAACTGATTTTCATTGAAAGAACAATGAAACACTTTATGTCTAGCAGATACAATCTCTGATACTCTAAACTGGTAGATAGGGATCAAAGAATAAGAACTACTATTTTTATATGGCATTGAATCAAGGAATAGCAAAATTGGGAGCCTAGATAGGTTGTCATAGCTTAAAATAATGTAGTTAGTTATATACACTATACACTGGCAAATAGCAAAGCTTCTGCAACAGGCTACTATAATTCCTAGTAATAAATTATATTTATAGGAATTATAGTAATAAACTACAATTAGTAATAAACTGTAATTCCTAGTAATAGGAATTTATACATTATCTTAAAATACGGAATCTAGAAGATGAGGTTTCCATCACTTATGCAGTCTATTTAGTTCTTTTTGTCTTAGGCATAATCTAACAGAAATTTTAGTCTCTAGGATAACAGTATCTCAAAGTTATAATATTATGTATTTCATATAAAAACAAATGGAATATCGATTACTGGACTGTCAAGTACTGGATGCTAAATCCCAACAGGTTCATCTAGAAGTATTTCTTTTTAGTAGTAGTTCTGGCTATTTGCAAATTTATTCCATTGCTCTGCTTGTTCATCAGAAATTTTAGTTTAACATTTTAAATGTTTAACTTGTCCTCTTGAAGTTTGCTATATGTATGTTCATGCCAGATTCATACAAATACTTTTTTTGTCCTGAAAACTTCCATTCAGTTATCTGCAGAGTTCTAGACAAACCATACACACAACCCCTTTTCATCAAAAAATCTCATCTTCAGACCACAGTCACATTTTATGGAGACTACAATCATCTGGACATTTTTTGAAGATCCCATTAAAGGAATTGTTGGTTTCATAGATTTTTCCCATGAGTCAACAAGTTGGCCTTTCTTGGTCAGTTAGGAGATGAAAATGTCCTTCCATTCAGGAATTCTCTGGGTTAGGAACTGAACTCTACAATTGATAAACATTTTAACACCTTTCTAAAAAGTTATGAGATTTATTACCTGATGAAGTTTAGTCCAGTAGGGAGTCTGCTGTTTGCAGCAACCTTCTGTTGACTCTTTTGGTTCTGATAAACTTTGAGAACACCGGTTTTCCATGATCTCAGGAGCAGTTTTCTTAAGAGATACACACATTGGTTCTACAAACAGAGTATACACCATTATCATTAGAAAGGCACCTTTGAGAAACAGGCACTCAGACCTCTCTGGAATTAGTTACCAGTTATCTTTATTTAGTTAGTTGGAGAACACAGAGTAGGTTGCCAAGTTAAGACTCAGGATAACTTTATTCTGATTTTCATTTCCTAGTTTTCATGACCAATGTATCATATTCCTCTAGTGTTTTACAGCTCATTTGCTGGGGAAGTGAGTTCTTTTAAAACTGTTCATGTTGGGCCTCCCTGGTGGTGCAGTGGGTTAAATCTCAGCACTATGAAGCTATCCCCAGCCACTGCGGTATGAGTTCAGTCCCTGTCCAGGGAGCTTCCCACATGGAGCAGCAGGCCTCTCCTGATTCGCCTGCCGCTCCCTTCAGCAGTGTATTTCAGTCAGTCTCCAGTTCTGCTCTTCATTCTGTCTTTGGTGAATCCTCTCACCCTCCCCCACACTTCTGGCCTGCACCCCACCTCTTGTATACATAAATAAATAAATCTTTAAAAAAAAACAACTGTCCATGTTAATTGTTCTAGTCTTTGATTTTGAAAGACTTTTAATAATTCAATTACTTTTGTAATTTAATTGTTCTCAGTTTTAAATAATAAGTTTTTTGATAATTACAGTTAGAACTATTATTTAGAACTTTGCATTTAGCATTAGTCTGAAGCAGAATATTTCTCTAAGTCTCGTAGTACTACTTCTTTGTTATTCTGTGACTAGGTCCTTAATATAAGATTTGAAATCTAGTCCCAAGTTTCCCAGTAATGTCAGTTTGTCCTTGGGCAGGTCAACTAGCTTCTACGTCTTTTTTCTTATCTGTTGGGCTAGACTTACGTATTTAAGGTCCAGTGTAAGCACTCAGTGGGATGGGAATGATACTTCTGTTGGGTTAGCCTTTAGCAATCTCCCTTTTCAATAGTCTACCCACTAGAGGTTTATTAAGAGAAAGCAGAATTGGAGTAATTCATCAGACTTGGAATTTATGTCCAAAAATTGAAAATATAATTTTGAACTCAATGATGATAAAGGGTTGTTGGCGGGGGGGTGGGGGGGAGAGGGAAGGAGATGGAAGAGTAAATTCTTGTTATTCTCTAATATTTTATTCAAAAACTATTTGCTGAGCTCCTTCTGTGTATATGCAAGCACTGTGGTAGATATTAGGAATAGAATACCACACAAGCCAAATGTGATCCTTGCCCTCAGAGAGAAGCAGTGTTCAAAAGATAGGCTTTTCTATGCCTCTGTTTCCTCCTCTGTAAATACCTCTAAGAACTGTGGTAGGAATTAGATACATTTTATTTATTTATTTTTAAAGATTTATTTATTTATGCCTACAAGCTAGGGTACAGGCCAGAGGCGTGGGGCAACGAGAGGGTTCACCAGAGACAGAGTGGGGAGCAGAACAGGCAGATCGTTGGAAATACACTGCAGAGGGGAGCAGCGGGCTTGGCAGGAGAGGTCTGCCTAGCCATGTGGGAATCTTCCAGGTTGGGGGCAAACTCGCTGCTGATAGCTCCACGTGGGAATCTCCCAGGCTGGGCGTGGAACTTGCTGCTACCGACAGCCCCACAGCACAGCGCTTAACTGCTGCGCCACCAGGGAGGCCTAGGAATTAAATACATTTTATATATGTAAAGTGTTTGGAACAGTGCCTGGATATGTACTGTTTAACCCTGTGCCTCTCTCCTTGGTTAATACTCAACAGAAATGGATACGTAATTTATTGGGAGACACTCACAAGAATTTTTGTAGTAGCATTGTTCATAATAGCCATAATCTGGAAACTTTAAATGTCTCACAGTGGAATGAATAAAGAAGGTAGTGGGATATGTATTTCTATAGTAGAATATTCTACAGAAGTAAAGAACAAACTCCTGCTGCAAGTCTGGATGAATTTTATAAACAATGTTGAGAGAAGCTTGACTTTGAAAAATACTAACAAAAAAAGTACATGCTGTAATTATTCCAAATCTAATCTGTGGTGATAAAGGTTAGAATAGTGGTAACTTTATAGGGTGATGGGGTTGATAAATGATGAAGTCTTCTAGGGTGCTGGTCATGTTGCTTATTTTTATTTGAGCAGTGGTTACCTGAATGTGTTGTAAAATGTGAGCTCTTCAACTGTGTATCCTCAAAACACTTCAGTAATTCTTAAGGATATAAATTGCTAAAGCTGAATTATCACAGAGAGATGCACTGGTAGAGTTATTAGGTTCAGAGACTAGAACCTAGGTTTTCTGATTCTCCATCCTGTGCTTTTTCTTCTTTATTGTGTTTTTCCTCTTCTGTATGCTGTTCTATAATACAGTACTTTTTTGAGTTACGTGTAGTGACCAGTTTGGAATACAGCTCACATAGGTTGGTTCCTGAGTTTCACTTATTTGTAAAATTACTGAAATATCAATAGCACAAACATTGCTAACTGTCCTTGGAGAAAACAAAAATTCAAAACCTAATAGTTTGTGGGAGCTTTTTCCTTTAACACCTCAGTCCCTTGATAGCAATCATAGTAGAGTAGAATTTGAAGACTCATGATATATACATAGTTATGTAGAAATTTTTGACTCTGGGAAAGTTTTCATTTACTTTTATTTTCACTCTTAATGAACTGCAAGAAATAATTTCTCAGCATTTTCTGCTCTCACAGTTTATAAATGTATTTAGTCTAACTGGTCAAGGACATCTCTTATCGGGAAAAAGCAACAAGTTTTTCTCAATGTAGAAAAACTTGGCATTTTTCACATTCTTACCATCTTCATGTGATTTTCTCTTGATGCTCAAAGTTCTTGGGGTTTTGGCACGATCTTCATATAATTCTTAAAACAAATGAACATAGGAAATGAATCATTATATGACATTACTTGAAATACATTAGACTTCAGACATTGAAGTACAGTCTGATCAGATCATTTACACAGTTAGGCATATGAAGAAGAATGTGTTTAAGAATTAGGAATGTTTTGGTACAAGGTTTGGAAAAAAATGAAACTTGTCTTAAATATGTATTTGCGTGTCTTTGAATATATAGTAGTGTTAGGCATTTACTTTTGAAGAATTCCTTGCTAAGTTAAAACACAAAGAGGAAAGTCTAGAATTTTTACTTTAAAAACTCAGTTCTAAGGTTACCATGTTTCCATTTCACAGTTCTGAAAATTGGTCTTCTTAGGATGCAGTCAACTTCCTCATAAAATCTCATCTTTCTTTGAGGGTTACCATTTTTCTTTTGTAAAGCTCTGTATTTGTATTTTAAATTTTTGTATTTGGTATGACATTGTTTCCAATCTCTGTCTATTCCAAATTGCATTAGTCTTCTGGCAATTTCCTCAAATATTTCTTTGTTTCTTGTAGCTCCTTCAAGCATTTGCTTAATTTTTTCATCAGACCATATGTGTATAAGTGCTCTGACCTCACTGTCACTCCAGTGTTTTCCAGCCTCTGTGTCACTCACTGTTACAATCTGTAAATGACTTTTAGCATCTTTTAAAGGAATGTGATTACCTGCAAAACAATTTGATTTACAGTTATTCAAACTTACACATAAATCTTGTGACTTAATATCATTTGTTTAATCTGCATTAACATAAAGCACTGAGAATTAGTCATTTCAGTATAAGGGTCAAAAATTTCATATTCAAAGAAAATATTTTAAAATTAATAAGGCATACTGATCTCTAGTAGTGGAATAATTTAGCTACTTTTCATTAAATGGTAATCTTCTCTGGAAGCTTTATGACTATGGGAAGTCCGATGTTCCCCAATTTATTTTAATAAATAGGAATAGACATTTTCTTTTCTCCCCTACTACAGTCTTTATTGGGTCAGGTGTAATGAGGCATTCAGGGTAATGAACAATAGACATTTTCCCTATAACTAAACTGGTATATATTACACTTTAAATGTTAGCTAATAGTTAATATTAAAAAATTTAGACTCTGTAACCTGGCCCAATAACACTGTCTAGTGCTGGGTGACTGCCCGCCTCCTTAGAGGCTATACTTGAGGTTTCTTCTTCTGTCTTTCTTCAGAACAGAAAGAACAGCAACCTAAATTTGTTGTTTATAAATTTCTGATTTACTTTTTTCATTGAAGATTGTACAAAAACTAGTAAGACTGGATACCAGCCTCAAAACTATAACCCTGAAGAACATGTGCCGTTTCTAATCAAATTTTAAAATCTTGGAAATATTCTGTGTTTAAAAGTGTCATAAGGCATTATGCTCTATTTTGGAGAATAAGAGTACCTTTGGACCCAATTTGGTAACATCTTTTCATTGTTATATTTTAATGCTCACAAAAAACTCTTATATCTGTTTTTTCATTTGGCCTTCATTGTGTCTAAGAATAATCCTATTGCAATATACATAAATAAAACATGGTAAGATTAAGTGGTTTAACACCAGACAGGTGATAAACATTTTAGGAACTGATGTGCTGAGCTAGGTAAATATAACAGATTTATTTTAGTGTATCAGTGTGTGGTCAGGGTGTTTACAGTCAGCTGTTTGTAATTTGGGGAACGCTTCCACTCATGCATAGGTTGGATTGCTGTGTCGAAGTATAGCAATGCTTTTATACCAGCTGTACTTTTCCTATACAGTGGGATTGTTTTTTAATTCTGTGTTACTAAATATAGGTGCCCGTGCAGTTGCTTGTAATGATAATGGTAGAACTAGACAATGGTTTGTATTAATAGGCCTGTGAGGCAAAAGGTGGTCAGGCGGCCCATAAGTCTGTGAACCAGTCGGTATGTGGAGATTTACATCCGGATAGGACTAGACCTTCTCTATCGATGACATGCTTGTATAGTGAGACTGGGATGAAGTTTAGCTGCTAATAATATCAAAACCTGAAATAACAGGTTGTACCCAGAAGCCACATAGGACTACCTAGTAAGCTACTTTTTTAATTGAAATTTTTATTGAGATAATTGTAAGTCATATGCAGTTGTAAGAAATGAGCGATCCCTTGTATATTTTGTCAGTTTTTTCTAATGGTGCAATTTGTAAAATCATAATATATTATTAAAAATCAAGGATATTGATATTGGTATAATTCACCACTCTGATTCAGATCACACACACCCCCCCACACACACACCCAGTTTTACTTGTACTCACTTATGAATATGTGCATGTGTGGGCACATGAGCTTGCATGCATGGACAGGTGTATTAAGTTCTATAATAATTTCATCACCTGTGTAGGTTAATGTCTCTACCATCAAGGTCAGGATTCTAACGTACTCAGAGTTCTTCTCATTACCCTTTCATAACTACACCTACCACTTTGCTGCCCAAACCTTCTCCTTCCCTTACCTCCAGTGGGCTACATTTTGAAGAGAACAAGTCCAAGGTAAACTTTGAGCTCAAATCTTATTTCAGCAGAATATGAATTTATAGCATTTTACTTAAGTGATTAGAACCATCAGTTCTAGGCACATGTCCTAATTCCCAACGACTTTAATTAAAGTCGCTAGGTATTCTGTAGAAATTTTGAATAATTAGTCCTAGAAAAGGAGATATCATATTTGGGGGAATCCCTAAATATAGTATCTTTTAAGGAAGGTTTAGCTTCTAGTAATATCAATCTGGTAATATTAATTTCTGTTAAGTTTCCACCCCAACTCTGAAGGTAACTACCAAAAGCTAGCACCAGACTTCACAGCTTTAAGGGCTCAACCTCCCACAAGACTATGCTTACTTAGATGCCAGCTTCACTTCCAACTATTGGCTACAAATTCAGGGAGTGCCATCACCACCTCAGATTTGATAATTTGCTAGAATTTACTTAAATTGTAGTTTTATTATGGAAGATAGAACACAGGAACAGCCAAATGAAGAGACAAAAGGCAAGGTTTAGAGGAGTCCTAGATGGAGTTTCCATGCCTTCTCTCCCTGAGGAGTCAAGGTCAGTCACTCAGCACATGAATGTGTTCACCAACCAGGAAGTTCCTCTGAGCCCAAGGTATGGATATGATTGATTGTGGCATTAATTTAACCGTGGACCACATGACCCCTGCTGGAGGTCAAAGAGACTCAGAACTCCAACTCTAATCACAAGGTTGGTGTTTCTGGTGACCAGCCCTGTCTGAAGCTACCTAGAGACCCACCTTGAGTCACTTCATAGAATAAAGAAAATTACTCTATTGCTCTATTACTTAAAATCCAAAGATGTTTGAAGCCCGGTGTCAGGGACTGGGGACAAATACCAGATACATTGCTATAACGTTACAGCTTTTGAAAGATCTATTAAAACACAAGCAGTAAGAATTAGAAACATCATCACACCTTTATAATTAACAAGTTGCCTATTTCAGTTTATCAGCTTATCTATGTCTGAGCTTTCATTTTTTACATTTGCTATTTTGGTTTTCTTGAAATTTTAACAATTCAGTCTTTATTTGGATCTTTATCTGTATTAAAACTTTCCAAGTTTCATATGATAAAGTACATTAGTTTACATAGTAATTTTACTGCTAAGATCATTCAAATTATACGCTAAATATGCAAAAGTGTTTAAATATTCAATTAAATTTTACTTTGAAATTTTTGCCTATTTTGGAAATGAATTAGTTTGGAAAAGGTGTGTGGCCTGCCTTCTGAAGGACTGCTATAGATACATTAATGCCCCTGTTGGCCATTACATTACTAATTTTAATTTGGTACAAGAACAATGTAGTCTTTCACTTGTGATTTTAGGCTGAAGAGTGATCTCTCCATACGACATATTTTAGTACTGTAGGACTATGTTTAGTTGAGTATGCCTGTCTTCACCCCACTAGGACAAAATGGATCTATCTGTGACTGTATTAGAAAGTGGTGACTTGCAAGAATACCATGATACTGCAGTGTTTATTAAACCTCACATAAAAGGCAGCTGATTTTGGTGATAAATTAAAACAAGTTTTGTTTCTCTTAATTAGAAGAGACAGGTGACTAGATTGTCAAACACAAACTTCTCTTTAGGCAAATGATTCTTCCCTGGTAACTTTCTGATTCCTGTTATCTTCTCTCTTGCCTGTGCATCAGCCCATGGAGAAAAATTAATTTATTTTAGATCCAAAGGAGTATTTATTCAATTTTATGAGGCATTTCTTTTTACTTATTGTAATCAGAATAGTCTAAGTGCTCTATGATTCCTACCAGTGACTTTTACTTATTGCATTAGTAATGCATTATAGAAGTGATACTGTATTAGGGTTAGTTAATTTTTTCCCTTGAATAGGATCAAGTTGAGCTTTTGTATTGCTCTCTTCAGCCCTCTGCTGGTCTTATTCTCTAAACATGACTGCCTACCTATGGTTTTCAGTCCTGACTGTGCTTGATTATCTATTAAAATACAGGTGCCTAAACTCACACCACAACCTATACTAGATCAAAACCTCCATTTAAATTGGGAACTAATTCATTATCCAGAATCCAGGGGGTTCCTAGCTCTAGCTGGATTTTTATTTGCAATAGGAAAGAAACTTGTAGCATACACTTAAGAGAAGAATTACTTGGGGAACTGCAGTTTCATAACCAAATGTCAGATTTCACAATAAAGAACAACAGCAACCCCAGTTATAATACTTTATCAGTAAAATATGTAAAATCAAATTGAGGTAACTTCTACCCATTTTTACATGAATATATCCATTACTTTATTGTGTTTTTGTTTTCAAAGAAAGAACATTTGATGTAAATGTTTCACTGAAGATAAATTTATATCCCTATCTTTACACCGCAGTAGAATTTTCTAAGTAATAATTTGTGTATTGCAGCTGTGCCTAAAATCCATGTCTATATAAACCTTTTTCAAGTGTGTTTGACTGTTAGGATCCTTGTAGGGTATACTTTTGTTTTTATTTTCATGTGAAAGTTTAAAATAACAGTTTCTAGAATGAAAACCTATCAGTTTGTCTCTGATAACCTTCCTTTTACATATCAAATATTATCTTGAGGCGTTCTATTTAAATGCGTTTTCCAGAGAACCAACAAGCTAAAATCTTCTGAATGCTAAACTGCTTAACTTCCTTCATGGAACTCTTCCTGTCTTATTAAACAGATTACAGTACAGTAATCTGATTTTAACTCTTAATGACAAGGGTCAGAAACCTCCCCAGAGCTTTGTTTTTGTTTACTTTAGTCAACATAACCCTAGCAGGTTGCATGCTCCTATCTAGTTTCCTTAATTCTCTCCTTTTCACCTGTCACTGTTCTAGGAGCTTTTCTTTCTTCCACTGAGCTTTCATCTGTCATAGTGATAAATCAGAGAAAGGAGTTTGCTGTGAATATTTGGGGATTTGATTATTTGGTTTGTTTATCAACATTGATCTTTTTCACTTTCCAAGGCTATATGAAACTTTGGACTGAAGGACTTATGTGCAAGGTCTATGGTGGCCAGGTTTCTGCTTGGGGGCTTGATCGTCTCTTTCCACTCCCTACTCCACCCCCCAAATTTTAGTTTGTGTAAAAGAGGCAAACCATGAGATAGGAAGCACTCATTTTTCTCCATCCACTTACATACCCTGGGATATAGGGCAGCAGTTTCCAAACTTAAGCATGCATCAGAATCACCTGGAGGACTTGACCAATTGCTAGACCAGAGTTTCTGATTCCAAGTGGGTCCCAGCAATTTGCATTTTGAATAAATTTGCAGATTATGCTACTGTTGCTACAATTTGAGAACAGCAACCTCAGGGAACATAACCTTCATTAATAATTCGTACCTTCCATTTTATATATTGTAAATGTAGTTATTATCCAACAGTATTTCACATAAAGTTATAACATTCTTATATATGTTCTTACAATATCTTAGAATGACATCTTATTATATTACTATTTTACCTGTGCCAGGACTTCGTTTTATATTGGTCTTTCTCAGGTCTTCTGACTTATTACTGAATAAGTCATCTTCAGCTGCATCTCCAGCAATAACTGTATGAACATAATGAGATATACTATGGTTTTTCAGTCACCTTCAGAACTGTTTTAAATTAATATATTATTTTTATTTTATAAATCTACCATTATTTTTCATTTTAGAGTGAACCTAATACTAAATACTGTGGTTGTCTGCTTTCCAGCTTAATCTCCCCAACATTAAACATCTTTCAGGCTTAGATCACTCTGGATATCTGGTGTTCTAAGTCTCTAGTTGGGTCTAGTGGAGTCATCTTCAGCCACATCTCCAGCAATTACTGTATGAACATAACCATGCCACTGCTGTTTGAGCTACGTTATCCCTCGTCATTTTACGTTTTAATTTCAGTGGCGCAAATGTACGGTTCTCTTAGCAGAGTAGTGTCTCTCTTGTCCACCAGTGAAACACTGTTGTTTAACCCTAACTCTGTCATTCCCCTTCTTTCCCCTCGTAACACACTTGTACTTTGAGAATTAGGATTGCATTATTTAAGCAGATGCTAAGCTCTAGAGGTTTTTAAGGCCATCTCGGCCAGATCACCACTCCTATTACCCTTCTCCCCCATCTATTTTACAAACTAAAGTCTAGAGGGGCACTTGGCTGGTTCAAGGTTCCACAGAGACAGTGTTAGAATTGGATTTCTTGCCTCCTGGTCTGGAAATGATAGTTTATTTCATGTCATCATGTCTCTGTGTATGGAATCTCAGTCTCCTTGTGTTAGGTTCATTATAACATCTTTATGATGTGTCCCAAAAGAACTATACTTCAAAGACATTCTCATGGGTTTTATATTTTTCTAAGTTCTTCGACACCCTTTTTTTGTTTACTTGGTTTTGCCACAATTGGTATAACATGTTTTAATTTTTGCCCTCTAGAATTGCATTTTTACTTTACTAAAATTGGTCTGTTTTTAAACTTCACTCTGATAATCCAATTTTATTTCCACCATTTGTATAGCTTTGTACATTTCTATTTGTTCTGGAGATCAGATATACATTAAACTTGTTTCATGATAAATTGAACAATTAGCACAATGAATAGTATTTAACAAACCCTATTTAACTAGACTATAGTCATAGTATGGTGTAGCGTAATAAGGTAACATCTCCACCTTCCTACCTGTCTGGTCCTCTTCCGTTTTTACATTGGCACATTCTGTGGTTTGTTCTTCATCCTGGGATTTCTGTTCTTGTGATTTTTCTGATTTTTTGTGTCCCAAAATAGCATCCAACTCAGTAAAAAATTTCATACTCCTAGTCATGCCTATGTCTTGAGCCATTCGTGCAATCTTGTATTCATGTTTTAAGTTTTTGTATTTTGTTCTGCATTGCTTCCAGTCTCTGTCTATTCCAAATTTCTGAAGCTTCATAGCAATTTGTTCAAATATCCCTTTATTTCTCACTGTTCCCTCTAGTTGCTGTTGTATGCTTTTATCAGAACAGATGTCTAGTAGAACCCTGACTTCTGGCACCGTCCAGTGTTTTCCCCCTTCGTTTGCTACAGTTGGAATACGAGTTGGATTATTAAGCCATCCTTCTGTTGATGTAGAGTTACCTATATCAACTGGGAGGAAAAGACATAGATAGGGGTTAAACGTATCAGACAAGAAATGATTGGATGCATAGCAAAGAAAGGAGTTTTCTCCATGGAGAAACTCCTATGGAGTTTTCATCATAGGAGATGGAATAACAAATGGTAGCTTAGGTTTTTTAACGGGGAAATGAGGTACAGAACCTGAGTCTGCCCTTTTTCATAACAATGACTAGTTTGAATAAAGTTGTGATTTTAGATAATTCTTCAGCCATTTCCTTCTCTTTCACCCTACTCCTTTAGTATGGGGTGGGGTATATGTCATTATATGATGAAAAGTTGTAATACTTACTTGTAGGGAGCAATATAATTACATAAGGAAATGGCCCATTGAAGACTTTTTTTGTAATAGGACAGATGGATTTCAATTTATCTGCTTCCCTTTCTCTAGCTAATGGTTTCCATTGACTGCATGTCAGAATCTCCTGCAGAACACTTATAAACCACTGCTTCAGTGCCACCCTCCTCCCTCAGCCCAGGTTGAGATTCTAGTGTGCAGTCAGAGTTGAGAGAGGAGGCTACTCCTGAGTAAAGGGCTTGGGAGAGCACAGTTAGAACAACTGGTGCTTCTTACTCCTTGTGAAAATAGAAGATGTCCCCTTGGCCAAAGACTTAATGCCATTTTAAGTAAAGTATGCTTTTTTAAAGTAAGAATGTGTGTCTGAGATTTTATAAAGCCTGTTCCTAGGCAGACTATTTCCACTTAGCTATAAATCCTTTAATATAACATGATGTCCATTTAGGTCTCTAGCACAGTTTTGTGATTTGTTATATGGTAATTAGGGTAATGATGTTATATTGTTATTCTAACAACCTGTTATCTTGTGTTTTTCTCAGCTTTCTTGTGTTTATTAAAATGGTAGACCTATAATTTAAGTCATTAAAAAACACTTTGTAGCATTTACCTGAGGTGTAGGGAGTTGTTTATATTTTGTGATATATTAACTAAGAATTTAGAGCAAAAGTAGGATTTCTGACTTTAATTGGTGAATAAAATGGTCCTTAACCTCATTATGGATTTTATATTACTGCAAAATGTAGAATTCTCTTTTGTCTTAGACCCTCAGAATGCTAAGTGATGTGTTCATTAAATATTTTGTTATCTTGAACATCAGATTTCTTATTATAGTTAAAGAACAAAGATTAAAAAGTAGAAGACAAATATTCTAGTTTACAGCTTATTAAAGAAATCATTTGTTTCAGAAATGATTTTTTTGGTATAGTTTGGTGAAACATAAATTAATCCTAAGTGTTTCTACCACGAAAAACCACCCATTCTCAGATTAGAAACCAATCTTATTTTCCAGTTTCATTATTTTTTGGCCTACCAATTATACCTAGTTCCAAAGGTCTGATCTGAGACACCAGGAATAAGGGATTTCTTGAGATGTCATTCTTGTCTTCTAATATAACTGACATTTTGCCTGTAAGAACAGAATTTCCTTTAGAAATAAATTCTAAGGAAGACAAAAATTAGATTAACATAATTGAGGATAATGTTAGTACTTTGAGGTGAATTTGACTTTATTCATGAAAGATTGTAGATTTGTGATAGATACATTTTCTGACAAAGTAGTATAATGTGATTTAAATACTTCAGAGAGGAATCTAATGTCTTACATTGACATGGTTTATTTTGAATTTCTACTAGAAATATTTGCAACCTTTGAGTTTCTAGAGGTAATTGTTGTTAGTTCTCAAATTAAACTACATTTTTTTTAAAAATGAGCTGCCTATATTTGTATTTTAGGTACTTTAACATAGTAGACACTTGATTAGTGATGCCAGCAATGTAAAAGGGAAGACCTGCAATGAGATGATGAGAAAATCTTTTTTTGTTGGCATTATAGGTAAAATCGTAAGCATTTTTATGTGTCTTATATAATTACTTGATTGATGCGTACTAACCTTTTTCAGTTTTACTGAGTAATAGAAGTAGTATTAGTACATTTTACATTAGGAGATCAAATATTAGGTATGATTTTAGTGGCATAAACATTCCTCTAAAATCATAATTCATCACTATAATTCGAGGCATTCCCATTAAAGAATAAGAAAAGGAAGGCTGTTTGTCAGCTTAAAGATTATATTAAGGATCCCTATATTAAAGAAGGAGAACAAAAAAATAAGGAAAGAACTGCTATCTTCAAATTCAAATGAATTTAAAACTCACAAAATAAAAACCAACAAAAAAATTTTAGTAGGTTCCGTAATTATTTGAGGCTGAAGTGCAGTTAAGAATGGGAATATGGAAAGGAAAAATCTGGAGTTACATAAGAATTCTCTCTAGAGAAATCCCACTCAGAGAGGTTCTAAAGATGCTGACATGCTCAGGAGTTTAGCGCCGGAGTGGGATTTGTAAGGACCGTAAAGAAAGGATGGCGTTTGGTATTCCACTGTTTGGTCTAGAGCCTAGTTTTATGTCCATAGAAAAGGGCCTGGAGCTGAAGATACTGGTGGGGATGAGAAAGAATAACTCTCTCCAATTTCTTCAAGGGATTTTTTTTTAAAGATTTATTTATCATGCATACAAGAGCTGGAGTGCAGGCCAGAGGTATGGGGGGTGAGAGGACTCACCAGAGACAGAACAGGGAGCAAAACAGGTGGACCAACTGAAATATACTGCTGAGGGGAGCAGTGGGCGAGGCAGGAGAGAACATGAAGCCTTATACAGTTGGTATTTGGGTTCTTTGCTAAGGTTCAGTGAGGCTACCTTTTGCCCAACACAAGGGACTCCTGTCCTTGCATGAGGTTGATCCCAACAGTGGAAAGAAAAGGCACATTCATTTTCTCCCCTTCTTCAGTCTCCCATATACCAATAAAAATTCTGGTGGTTCCGCCATAGAAAACCAGAAGATACTGTAAGTCAGCCAGCGAAAGGGGGGCTTTCTAAGGCTCAGACAGAAACTGTTACATTTAAAACTTGAGTTCTGAAAGTCAAATAAAAATTGGCCAAAATTATAAGGCAGAAGAGGTCATGGAAATTTCTGGACCCTAATTGTTAATTTGTTAAAGGGACTAAATACACAAATGTTCCACATCACTAGTAAATCAGCAAATGCAAAATAATTATTGACTGCACAGTCCATTAAAAACCGTTATTTATTAGATTAACATATTCCATTGTTTAGTATATTATTTAGTCTCTTCCCCCTCTAATTCTACCCCATATTCTCATATGACAGGATTCTATAAAAGGGACATTCTTTTGTTATACATTTCTTTTGGAAAGCAGTATGTTTAGCAATATTTTAGCAATAGTGATCATACCCCCCCTCTTGACCAATAATTGAACTTCTGATACCTCTAAAGTAATAATAAATACGGGCAAAAAATATTGATTGCTGCACCGTTTATAGTAAACTATTCTATGGATCATTTATAGAACCATTAAAAAGTGACATTATCCTAAAGTTTGGTTAATTCTGGATATAATTTAAAGATTATTTTAATGAAAATAAAGTGTGCTTGTAGTTTTATAATTTAAAAGATTTAATGGACAACTAGTAACATTGTAGAAGATTTATGGGCAAGGGTTGGGAACAAAGGGAGTTAGGAAGGAGTTAAGAGGTTATCTTAATATTACACTAAGTTCTTGATAGTGGTAATGGGAATGGAACAGAGGAAAAATGAAACTGATCAGTAGATTTTTTTAAAGGCCTTATTAACTAACCAGATCAAGGTTATGTCAAACATTTAAAGCATGTAAGTGATAAAGATGACTGAGGGATTAACTGAAAAAAAGATAATGGTAATTATCAGTATGGTAATGGTTCCAAACCTTTCTTAGAATTTGGTATAATATCAGAAATGTAAAGGGGGTGTCTACATGGGTGGAGTTTTTACAAAATAATATCTTACTGAGGTTTAAATGGAAAGTTAAGAGAATCCACATGAACTCATCTATAATTTCTGCCATTAACTCCTTTCTAATTTGGTACCTTTATTATATTACTCTTTTCTCTTGAGTGTTATCTGTTCATGGTTCCCCCCTTTCTGAGAATACACTTCACTGAATGCCTGTACCTCACTCTTTGCACTGATATACACTGTTAAAAGTTCTGAATTGAGTAACTGCTCTTAAAAATAGCATCTGTAAAACTGGGAGAAATTGAATTTTTTCCACTGACTTACTCACTGTACCTAGTGATGCATTCGACTTCTGTAAACTGTAAGCAGGTTTTATGTAAATAGTGCTAGGTTTAACAACAGAGCAGGCCAGGAACCTATTTTAAACACCCACATTATTTAATCTATTAAATCTGTTTTTGTTTTATTTCTTTGTTTAAATGGAACTGTTCTTCCAAGCCAGTAATAAGGATGTGTTTATCAGTTCTTGGTATTTTAAATTTAGGAAAACGGGAAGGTTTATATACAGCAGAAAGTTCTGTGTTGTTTAGAGCTGTGGGAAAACAACAGTTGAATATGTATATGTGCGTGTCTACACGCACAAATACTCATAAAATTAAAACCTAAAATTATTTTCCCAACCCATTTTGCAAAAACAAATCAGACATGCTCAAGGAGCATTTGTCACTCACAGATAGTGTCATGTCTTCTTCCTGTATTTTACAGATTTAAAAACTGATCGTATTTAACCTCTTTTAAAATTAATTTTGACCTCATGCAAAATACCATAGCAAGTAAGTTCTTTTTCTCAACCTTGTTATTTCAGGCTATATTTATTATGGACTCAGAAGTCCCTTCTCTTATAGTTAGTCAGGTAAAAACAAAAGAATGGTACTTTCCCTTATTACCTTCAGTGGCCTCTGGGGCTGTGCTTTGCCTCAGCGTTGCCAGGCACCTGCCATTTGCATCGTCCTCTGTTATTTGTGTAGAAGGTTGATACTGCAGGATCACATCCAAATCATGAAAAAACTTCATAGTTTTAGAGCTGTCTCCAGAATTGTGGGCATATTTAACTGTTCGGTATTCATATTTGAGATTTTTGTACTTTGCCCAGCACTGTTTCCAATCTCTATATACTCCTAGTGCTTGCAGCCTCTTAGCAATGTAAATAAATATTCCTTTATTTCTCAGTGTTCCATAAAGTTGTTTTCGTATGTTTTTTTCTGCCCAGACACTTAGTAAAGCTTTAACCTCTACTTCAGTCCAGTGCTTGCCTGCTCCACTCTCCATGTTGAAAGTGACCTGGAAATGATTCACTATTTCTAGCCAAGGTTCTGTTTCCTAGGAAACCAGAGGGGTGGTTGTCAATAAGCTCAGAAGAGCTGAAATGATCTCGTTTAACTGGTTCAAGCTGCCTTAGGGGAGTAACTTGAGAAAATGCCAAATGAGCAGACTTTTGTGATTAAATAAGCTTGGACCTAAATGGTTCTTTAACATTATTCTGATTTCAGCTTAAAGAAAAATTACCATTCAGACAAAAAGGAAAGAAAATTGTGTGTGTGTGTGTGTGTGTGTGTGTGTGTGTGTGTGTGTGTATCTTTTCTTACATAATATACTCTGGTTTGCCAGTTCATCATCTGGTTTGCTTTTTAAAAATTGTTTTGGAAATCGTAGACAGAAGTTCTTTCTGCCCTAAGGGTTATGGTTAACGTCAATATTTTTTTACTCTGATGTAAATCACTTGTCTTCTAGCATCCCATTAACTTAAAGACCAAGTCATTTCACTAAATAAAGAAACCGGAAGTCACAAGTTACCTAGTCTTACAGGATGGGTAGTGTTATGCATATTTACTTTCAGAGATTTTAATGCATTGATAAGTCAGTAAAATCATTTCAATTTTTATTTTTTAGATTTTTACTTTGCGGATAGATTTAATGTAGTGTTTCTTGCAATTAAAATATGCAAACAATTATATAAGTTTGAAAAAGATCCCTTTTACTGAATAAATATGTTGATTATTGTGAACATAGATTTTGACCCTGATAAATATCCTTTGAAACACAAATTTATTAAATATCTAGTATTTGTAGCATTTTTTCAGAACTATTAAAAATTGTCAGCAGTTGGAACCACTGTTGTATCATTTGAGTTTATACTACACAGTGGAGCACATCCTTTAAGTCTCTCCATGTGTTACTCTGCCTTCCATCCAGCTTTTGACTTTGTATCATCATCATTTAAAAATACTAATGCTGGAAGATACAGAATGCCTAGTCAGCTTGGGGTTTTTAGAAGCAGCATTTTTTCTCTGATAACAAGATACTTGTTGGTGGAAATTTGGAAAGAACATAAAAGCTAAATACATGCATGCCCATATGTATACACACACACACACACATAATTTTAGTACCCACAACTAAGCTTTTTACCTGCTATTTTATTTGGAGGTCACATAATACAGAGGTTAGAAGCCCAAGTTCTGGAACCAGATTGTCTGTCCTTACTGTCTTGTGACTAGGCAAGATATTTTATTATAATGTTATTTTTATTTATTATAGAAAGAGTACAAGTTTATTTTTAATCACTGGTAAGAGACAGGAGACAAAATCTTACCTATAATCTCATGCCCCAGAGATACTGCTGATTGATAGTTTCATGTACATCAGTAGACTTTTTACAGTGAATATAGCTGTAAAGGGCAAGATTTTTAACTTCCATTTCTTTAGTGTCCTTTTATGTAAAATGGAAATAGTAATCACATATTCACAGGATTGTGTGTGAAAGCCAAACAATTTGATCATTCATGTAAAATGCCTTGGACAGTGCCCGGCATATTAGTTAGAACTCACAATACAATGTTCTACTTTTGCTAATCATCAATGTGAGTGGACATGCACTTTTAAGAGTTGATTTAATATGTTGTCAGCCAGAGTTTATGGTTGCTTTTGAGAGAACTGTTTCACAAAGTTCATTACAAAACTTAATTGGTTAGATTTAACAGTTGATACCTTTTCTGTATTCACAGGGGTCAGGAAAGTGCAGGTATTGTAACCAGTGACGGAAATTCAGTACCAACATTCAAAACTCACAAGGTATTTTGAACATAGAAAAATGCTGACTGATAAAGATACCAGTAGCCAGACAATAACTGTATGTGTGGGTAGTATTCAGCATGGGGAGAAGAGACTTGAATACATAATTTGCATTTAGAACTAATATTCTTTGAACAGCTGTTTCTAACTTTATATTCTAACATTTGTCATTATCAGGATGCATTTTTCCCCTGTAATAGTTTGTTAGCTGGCTTAAACAGATCATTTATTTAAATAGCTTAAGATACTTTATTTAATACAAGTAATTTAGTTTATATTTGATAAGTTTTATTGCTTCTGCTCTTAAATGTTTTAATGAAAAATAGCTTCTAAAACAAGTGCTTCAGCATTGTTAATGTATTGTGTCACCGAATTATTCAGTTTATAATGGTTAAATTTTATCTTATGAATTTTGTTTGATCTCAGTGATTCATAGTTCTTAAAAAAAAAGGGGATTTTTTTAATCCCCTTTCTATATAAGGGATTAGAACATTCTGAAGCACAGAAATACTGTGTAAACTATGTGGTCTAATTTGGGATTGCCTGAACAGAGGCTTTTAATTTAAGAGCTTTTTGTTGACATTACTAGTCTATTTTTTCCTAAGATGAGCTTTTATTTTCTACTTTGTAAGGGGATGGGTCTTGTAAATCATGTCTTTACTGAAGACAATTTGAAGAAATTGTATGTTTCAAATCTTGGAATTGGACACACAAGGTACGCTACTACAGGAAACAGTGAGTTAGAAAATTGTCAGCCCTTTGTTGTTGAAACACTTCATGGGAAAATAGCTGTGGCACACAATGGCGAATTGGTAAATGCTGCTCGACTAAGGAAAAAGGTAAGTGTTTTTGATACCTTTGTGATTGAGATAAATTAATGAAAAGAAGTTAACCTTTAATCCCAGTTAAGGATCTTGGTAAAGGATGTTTTTCTAATTGTTGCCATTTGCTATCTGAATTCAAAGAACAACTTTATCCAATTATCTGAGTTATTTATAATTGCAGACTCATAGATACCATGCCAGAGTCTGGGGTGGAGTCTGTCTTTTAATATGCTCTTGAAGTGGTTTTGAAACACTGCTTTAGAGATTTGGAAAAAATTATTTTGGTTGCTATTAACACAGAGAAATGAAGGTCTGTGGATTCTTGATATCCCATTACCTTTGTCTTATGTTCAGAGCATAAGAAAATAGAATATAAACTTGAAGATGACAAATAAATGAAAAAAGTGATTAAGAAATAATTACAGGAAATTGACCCTGGGGAAGAGGCAAAGAGTTTACTATATTTACTATATTCTTTTTTCTTCATGTCATCTTAATTTGGAACATTCCATGATTAATTTGCATCTATGCCTTCAACCATTATTTCATCTTCCTTTAAAAAGAAAAGCTAGTTGGTGTCTTTATATTCCTGGTAACTTCTTTTTCCGTTCTTGTCATTCACTAGTTGAAACCAAGTATTTTCTGTTCTAGTAATCTTGTAATCTTGTAAACTACTATTACTAATTTATTATTATTGCTAGTTAATAGTTTTACTGTTACTATACTATTACTAGTATTCGAGTAATCTTGATTAGCTTTAGAAATAAAAAAAACAGGTAGTGTTTCATAATAAGATGGTTATGTGCACACGTACACACACCATTATGTCTCTGGCTTCTAGAATCAGGCATTTTACATGGGATAAGTAGTCATAAAAGTCTAATAATGATGAACTGGTGGGTGGGAAATAACTGGAACTACTCATCCTTCTAAGTCATATAATCACAAAAGTATAAATAGGAAATCAAAGTTACTAAGATACTCGCCGCTTAGAGATAGCCACTAAGAATTCAATTTCAAATAATACGAACCCAGATGCTAACCTTCACCCCAGAAGGCACTTTTAGCTGCCTACTGAAAGTGTTCTGTATTGTCATTTTAAGGTCAGCCTATTCATTTCTGTAGTCATGCTCTTGTCCTCATAAGTCTTGCTCCAGAACTTTGTGCACTCAAGCAGGTTTTTAGTATATCTGCATTGGATTGTTCAATACAATTCCTTTCTTCTGCTCTGTCAGTGATAATCAATGAAGATGGTAGCCACCATCACTACCACCGACAAACCTGGCTTAGAAGTTCCCATTATAGTTAGTGTAGTGTAGGTAGCCACTCTTACGGGAATGTGTTGTACATATAGAAGAACCCCAAATTCTTATGCTTTTTTCCTCACCCACTTCTCCATTGCATGTCTATCTTCCCTCAGTTTTCAAAAACTTCTGTTTACCTCCCAAAGCACATTTTTCCTTCTGCTTCAGAGCATTCAGAGACTTCCCATTGCTTCCAGTCTTGGCTCTTTATTATTATACACAGATACCATTAGTAGAATTCAGGATTTAATGACTGAACATCCATATCAGAATTCTATTGTGGTTGGGTATTGGGTGAGGGGTGAAATGGAGCTTCTTTTCTAATAAACTTTTTCCTCTTCTAAATAGCTCCTGCGTCGTGGTATTGGTCTGTCAACAAGTTCTGATAGTGAAATGATTACTCAGTTACTGGCATATACCCCTCCTCAGGAACAAGATGATACCCCAGACTGGGTAGCAAGGTAATTGTAAAACTATGCTAAGCTTACAGCTCTAGTAATGAGAACTTTGCCTTGAATGTGTTTATAACTGAAATTGATTTAATTATTTCATTAATTCCAGGATTAAAAACTTAATGAAAGAAGCTCCCACAGCATACTCCCTGCTTATAATGCACAGAAATGTTATTTATGCAGTACGAGATCCTTATGGAAATCGTCCTCTATGCATTGGTCGTCTTATTCCTGTTTCTGATATAAATGATAAAGGTAATGTGCTTCAGAATACAATAAGTTCATAATGCTTTTCTGGTTCACCATCATACTATGGGCACACCCTGATTCTCTTAGGTATGGGAATATTGTGAGAAGGGGCTAGGTGAAAAAGGAAACAATTAGTTCTTAAATTTTAAAGTAGATTTCCTTATATTTCTGAGAATAAGCCACTTTTAATATATCTGGTGGTCGGGAACGTGCCAGCACGTTCATGGGGACACACTTGAGGAACTAGTCGTGGAGCAAGTTTGTAAGGCAAGACTCTGCTGCCCAGTGAGCAGCCTCTTGCTATTTATTAACAGTAATGCACAAACATGATTGATTATGTGACAGTGGCAGGAGGAAGGAGCAGGGTCCAGGGGAAACAAAGGGTAATCAACTTTATGGGGAACAGGGAGGGACATGTTGGCCATGCATACTGGGAGGACTTCCTATGCAGGTACTTGGTGTAATTTCTGAGCTACTCCCAGAATACCTCAGACCATCGCCACACAAATCAGCCCACTGCACCCTTGGTGTCCCCGGCTGCCTCATAATGTGGGTCATTGTTTTAAGGCAGTAGTGCAGGAGTGCCTTATCCAATTCTTTCACACACACACAGGTGCATAGAGAGCCCATACACAAAAAAAAGCAGAGGCCCCAAGTGGTAGAAAGGCCACAAATATATTTAATGGACACTCCTGTTTATTCCTGTTTGAGTTAGCTATTCATATCCTTTGTCCAACCTTTTCATTTCTGCAGTGTGGTTTTAATAATTTTGTTTTGACTAATTTATCAAATACCTTATTTGAAATGAAATTGACATTTGACGCAGTCTTAGGATCATTCATTTTATCTTTGCTATTAGTCAAATAAGGATTCATGTGTTCATAAAGTCATAGAAATAGATATTCTGTGGATTTTTTAATTCATTTGTTTGGTGTTTTATTGTTCTTTGGAATGAGTAGATACCTAAATTTTCTCAAATCCGTTAATGGGATTGACCATCTTGTGATTTACAGAGAAAAAGTCCTCAGAAACTGAAGGATGGGTGGTGTCTTCAGAATCTTGTAGCTTTTTATCTATTGGTGCAAAGTAAGTTTTATTTTTATTATTTTTAATTGTTATTTTTATTTATGTCTTTTACATTACTGTGTATTCCCCATAGGTTTCCCACCGCCAAGTCACCCGTGAACCGTCACCACAGTCCCCAGTGCTCCCCTCTCCCCGCCTCTGAGCCCCAACCCTCCCTCCTCTCTCACTGATTGTCACTTTTGTATTTGGTTCCCCTATATTTTGTTATAAGTGAGACCATTTGATATTTTTCTTTTTCCCTTTGGCTTATTTTGCTGAGCCTGATCCTTTCTAGTTCCATCCATGTTGCTGTGAATTGCATGTGTTTGTTTTTTTTGAATGCTGAATAGTATTGCATTGTGTATATGTCCCACATCTTCTTTATCCAGTCATTAATTTTGGGCATCTGGGTTGTTTCCATATCTTCACTATTGTAAATAGTGTTGCAATAAACATACGGTGTATGTATCCTTTTGGAATAGTGTTTTTGTGTCCTTTGGGTAGATTCCCAAAAGTGGTATTGCTGGGTTGTATGGAAGCTCCACTTTTATCAGTTTGAGGAAATGCTATACGGCTTTCTATAGTGGTTGGACCAGTTTGCATTCCCACCAGCAGTGTAGAAGAGTTCCTTTTTCTCCACATCCTTGCCAGCATTTGTTGTTGCCTGTTTTTTTAATGTGCGCCATTTTCACTGGCGTGAGGTGGTATCTCATTGTGGTTTTGATTTGCATTTCCCTGATTATAAGTGACGTTGAACATTTTTTCATATAGCTATTGGCCATTTGCTTTTCTTCTTTGGAGAAGTGTCTTTTTAGCTCTCCTGCCCATTTTTTGACTGGATTGTTGACTTTGTTTTTGTTGTGTGAGCTCCTTGTAGATTTTTGTTATCAGTCCTTTATCGGTTGTATTGTGTGCAAAGGTTTTCTCCCAATTATTAGGGTGTCTGTTTGTTTTGATTATTGTCTCTTTTGCTGTACAGAAGCTTTTCAGTTTGATGTAGTCCCAGCTATTTATCTTTTCCTTGACTTTCTTCGCTTTTTGGGATGTGTTTTTTAAGATTTTGCTGAGATGTGTATCTTGTAGAGTTTTGCCTATATTTTCTTCTATAACTTTTATGGTTTCAGGTTTTACATCCTGGTCTTTTATCCATTTTGAGTTGGTTTTTGTGCATGGTGTGAGGTAGTAGCCTAGCTTCATTTTTTTTGCATGTAGCAGTCCAGTTTTCCCAGCACTATTTATTGAACAAGCTAACCTTGTTCCATTGCATATTCTTCACTCCTCTGTCAGAGATTAGTTGTCCATAGATATGTGGATTTATTTCTGGGTTTTCTTTTTTTTTTTTAAAGATTTATTTTTTATTTATACATACAAGCTGGGGCACAGGCCAGAGGCATGGGGCGGCGAGAGGGTTCACCAGAGACAGAGTGGGGAGCAGAACAGGCAGATCAGTAGTACACTGCTGAGAGGAGCAGCGGGCGAGGCAGGAGACGTCTGCCACACCATGTGGGATTCTCCCCAGCCAGGCGTCGAACTCGTGCCACCGCTGCCTACAGCTCCACAGCGCAGCGCCCAAGCACTGCGCCACTGGGGAAGCCCTATTTCTGGGTTTTCTATTCGATTCCATTGGTCTGTGCATCTGGTTTTGTTCCAGTACCATGCTGTTTTAATTGTTATGGCTTTGTAGTATAGTTTGAAATCTGGGAGTGTAATCCCTCCATTTTCTTTCTTTTTAGTCAGGAGAGCTTTGGCTATTTGAGGTTTTTTGTGGCTCCATATGAATTTCATCAATATTTGTTCTATTTCTTGGAAGAATGTCATTGAGATTTTTATCAGAATAGCATTGAATCTGTAAATTGCTTTTGGTAGTATGGCCATTTTGATTATGTTCATTCTTCTAATCCATGAACAGGGGATATCTTTCCATTTTTTTTGTGTCCTCCTCTATTTGTCTTAATAGTGTCTTAGAGTTTTCTTTGTATAAGTCCTTTACCTCTTTTGTTAGATTTATTCCCAGGTATTTGATTTTTTGGTTTCAATTTTGAAGGGGGTGAGTCTCTTGATTTCTTCTTCTGACTGAGTGTTTGCATATAGGAAAGCTACTGGTTTTTGTGCATTGATTTTGTATCCTGCTACTTTACTGAACTGGTCTATAATTTTGAGTAGTTTTTCTGTGGAGTTTCTAGGATTCTCTATGTATATTATCATATCGTCTGCAAAAAGTGCTAATTTCTTCTTTCCCTATTTGGATTCTGCAAGGTAAGTTTTAATCTCATTCAGCGTATTACCTTTTTAAGCATTGATTAAAAAATTTTTCTTTTGAGGGTCTCCCTAGTGGCGCAAGGAATTTAGTCTTAGCACTATGAAGCTATCTGTAGCCACTGTAGCAAGAGTTTGATCCCCAGCCAGGGAGCTTCCCACATGGCACAGCAGACCTCTCCTGACTCGCCCACTGCTCCCCTCAGCAGTGTATTTCAGTCAGTCTGCCTGTTCTGCTCCTCACTCTGTGTCTGGTGAATCCTCTCACCCCTCCCACACCTCTAACCTGCACCCCAGTTCTTGTATGCATAAGTAAATCTTTTAAAAAGTTATTAAAAAAAATTGTTCTTTTGCTTTTTACATGAAAGTTTTTTTCTGTCAACAGGAAGACATTTACAAATGTAATTTGTTAAGTACATTGTACTCAGCAATTGCCCTCACTTTAACTTTGGTGTTCCTGTAACACCAAATTCCTAATTCTGAACCTGGCATCTTGCTATCTTTTTTTTTGAATATTTATTTCTTTAGTAGATGAACAAGTGTAGGCCAGAAGTGCTGGGAGTGAGAGGATTCTCCAGAGACAAAGAGTGGGGAGCCAAACAGGTGGATCTACTGAAATACATTGCTAAGGGGAGCAGCAGGTAAGACAGGAGAGGTCTGCTGTGCCACATGTGGGTTAGCTCCTTGGCCAGGGATCAAACTTAGGTCATAGCAGTGATAGTGCTGAGACTTCACCCCTAGGCCACCAGGGAGGCCTACATCTTGCTTACTAAAATACCATGAGACTTATTTTAGAAAGGCAGAATCACCTTAATAAGGAATGGTGTCATAGTTAAAAAAAAAAAAAAAAGCCTGGATAAAAAGGTTCTCTTTAGCCTTTAGTCTTTCAAAATTCAATAAAACATAGGGCTTTTTTTTTTTTTCTAAATTGGAATGTAAGCTTAACATATTCAAAGAAATTACTATTATAGGAATTTTACTTTTTTATTTTTTAGGCCATCTCTAGGCTTTATATTAAAACCATTTTCCTCTATAAGGGAGGGTACATATTTATGTGTGTACCTTGTAATAGATATTATCATTAACTTTAAGGACTGGTTTATTTAGTTTTCTTCAACATTGTTCCCCAAGATATTGCCGTGAAGTCTTGCCTGGAGAAATTGTGGAAATATCCAGATATAATGTCCAAACTCTTGATATTATATCAAGGCCTGAAGGAAACCCAATGGCTTTTTGTATCTTTGAATATGTTTATTTTGCCAGACCAGATAGCATATTTGAAGGTAAGTTAAATTTCTTTTCTTTAAGTTATTGATATAAATCTCTTACTTATCTCATTAAAACAGCCATTCTTAGTCCAAAGGCTTATCTGGCCTTTAAAGGCACATAATTGTATGGTGAAGCCATACAATTGTATGGACTGAGCCTCAACTCAATAGATCATTATTTCCCCCTCCCCCCTTTCATCTGACTCTTGGACTTTGCTTTGTTTTTTTTTAAGAATAAGAATTGATTTTCAAATCTGTATTAAGATCAATTTTTTTTTTGACAGTGATTCCTCAGTTTTTGTTCCCACTTTAGTGTTTTTGTATGTCTTGCTTTTATTTCTATACTTAATCTATAGAATTCTGACAAGTTAGTTTCTTAGAATAATGACACCATATTGGATTATATTATATGATCTTATGTTATATTTTTTAAAAACGATCTTTCCTTTTTTATATATTCCAGACCAAATGGTTTATACTGTAAGATACCGTTGTGGTCAACAGCTGGCAGAAGAGGCGCCTGTAGATGCAGATATGGTTAGCACTGTCCCGGAATCTGCTACACCTGCTGCTCTTGGTTACGCGGCAAAGGTATCTTCTTACATATCCTGCAGTGAATTGTTGTTCTGGCACTGGAATTAGAAATCCTTGCCTATAAAGGGGAACCTTATTTTAAGGAAGAAGGAAATGCTGGTGACTACAAGAGTTATATGTTTTTTTTAGGCTTTTAATTCAATGGCATTATTTTAGTTGAGACCATAGATACCCAAAGACTAGGGGATTGAGTCTCTTCATTTCAAAAAAATATGAAGATGTATAGACTTCAGTGGTAACATTTGCTTATTAAAATCTACTTCTTGAGGTACCCCCAGAAGCCAATGAGACATTTGTTCCCCTATTAAATGTAAATGATAATAAAGTCATTTATGTTCATATTGTATAATGTTCTTCGTACTATGCTTAATTTAATTTTTATGGATAATAGTGATCCTGGGGTATAATATCCAACAGTCCCTGTGTTGGAAAGTTTAATCTCTTAGTTTGTTTTTGTTTTTTGTTTTTAAATAAATTTTAGAGAAATTTAGAGACTAAACATCTCCTTAGCTTACTGGTTTTAATTCTTTCTTGCTGATAATTTTCCAATATGTAAGTTTTTCTGACAGTGATTTATTCTGTATCCTATCTTCATATGCTTAGTGTTCTCTTCCAAGCTAAATAATCATGTTTGTTTAAAAGAGAAGTACTATAGATTCTAGGGGGCCTCCCTGGTGGTGCAGTGTGTTGAGTCACAGCACTATGAGGCTATCCAGAACCTCTGCAGCACAAGTTCAATCCCCAGCCAGGGAACTTCCCACATGGTGTGGCATACCTCTTCTGCCTCACCCGCTGCTCCCCTCAGCAGTGTATTTCATTCAGTCTGCCTGTTCTGCTCCCTGCTCTGTCTCTGGTGAATCCTCTCACCTTCCCAGCCCGCCCCCCACCCCCAACACCTTTGACCCCAGCATGAGTAAATCTTTAAAAAAAAAAAAAAAAGGAATGCAGATTGTTTAAAAAAAAGAACTAAATATTAATAGCTTCTACCATAAGAAATTGGTCTCCTGCCAAGCATGTATATTACTTTCAATGTTTTTTTCTTTTTGCCTTCCTCCCCCCTCTACAATTCAGTGAAGGAAAGCTGAAAAACTAACCCTGATAGCTGACTACAGAAATCACAAACAAGGGGAGAGGGGAAAGAACAAAAAAGGGCAGGAAGCCAATGGTCTGGTGGTGGAATATTGGTGAGTTGGTGATAATACCTGATGAAGGTATTCTAGTATCACCTCAGATAAAAATAAATAGTGAAGGTCCCTTCACTGATGATAGGGAATCCAGAATAGCATCTATGTGACTTGGAGAAAATAGGAACCAAGAGTTCTCTGTATATTGCTGCTCCTTGTACTTTTATTTTTTCTATCAGTGTCGACTTCCATATGTGGAGGTGTTGTGTAAAAACCGATATGTAGGAAGAACCTTCATTCAGCCCAACATGAGGTTAAGACAACTCGGTGTTGCAAAAAAATTTGGAGTATTGTCGGACAACTTTAAAGGCAAAAGAATTGTTCTTGTAGACGATTCAATTGTGAGAGGCAATACCATCTCACCCATAATAAAATTGCTCAAGGAATCTGGTGCAAAAGAGGTAAGTAATATTAGAACATATCCTAAAGCATCAGTAATTAACAATACTATGCTGGCATAAAAATTGCATTTCAGGGCCTCCGTGGTGGCGCAATGGGTTAAACGCAGCACTATGAAGCTATCCAAAGCGACTGCAGCACGAGTTCGATACCCGGCCAGGGAGATTCCCACATGGCACAGCAGACCTCTCCGCCTCACCCGCTGCTCCCCTCAGCAGTGTACTTCAGTCAGTTCTCTCCCCACTCTGTCTCTGGTGAATCCTCTCACCACCCCACACTTCTGGCCTATACCCCAGTTCTTATATGCATAAATAAATAAATCTTTAAAAAAAACCTTCATTAAAAAAAAATTGCATTTCAGTACAGGGAATCAAAATGGATTGTTCACTATAAGTCAAATCAATTTTGTGTAGTAATAACTATAGCAACTTGGAAAACATGTAATAGCCAGTTAAACTACATACTAAATTTTATCTTTTATAGATTAAAACACAATATAAAAGCTTAAAACTTTTTAAAATTAATTAAAAAACAAATAAGACCCACAAAATAATTACTTCACACTTTCATTCTTTCATGTCAATTACTTTCTTTTTTTGAAAACAGAATCAGCCCTAGTATAAATTTCACCCATTATATTTTTAAATCCCAAAGCATATTATAAATATTTTGGTAATTCAAATTACAGAAGTCAGGTGCCATTTACAACTAATAGCTGAGCAGATTTTGAAATAAAATCTGTTGTTAGAGGAAGTAGTCTAGAAAGCAGTATAATAATCTATTTAGAAAACTTTGAAGATAATTATGATTCATTTTCCAGTCATTTATTACTATGATAATCTCACTCTTCAGAATTCTATGAAAATTATGTAATAAATACAAACAGGTATGAAGTAAATCCAGCATCTAATACATAGTTTAAGAAACTAGACAAAAACAAAACTAGAAATTACTATCGGTGGGAGAATAATAAAGTGTACAACTAGTATAATGAAATATAATGCAGCCATTAAAAACTACAGTTACGAAGGCTATGTAACATGGGAAATCTTTGCTATTATAATAATGGTAATAAGTAAATGTGGACCGCAATTATAGCTATGTAATTGTCCCTGACCAAAGGCAGAAAACAGAAAAAAATTATAGGTGATGTGAGAAAACAACAGGCTACTCTATTATTTTTTTAAAAAAGAAACCTTTGCAAGTGGCTGACATTTTGAAATTTTTGTTCAGAATATGCTAGAGTCTAGAGCAGGGCTGCTCAAGTATGATTCAAATATTCTATAAAGTAATTTTATGTTGCATTTCATCAGTGACAGAATTTTGCATAGTTGTTCACAGTGAATGTCAAAATAATGTGTATTTTATAATGAATGTTTCATTTTTCATGGGTATGTTCTCAAGAATGATGAATAATGCAGCCATTAAAAACTGATTTCATGATAATTTGTATGTCACATTTCTTGACTAAAGCCAAAGATATTTAGGAACATATAAAATATCTGTGGTTTGCAAAAATAATACGTGAAATGATTTCTTTCAAAGGTACATGTTCGAGTAGCTTCACCACCAATTAGATATCCATGCTTTATGGGAATAAACATACCAACAAAAGAAGAGCTTATTGCCAATAAACCAGAATTTAAGCATCTTCCAGAATACCTAGGTAGGTATTAAACTTTCTGTAAATGTTATCTTGATTAATTTATTAACAGACAATTCAGAGTTTGTCAGTCTTCATAGTTTGAATGAAAAATAGTGTTCAGTATTTATTGAAAGTAGATGTACATGTTAAAAAGATTTTCAATGCTGTCTTAATAGTAAAGAGCATCTGTTGTGTGTAAACATAGAAAGTGTTATGTTATAGAGCTAGGCCAAGGTGATATCAGAGAAAAAGGAAGAAAGGCTTTCCAGATCGAGGGAATTGCAAGCATGTTAAAGTCACCTCAAAGGTCAGATCCCGAGAAAAACTAAAATAATCTTACCCATATTCTAATAGAATAACTTGTTTCCCCTTCCTTTAAAAGTGAAACCAAAGAAGAAATTTCTATCCTGTCTTAAGTTTTTATGTTTATAATTATTCGCTGTTGAACCAGATCTTCTTTCCAAAGGAATTCTCATGAGTTTTTATTTTTCCCCCTATAGGAGCAAACAGTGTTGCGTATCTGTCAGTAGAAGGACTGGTTTCCTCTGTACAAAAAGGGATAAAATTCAAAAACCAGAAAGTAAAAAAACAAGATATTACGATTCAAGAAAATGGGAACGGTCTGGAATGTTTTCAAACCAATGGTCATTGTACAGCTTGTCTCACTGGGAATTACCCTGTGGAACTGGAATGGTAGTTGGAGAGGTTCTTGATGTATCAAGATAAAGCTGGTGGAGCAGTTATAGTGGTTACACCTATTCATTTTTTATTACTCAGTTGGTACAGTGTAAAATGCCATGTGCTTATAATTTACCTTTATACATTTTTGAGATTTTTTTTTCTGAAAAGAGTACCAAAGTGCTATTCTTTCTTTAATAAATCCTAGATGAATATTTTGGCATTATCTAGGAACTTGGATGATCTTCAGTTTTATCTAGTAGTTTAGTACTTTGAGGCTGCCAGTTATGATATATACCTTTAGGTTGAGATCATCAACAGTAATGCAAAGAATAGAGGGAATTTTTAGAAGGAATTGCCAGGTACAAAATTCTCAGAATTTTGTGAAATATTTTTTGAGTTTCTAAAATTCAGTTATGGAATATTTTCATAATTGAACTTGCTGATTGCATAGAATACAATAATATTTGATATCTTTTTTACACACGCATTGGCTAACTTTTTTTGCTTGTTCAAAGAAGGCAAATGGTTTAGTGGTCCTTGCCAGGTCCGTGCTTTAAAGAATTTAAAGATGGGACTAAGATCTGTGTAGTACAAACTAGACAGGTGAATTAAATACAACATTTCATGCAAAGCTTGAATTTATTATACCTCAAAGGTGTCTAACGTCTAGAGTTCTCATTATAGTTATGACCTTGGCTTTCCCTAGACAAATCTTTAAACAATAGTAACCTTTTTGTGCCTCACTGCCCCCACCTGTATAATGGGATTCTTCTATTATTAAATAATTAAGTGAATGTGTCATATATGTTTGGTAGTTAAGGCCACCATTTTACCCCTAAATTTTAAGATAGTGCATGATTATTAGCTTTTGGGATGTTGACTGTCTATAATTGAGATTCTCTTAAGATGGAGACATACAGTTTGACAGTCCTTGCCATCTTTTTTTTGCAATGCCCTAAGAATGGTTGTAAAAACATGTCTGTCAAAAAAAAAATTTCTACGTTCAAAGAAAGTATGATATATACTACTTAGTGCCCTTTTGTGTAACTCTGGCAAGTAACTTAGTCACTTGAAATAAAAAATGAGTTTTTAGATTCCAACAGGCCTTTTATTCTTAATTTGATATATGCTTTTTTTAAAGCGAAGTGCTTGATCACTTGCAAGCATATATACATATATAAATAAATACATATTGTTGAAATTAATTGATCAAGTGGAAGCACTGTAGGGGCCAATATTTTAAAGTTCAAGGAGACACCTACCTTTTTAAAATGAGTGTTCTCATCTAATTCCAAGCAACAGCTTAACCACTTTTTTCTACTTTATCTTATTGGGATCTAATGAATTAGACTTTTTTGAAGTTTTTTCTTGTAACGTCTAAGATTTAAAATTTTATGATGACTTGCCCCCGTCCCTGTTTATGTAAGGTTTTTAAAACATAGAAGTGTTTCTGTTACCATTATTTGATGTATATAGCATCCAAATCCACTTAGAAACTTCATATTTATTAACAGCTGAAATCTCATCTTCATTTGGTATACAGTCTCACATGTTGTATTACAGAAGGTCAAACTAAAACCTGACAGCTCTTTAAGGCCATGTATGGCAGGCAGCAGAGGTTTCTATAACCCTGTGGAAATAACACAAGTAGATTGACATTTGAATAAACCCCTGGGACCATTTGTGTGTATAGCCTCTTGTCTTAAGTATATTCCTCGTAGCAGCATGGAGGAGATAAGATCTGTGGGTCAATTTTGATCTGGCCTTACTTACATTTGATTTTTAAAAACAAGAGACTCAGGGAAAGTACTAAACCAAAATCTCTAATTTGGCTTGTGTTTTGTTTTTCATAGTTCTACTGTTTTATTAAAATGCTTTAATAAAGGAAAATGATACTGTGACTGTTTGTTAATCTACAAATTTATTACTTTTATTTCTCCATCATGGTCTTTCATTTCCAAGTTTCTGAAGTCTGAATTGAATTATTTTTTACTAATTTAATCTTAAATGTGTAACTGCTTTAAAAATATGAGTACATTATTATAAAGTGCAAAGAAGGTGAAAAATGTGTTTTCACAGGATTTATATTACGGACTAAACTCTGCCTGCCTTTTTGTAACTTCATTGTGATGTGTGGTGACATATGTAATAGGTATATTTAAATGTGTACACTTTGTGATTTTTAGTTAGTACATTATGATATACAGCGAGTCACATCCATTCACTTGGCACTGACTTGTCAGATTTAGATCTTATCTCTCTGACCAAGCATTTCAATAATTAGGCCATCTCTTAGAACCACACAGTGCTGAGTAGAAAAGGCAAATAAAATAATGGGAAATGCAGTGCTAAATAAGCACTATGATAGTCTCAAGATCTGTAGAAACACTAGTAAGAATGGGAAGGGTGTCAGGGAACTTAAATGCAGTATTACTAAGTCAAAGAAGCTAATCTGAAAAGCTACATACTCTTTTTTCAATTCTGACATTATAGGAAAGGCAAAACTGTGGACACAAATGATCGCTGGTCGCCAGAAGCTAGGGAGAAGAAGGGGTAATTTGGTATAGCACAGAGGATTTTTAGGACTGTGGAACTGCTCCTTATGGTGCCATAATATGGGTACGTGTCATTATACCTTTTCCAAATCCATAGAATATATAATCAAGAATGAACCCTAAGGTAAAAAGGTAAATTATAGACTTTGGATGGTAATGATGTGTCAGTGTAGTCCTCATTAGTTGTAACAAATGTGCCACTCTGGAGGAAGGGGATGTCAATGGGAAAGACTGAATGGGTGGGGCAGGAGATATGTGGGAATTCCAAAGCTTGTGCCCAGTTGTACTGTGAACTTAAAACTGCTGTAAAAAATAGACACCAGGGCAACATCTCTAGAAAACAAAAAATAAAAATACATATTTGTACTTCAGCAGTTAGAAAATAAAGAGGTTATGGGCCTCTCATTCATTGCAGTGCCTTCACACTTAAGTCTTTCTGTTAGTAATCTGTTTTAAATGATTAGCCCCAAACTATTTCTCACATAACAATTTTAGACATTAATCTTTCTCCTGCCCTGGAATTAGCAAAGTCTGCTTTAACAGGTAGACTTAATCCATTCCATCATATTAATATTAATGCCTCTCCAAATCTTGCCTGGAACAAGACTTGAATCTCTAAAAATGCCTTTCTTTGGGCATTTAGATCAAATGTAGCAACTCCTTTAAGAAAAATTGCCTTCGTGTTTTTGAAGAGGTCAAAATGAAAATCAGCCTTTCAGAAAAGTTGCATGTTCCTTAGACATTTTAAAGTAGGTTGCAGTGTGCATGATAAATTTATGTGTCTACAGAAATTGTCTTTTGTACCTGATCTTTTGAATAGCATGAACTGTGCTTAACTTTGCTGGAATTTCTCACGGGATCTACCATAATACTGAAATCCCTACATAATGACAGAATGGGAAATAACTGCACAAAGGAGACCTAGTACTCTTCCTTAATCACTGAATTTGCTTCATTGAAATGTGATATTCTAATGATGCCTTAGTGGAGATAACATTTTAAAATGAAGGTTATAGGCCCATCACTAGAACCAGAACTCTGTATTTAACATCACAGACTTTTGAGGGCATTATACCGGTGCTGGAGACATAAGGTGTAATTGGATATATTAAGGTTAAGAAGAACACACACAGGATACCACCCCACTCCCCTCCCCCCCCCCAAAAAAAAAAAAGAATATAGGATAGTTTGAATAGCCTGTGATAGATTTTGGGTGAAAGTCTCAAAGGCAAGTGGAAGTAACATGTTTGGATTACTGGTACAGTTTGTTACCAGCACCTACGGACAGAAAGCATCCTATGCCTTTCCACGTATGCTCGATGCTATGCTGCCTTTTCAGTCCTTCCCCACAGCAAACACCACAACCCCGATCATTTCCTTTACTACCGCTTAGAAAAATCACTATTACCTTTGGCACTTGCACATGTTTCCAACTTGGAAACCCATTATTCTGGTGTGTATTTTACCTAACTGTCCCTCAAACCTGTTTTCTTTAAACTTATTGAATACACAAGCCTCATCATTTAATCCATCTCTTCTAATTAAAATATGAGCCTAATTATCACAGGGCCTTTGTGACAGTCCTCTAATCTGGGCCAGGTTCTCAGAAAATTTCGAATAAATGAAGTCAACGCCAGTATTTCATCTTCACATTAACCCTAACGTAATCTATATCCCCACGCTGTGAACGAGAAGACTGAGGCTCGGAATTAAAAGTATCTTGCCCAGAATTTCGTGACAGGTATAAAAGGGTAAAGCATCAAGCCCATGATTCCCAAAGTCCTTTCAAATTCGCTCCAAAATCCAGCGCGACCAGAACTAGCATCTGAGTAAAGAGCCTCGGAATACGCAGCTGCCTAGTCTCAGGTTGGCCCCTCAGTTTCCCGGGCGACAGGAGTGTCGCGCTGCGGTTCGTGTTACGTCATCAACACGGCGACGCGGAAGGTTTACGGAGGAGCTGGCGCCTTAAGTCCAGATGGCTTAAAGATCCTCGGCTGGAAGCTGTCTTGCCGTTTGGAGTTTTTGGCTCTGGCTGTGGAGAAAAAGGTCGCGATGGGTTGTGTTTCTCCTTGAAACCCTCCAGTCCTCTTGAGTGAATCGTAGCAGGAGGAAGTGTCCGGCGGGGGCTTGCGTGAGGGAGGGGAAGACACCTGGAATTGACTGCACACAGGTTTGCTCAACTTAATAAACACCATCTGACCTTGGACTTGAGTCAGTGGTGTCTGGAGGGTTGGTGTGTTATAAAGACTGACTTTTGTGATCTCTCCAGAGTCATCTGATACCTTCTGTTCTCCCACTGAAATGGAAATAAGATTGCCCCGCCTACCTGCTAGCGTGGTTTTGGAGGAGCAAGTGAAAGAATGTTTTGAAAGTGCTATAAGATGCATTGTTATTAAACGGTTTTGCATAATGTAAGTTATGCTGGTGTATACTGGTGTAGAGGCAGGATGACTCAGGGAGCAGGTTGTCTCTGGAGCTGCGCAAATGGGTCAAAAGGAAAGGAGTTCTGCCATTTAGAGCCTTTATCCTCCCCCTCCCTCCCTGAATGTCTCTCTTATTTGATTCCCCTATATTCCTGCTATAAGTGAAACCATTCGATCTTTCTCTTACTTTCTGGCTTATTTTGCTGAGCATGATCCCTTCTAGCTCCATCCATGTTGCTGTGAATTGCATGTGCTCAGAGTGGGGGAGAAAATAGCACAAGGGTGAATCGGTAGTGGGTAACCTATGGGGAATACACAATAATGTAAAATATATAAACGGTAAATTAAAAAAAAAAGTTCTGGAGCCCTCGGTGGCTTTTTAGGCTTTTAATGGTCTCTTTTAGAGAGGCAACCAGGTACAGGGCAGGCAATGGGGCTGGAGGGTAGGGGTAGGGTGGGTTGGTCGGGAGGCTGGCAGGCCTTCCAGCCTCCTAGCAAATGTTCACCGCTCTCTCACGGTGTCTCCTGGCTTCTGCTAAACCCCAAACAGTCCTCTGCTCCACACTCTGTTCTCTGATGCTTCTGCTTCTTTTGCCACTGCTGCTTATAAGCCCTGCCCAGGTGTGCCCACTCACTCATGCCCACACCCTACTCCAGGCGCCCGCCATCAGGCATGCGCTTAGCCCTGCAGAGGTCCATCATTGAGAGGAGAGTGGAAAAACCTCATAACTCCTTTGTTTACCCTACAATTCACCCCCTCAGGTATTTTCGCCATACAATCTACACATTTTCCTCAGTGGATTTGAACATGACCCACAGAATTAAACAACGCAGCAAAATATAGCAAAATACAAGTAAACCCTGGCAGGGTACCAACCTATGAGCAAAAGACAAGATTATTGGCACTGACAGATGATCCACCAATTCAGTTGCCGACAGCATTGCTCATTCGAGGGAGAAACTACTCATGGCATCTGCCGTCACACGTCAGGAGCCGTCAGGCATCCTGGACTTCTCCAGCTGTGGTCTCAGCCACAAGCCACACTCCGCATCCACCCCAGGATGCGCTCAACTCTTGAGATTGGCGACACACTCTTTGGGGGCTTATCCCCCAATCCCCAGAGGTACTCTCTGCCGTCACTCCAGCACTCAGCTTTCATAGCCACCAGTGTGACCATCAGACCCTGCACTCAGGCCAACCCTTTGCACATGCATGTGGGTTGGGGATCCGTGGATACAAGCTCCACATGTGGCTTTTCTTGGGTCCCCTCTTCGGTTGTGGTCTCCACCACCAGCCACGTTCACCAGCTGTCCCCCTCAGCATCTCACCCTTATTCAGTATGAACAGGGTGATTTTTAAGAGACTCACTGGCCTTCTTTAATATACTTATGCTGCTTAATAGCCGCTCAGGGCTTCCCCATGTTAGCACCAGCTTTTGCCTTCTCTAAGTTAGCTTTTACATCTCCTCTGCCTGGCTACAGAGAACTTCGAGAGGGCTTTCTCCCTCAGCCAAGTTTGGGCTGCTCTCATGCCTGCCTCTTCTGCTACTCTGGCCATTGCCTCTCTGGGCTGTGGCCCTGGGAGCGCCGGGCAGCGAACAGGCTGCTTTTGGCCACTGAGGCCCAACTGCTACCTCCCAATTCCCATCTCCTGGGGTGTACAAACGATACCATCCACCCGCAGGGTCCCATAACATAACTTAGTCTATTAGTGCTTTACCTGTTCTTCCTGATGAATGCTGCCTCAGGGTCGTGGGCTGGTCCTCGCAGGCCATCTCCTCCGTCATTTGAGGTCTTCTCCCACTGCTTCCGGACCTTGTTCGCCTCCTGTGCTCAGCGTCTTCAGCTTTTCTCGAAGCTCCTGGACTCTGGTCCACCTCCTGTGCATCTGTGACGCATCCAGCATTATCCAGCTCACAGTCTACCACCTCTCAGTCCCTCCTGAGGTCTTCATAGGGCTCCATACTTCCCTGCGTCTAATCATCTTGCCATCTAACACCAATTGTAACGGCAAGAAGACACTGGGAGCATAGGTTCTCCATGCAGCTGCGCAGATGGGTCAAAAGGGAAGGAGTTCTGGAGCCCTCGGTGGCTTTTAGGCTTTTTTTTTAGGCAACCAGGTAAAGGGCAGACAATGGGGCCGGTGGGGGGCGGGGGCTGGGAGGCTGGCAGGCCTCCCAACCCTGGGCAAATCTTCACCACTCTTGGGCTCTCTGGCAGCGTCTCTTGGCCTCTCTGCTATACCCCAAACAATGCTCTGCTCCATGCTCTGTTTTTTGCTGCTGCTGCTGCTTATAAGCCCAGTCTCTGGCCCAGGTGCGCCCACTCACGCATATCCACACCCTACTCCAGGTGCCCGCCATCAGGCATGCGCGTAGGACTGCAGAGGTCCACCATTGAGAGAAGGGTGGAAAAACTTGATGACTTTTGTTTACCCTACAACCGGAAATGAAGTTTTTGATCATTTATCTATCTGTAAAATAGTCAATAATCTAGGGAGAGTCGCCAAAGTGATAGCATTTGTTGACTCTCAAGACCTCTAATAATTAGCAGTTTCTACATTTGTGAATAAAGTAACAAATGATTAAATTTAATGATTCTATTTCATAAAATCTCTTGCTAGATTTTGTTTATTTTCCCTTATTAATTCCTAGAAATGTTTAGGCATCCACTAAAGATGGTATTCTCTTTTGGAGAGAATGTATTTACGATTCAGGTAATGAAAATGAAAACCTCAGACGACAAGAATACATTTTACCTTAATTCTCTGTAGCAATTACTCGGAAATTGGCAATTAAGAGTAGAAAGCCAATAGTAAAGATAGGTGTAATGATTATTATAATTGGTAATAAAAATTTCAAGAATTCATTTTATAACCTTGCCTCTTTGTCAGATAATTTTAGTGTTATATATTGTCCTCTGCTGCATATGGCTTAGCATTTAAAAACTGAGTTCCTTACACATAGACTTAACATTTTTGTTAAAATACCTTACTATAAAACCTCCTATAGATTAGGTAATTTGTTATTCATGGTGGGGAGAGGGTAGCAGAACACACTCTTCTGCACTATCCTGCAAAATAATTTTGGTGTATGCTATGCAAAGTCTCACATAATGATCATTTGTGTATAAAGAAAGCTTAACATTTTTATATTTTTAAACTCACAAAATCATAGCATTTCCAAGCCTTATGTGTCTCAGCAGTTACTGATTCATTTTGCTCCCTTTAGGAATTTTTTTTTCTCAGTGGTTAATTAAACAGCATAGATGAAAATTAATTTTATTTTGAATCAGGGAAACCAGTTCAAATAAGTGTGAACAATTTTTTAGGAGCTTGTGTAATTAAAATAGGTTACTTGATAGATCTTCTTTGCTTTGAAATCTGGAAAATAGCGTTTCCAGAGGGTGGAAAATCATCTTTGCCTTCAAGGAAATACTAGTTTGGGGGTTGTTTTATTTGTTTATTTGTGATCAATGATCTCTAAAGTTTCTTTCATAAAAAACTATCTCAGGACTTTTTTTTATCACCTGCATTGAACAGCCCAAAGAATACTTGTAACCAAGAGGAAACCAGGGAGCACAGGTTCGCTATGAGGGCTGTGCAAACGGATCTAAAGGGAAGGAGAGAGTTCTGGAGCCTTCGGTGGCTTGTTAGGCTTTTTAATAGTCTTTCATAGAGAGACAACCAGGTACAGGGCAGGCAACAGGGCCGGGGGGCCAGGAGGCTGGCAGGCCTCCCAGCCCCCAGCAAATCTTCATACTTCCTGGCTTTCTGGCAGCGTCCCGTGGTTTCTCTGCTACACCCCAAACAGTCCTCTGCTCCACGCTCTATTCTCTCCTGCTACTGCTCTGTTCGCTGCTGCTGCTGCTGCTGCTACGCTGCTGCTGCTTATAAGCCCAGTCTCTGGCTCAAGTGTGCCCACTCATGCATGTCCACACCTTAGTCCAGGTGCCCGCCATCAGGTATGCGTGTAGGCCTGCAGAGGTCCATCACTGAGGGGAGGGCAGAAAAACCTGATAATTCTCATTTACCCTACAACACTGTATTGATACAATGCTTTATTGAGCTGTAATGCTATATTTGGAATTTAAATTTAAATGAATTTATTGACTACTCAAAAATTAAACTACAATATAAAGAAGTTACATGTTAACAATTATAAAAGTGACTTTAATAGGACTTTTATAAAGTATTATAATAAAGTTATTAGCACAGTTTATATTTAGTGGACTAAAACTTGATGGACTTAGGTAGAATTGTTCCTTTTTTTTTAATCAAGGATTGATTTTGCTTTCATCAAAGTTTTGTTCTTAAACGGAGACTTTTATTTGCATTGATCTTTTCAAAGTTACCATACAAGATTTTAACCACTTTATCTTAATCAATCTGACTAAGAAAAAAAATGAAAAAAATTAAGCATGTTTAAATTTTGTTTTATTGGTTAATTTCACATAAATATATATTACTTATGTATTTTTTCAATATGGTCACTTGAGACAGAATTCTCTTTTACCTGTTTTCTCCAAATCTATAACACTCCCATTTTTTTCAGCTCTGATTTGTATTAGTTTAATGTATCAGATTAATTTTCAATCTCATACTCTACAAAGTTATCATGGACAGTTCATAAGTTAAGAAGGTCTTTACTATGTATCTTTGATGTCCTTTGTTTTTGAAGGAGTGTACTGAAGTTTCTTTCTCTCTCTGTCCCCCAACATCCCTGCATTACAGGTAGAGTTCTTTGATGCTTTGGTGAAATGACTCTTCAGGAATTGGTGCACCAGGCTGCCTCCATTTTCTCTAATAGAACAGCTGTATGTTTTGACAACTGTAACAACCAGCCTCCAGTTTACTACACCTACAAGACTGTAATGAATGTGGCTTCAGAATTATCAGATTTTCTGCTGTTACACTGTGATTTTCAAGGAATTCGGGAAATTGGCCTCTACTGCCATCTTGGGATAAACTTACCCTCTTGGATTTTAGGGTAATACTTTTTGGAACTAAAAACTTGGTATTACTTGAAACTAATTTATAACTCTTTAATACACAGTATGTATTGCTGCTTTACTTGTGGATTTATGTTTAATGTTGGACTTTTCTGTATTGCTTGGTCAGTTCTAGGTAAAATATAAGCGTTCATATTCTCCCAGGGTTATTTTTAATCATTTACATTAATTAATCTGAACTAATTGAGGAGAGTCTAGAAATGTTCACTAACAGTAGAACATTTAAATATCTCTAAAACAAAAGGCCATCTTTTGTCTGCTAAAGGAAAATAATCATAATTTCTGTTCTAAGCTCAAAGAAAACAAGTATTTCAGAAATAACATGGCTATGATTTCCTCCTTGAGACTGAAATTTTTGGCACTTAAGTATTCAATAAATGAATGCATGATTAAATGAGACCTTTGAATAGTCTATAAAAATGGAGATATGAATTGAGGAAGATACTAGTAAAAAAAATTACAAAGATGTGTCAACAAAACATTAGCAATTTTTGATAAAGCCAATAGTAAAAAAATAGGGAAATAGAAATGCTTAAAGTATGATTATACTATAAAGTAAGATTATAGTAGAGTATCTACTCCACGCTGACTCTGTGCTTTGTTTCTTTAGAATCCTCCAAGTCCCTGCTGCTTATGCTCCTATTGATCCAGATTCACCACCAGCATTATCAACTCATTTTATGAAAAAATGTAACTTAAAGTATATCCTTGTTGAAAAACAGCAAATTCATGTAAGTACTTACATTGTGTGTGTGTGTGTGTGTGTGTGTGTGTGTGTGTGTGTTACATTTATCTTTCAACTGAAAGGTGAATTTCTAGATTTATTAATACAGCAGAGTTTCTCGTTTTCTAAACTTAACTAATGCAGCAGAGTTTCTTGGTCTCAGCGCTGTAGGCATTTTGGGCTGGGTAATCGTTTGTTCTGAGGAGTGTTCTATATATAGGATGCTTAGCAGCATCCTGGGTCTCTACCCACAAATACCTGTAGCACCCCCTTTGCCCACCAGATGTGACAACCACTTTTTTTTTGTGGTCCAATGTGTGATAGAGCTTGTGCTCTAGACCTTGCCAAATGTGTCCTGGAGGCACCCTCCATTCACAGTTTAAGAAGCACTGCTCTTTGGCATGAACTTACAACCTTATAATGTATTATGTATTGTGTATTGTTTTGAATGTTCTTTCTCTTTCCAAAGTTTTCCCTGTAGTAGGGGAATTTTATAATAATTGAAGTTTTTCTTTTTGTTATCTATGGCAATTTATAGTGGTCAACAAACAACGTTAAAGAATTAGATTTAAAGACTGGATTTTAGCTTAGACTTTGAAATAATATTGGCACTTAGGGCACTTAGATCAGACCTTTAATTAGTGTTCTGGAAAACAATTTTTTTTATTTTTTACTTATAAGTGTCTACCAACTAAAGATTTAGCCAAGAAATGCTTTAGGAACAAGAATTGATATTACATGTTTAGCAAGATGCAGCCCATGCTTTATTATTATTTCTTTCTTATTTATAAAATATTGTTTTACATTATAGAAGATATATTCGGTTTAGCTTGTTTTTACCCATTTCCTGTCTGAACCAATTTATATTTGAGGGTAATTTAAATGCATTGCATTTGTGTGTATCTGTATGTATATGCAACTCTATCTGTATTTATAGCAATTCTAAGTATTATAGAGCTTAAGAAGACTTAGCGAATCATGGAAATTAGAGTAAGACCTCCAGAGAGAGACATAGTATTCATTGGTTAATAAATATTTTCTAAAAAAACATTTTAGTGCCTGGCCAGAGTTTTCTTTTCTCTTTAAATTGATTATTCCTTTGTTGTTGATGTAAGCAAAGCTAAAATGGGAATGCGACATTCGTTTATTTTAACTTAAAAAAAATATTTATTTATGAATACAAGCTGGGGTACAGGCCAGAGGCATGGGGCGGCGAGAGGGTTCACCAGAGACAGAGTGAGGAGCAGAACAGGCAGATGGACAGAAACACACTGCTGAGGGGAGCAGCAGGCAAGGCAGGAGAGGTCTGCCGTGCCATGTGGGAATCTCCCTGGCTGTGCATTGAACACGCGTCACCGCTGCCGACAGCTCCACAGCACAGCACTTAACCACTGCGCCACCAGGGAGGCCCCGAATATGTAGGTTCTTAATTTTCTTAATGTTATAGGCTTCATCACACCTTAGCCCTAATACACACACAACAAACAGAAAACATTATAGGCTCCTGGGTTGTGACATTTTTTCTCATCCACACACACACTTAGACACATGCATTTTATATAATGTGTGTTATATGTATAATATGTGATTTATTTTAATAAATTTTGATTGAAGTAACACTGGCTTATAACAATATATAAAAATTTCAGGTGTACAGCATTATAATTCAGCATCTGTATACCCTATAGAATCGTCACCACTAAAAAATCTAGTTTCTAGCCATCATCATACCATTGACACCCTTGACCCAATTCACCCACCCCATTTATTGATTTCTTTAATGTAAAAAACTTGTTTTGTTTCATTAAACTGCTTTTCATCAACCAAAATAGGTATATTCAAAGGATTCTCACTTTTAGCTTGTACAAACTGAATTTTACATCTTTTCTTCCAAATGTATGTATTAATCTATCTCCATGCACTCAAACCTGAGCCAGAAACTCAGGCTCATTCCATATCCAGAAAGTTATTATGTGTGTTGATTTCTTTGCTTATTGACCTTCCTGTACAGTTCTGTCATAACAGTCTAATTCACACCCATACAGCATATTTGAAGTATTGCAGAGGTTTATTAAATGATGCTTACTTATCATTCTGTCCTTGACACAGTAAAGTCTAGTTAATGGAATTTCATCACAGGTAACTCAATCTCTTCGTATTGAGTCACAAAGTTGTTTTCTTTTTTAAGGATTTATTTATTTATGCATACTTTTGACAAAGTACAACACCCATTTATGATAAAAGCCCTTGAAATCCTTGGGATAGAAGGAACATACCTCAACATAATAAAAGCCATATATGAGAAACCCACGGCCAATATTATCCTCAACGGTGAGAAGCTGAAGGCCGTTCCCCTAAGATCAGGCACAAGGCAAGGATGTCCACTCTCACCATTACTTTTCAATATAATACTGGAAGTCCTAGCCAGAGCAATTAGATAAGAGAAAGACATTCAAGGGATCCAAAAAGGAAAGGAAGAAATTAAACTGTCTCTATTTGCAGACGATATGATAATATATATACAAAACCCTAAAAACTCCATAGAAAAACTACTCAAAATAATAGACCAGTTCAGTAAAGTAGCAGGATACAAAATCAATGCACAAGTCAGTAGCCTTCCTATATGCAAACACCCAATCTGAAGAAGAAGAAATTAAGAAATCCATCCCCTTCAAAATCAAAACCAAAAAAATCAAATATCTGGGAATATTTATTTATGCATACAAGCTGGGGTACAGGCCAGAGGCGTGGGGCAGTGAGAGGACTCACCAGAGACAGAGTGGGGAGCGGCACAGGCAGATCGATGGAAATACACTGCTGAGGGGCAGCGGGCGAAGCAGAAGTCTGCTAGGCCATGTGGGAATCTCCCTGGCTGGGCGTCGAACTCGCGTTGCCACTACCAACAGCTCCACAGCACAGCTCTTAACCACTGTGCCACCAGGGAGGCCTGAATCACAAAGTTTTTAAGGATTAGCATCTCATCTATCCATAGCACAACTCACCTTCCTCTCCCCTAATTCTGCAACTTGGAATGCCTAGTAGTTTAATGTTCTGCAGCGCGAGCATTGTCAGATCATATACTCTGTATTGGCCATTTTCCTCAAGTACTCCTCTTCATTACTTGCAAAATATCTACTTATAATACACATATTACTTATGAACAATCAGTTTCTGATTTTTTAGGTAAAGTTCAACCTCTTTTATTCCTGCTAACATTTAAAACATATTTCATTATCACATTTACCACATTGCACTCAGTTGTGTGTTTTATTATGCATCTCTATTTGAAAGTGAGTTTGAAAATAAGGCTAGTTTAGTGTTGGGGGCTTCTTATTTATCTTTTTATTCCTGAGTATATAGCAAGTACACACAAAAAAAGCCATTTTGAATTAGTAAATGGATACTTCATATTTCTGTACAAAAAAGAATGTCTTTTAACATTAATACTATACACTTTTTTCCCCATCTTACCTAGAAATTCAGATCTTCCTATGAAACATTACTGGTCTATGATAGGTTTACAGTAGAACATAATGACCTAGTACTCTTCAGACTTAACTGGAGCAATGATGAGATGAGCTTCATGCTAAATGACCAAAAAGAAAAATATGAAAAAGAAAAAATGACAACCAGCACAAGTTCTGAGAAGAGCAATGAAGAAAAGTCAGAAGAATACCTGGATGTGAGGCAAAAGAATTGTTTGGCCTACGTTCTCCATACGTCAGGTACCACAGGGATACCTAAGATTGTCAGAGTCCCTCATGCGTGTATAGTGCCAAATATCCAGCATTTTCGGTAAGTCCTGACCTTAGAAACCTTCAAAACTTGTGTTTTAAAGGAAAAAAGGAAATTTAAAAGATCTGTTCTTTATAACTCTGGTTTCTAAACCAATAGTGCTAAGTCATTGTTTCAGCTACATTTAAACTTCGGTTTGCTGTGGGCTCACCTCTTTCACCCAGACCTGGAGCCAAATAAATGATATGGTTTAAGCTTTGCAGCTTTATTAATAGAAAGGAGAAAGCATATTCCTGGAAAAGGCACCAGATATGAAAGAAAGAATTTGGGAGGCAGGAGCCATGTGACTTGAGGCAACAGGAGCCTGGTATGCCCTTTGAAGTTTCCACTTAATCCAATAGATGATGAAGTCTTTAAAAAGATGTGCATTTCTTCTGCAATTCACTTGCAGTTCACTTCTCTCACACTGTGAAGTTTGCTTTGCTATTAATGGCTTGAGATGAGCAATTTTTATCAAGTTGAGATTCTCAACTTGAGAAAAAGGAGATAGAGGAGGAAGGAACCAGAAGGAAGTAGTCTTCAGAAATCAAAGGAGAAGACAGGTGTAGGTTTTTTAGCCTTGTTTTAAGGTGGGAGAGGTTTTTAGAGAATTGGTAGACACAACTGGTTTGTAAAATCAAGTATTGCAAAGGAGTAAGATACTTTGAGGTGGGAAGGGAGGACATTTTTAAAATATCTCTTTAGAGAGCCTTAAAATGATTAGAGGAGTGACAATAAATTACATAAATTCTTTAGGTAATAAGGAATATCAGAGGAGGTTGATGAACTGTGACTTTAGTATGAAATAGAAGGCAACACCATACTAAGAATATGGGAAATGAGGTGGGGATGGAGATATAGGGAATTTGAATAAAGTGAAACAGATTTGGAATCTGGGGGAGGTAGAATAGGTGCTGGGCCAAGCAGAGTTGTCTAAAATGGAAGCAAATAAAAATGTGCTCAGCGAGGGGTGGGACTGATTTATGAGGAAAGTAAACAGATTTTTTAATAGCTATTTTATCTTGAATCTAATGAGATCTATTTTTTAAAAATCCCTTTTTGGTTTAGTTTCCTATGTAAGTAAAGTGTTATATAATTGGATCTGAAGAGGTCAAAGGAAACGATTCATTTTCTCTTTGTTTTGGACTTACATCACGAAGCTGGGGAGTGTCAGATTTTGGCCACATCTTAGAACAATCTTCTTTCCCTTGCTGTGTAACTGTAGCGGCAAGATGACACCAGGGAGCACAGGTTCTCCGTGGAGCTGCACAGACAGGTCAAAAGGGAAAGGAGGAGTTCTGGAGCCCTCGATGGCTTTTTAGACTTTTAATGGTCTCTTGTAGGGAGGCAACCAGGTAGAAGGCCGGGGGGCTGGGAGGCGGGCAGGCCTCCTAGCCCCTGGCAAATCTTCACTCTTTCTGGGCTCGCTGGTGGCGTCTCGTGGTCTCTCTGCTGCACCCAAAATGATCCTTTGCTCCAAGCTCTGTTCCCTTCTGCTGCCGCTTCCTCTGTTTATAAGCCCAGTCTCTGGCTCAGGTGTGCCCAGTCACGCATGCCCACAGCCCACTTTGGGTGCCCGCCATCAGGCATGCGTGTAGGCCTGCAGAGGTCCATCATTGAGGGGAAGGTGGAAAAACCTGATAATTCCTTTGTTTTTCTTATAGTAATCTATCTCCAAGAACAGTGTGATACTCTCGGGGGAAGGACAGAATCTGATTTATAGAACTTTTAAAGTTTAATTTAAGGCAGGTCTTTCAGTACAAGGGTTTCATGATAGAATTATTAAGGACTGGTGAAAATATCAGGGTGACTTTTGAAGAGAGGTTCAAGGAAGTCTTGGTATATAACCTGTTGATGCTTTTTTTAAAATAAGAGTTGACTTAATTTTCAATAATAAACAGTAAAATTATGTGCAATTTTTATTTGTTTGATCTAAAATCTTCTAGAATAATAAAGCCCTGCTAATCAAGACACATGAATATTAAAATCCTATTAGTACATACAGTTAATAAACTGGGTATACCTTTTTTATTTGTTTTGATTTTATTAACTGTGACAGTACTATTCTCTGAAAGTAGATTGTGGGAGTTTGATTTCCTTTTCCCTGTTGAGTTTTGCTTTATTGTTATAATAAGAACACTTGAGAACTGTGTTGTTCATGCCCAGAGGCACCCAGGGTATCGCTCTTCTGTAGTGATAAAATGGAATTCACCTTCCCTTGAAATATTTAATCTTTCTAGATTATGTTCTCCCGCCCATTAAGGTGAAAAGTTGTTCTTTGACAACTGCATTAAACACATAAATACAGTCTTTGCTTGTACGAGCAATTGTGAAACTTTTGGTTAATAAGGAACCATTTTGTGTTCTGCAGACAGTTACCTAGTCTGATTGCTGGGTCAGAAATGAAATGGAAATTTATAACTTTTATTTCAGTCAAATAAGAAAAGTAACTCAGGGGCCTCTCTGGTAGTGCAGCCAGTTAAGTGCTGTGCTGTGGAGCTGTCGGCGGTGGCGACACGAGTTCAATGCCCAGCAAGGGAGATTCCCACATGGCAAGGCACACCTCTCCTGCCCCGCCTGCTGCTCCCCTCAGCAGTGTATTTCCGTCTGTCTGCCTGTTCTGCTCCCCCTGCTGTCTCTGGTGAACCCTCTGGCCTGTACCCCCCAGCTGTATGCATAAATAAACAAATCTTTAAAAAAAAAAAAGAAAGAAAAGTAACTCAGGGGGAAAAAAAAATTTATTATTTTCCTGTGGCTCCCCAAGCCCACCCCTTTTATTTCTGGAGCTAAATAGTTATTTAGCTTATACAGGTTCTTTGAAAGACGACCCACAGAACCATGTCCTTTTATTTGTTGGTTTAGATTAGTCATTGTTAAATATGTTTTTATAATTAGAACCTGAGGAGAACTACAGTTATTTTTCTTGTTGAATTCCTTCTCAATTGACCTTTCAAAAAGACATCTTAATCTAATATCACATATCTTAAGTACTGGTCTGTCAAAATTGAAAGAGGAATGTGCAGTTTTAAGTCTTTTAAAAATGATATTTAATAATTATTTGATGATTATGACTTCGCATAAGTTACTTAATTATCCTGAATTTCCATTTTCTACATTTTTTCTTTATTTCTATCTTTTACATTATTGTGTATTCCCCATGAAATTCCCACCACTGATTCACCCGTGAACCATCACCATAGTCTCTTGTGCTCTTTTCTCCCCCTATTTTCATCCCTTTTTCTACATTTATTTTTATTTTTTTTTTTTTTAAAGCTGGGGTACATACAAGCTGGGGTACAGATCAGAGGTGTGGGGCGACGAGAGGGTTCACCAGAGACAGAGCGGGGAGCAGAACAGGCAGATCAGAAATACACTGCTGAGGGGAGCAGCGGGTGAGGCAGGAGAGGTCTGCCGCACCATGTGGGATTCTCCCCGGCCGGGTGTCGAACTCGCATCGCCGCTGCCGACAGCTCCACAGCGCAGCGCTTAACCGCTGCGCCACCAGGGAGGCCCTTTTTTCTACATTTTTTAATAGGGTTAAGCACCATATCTGTTTTATAGAGTGGTTGGGAAAATGAAAAATAACATCTAAGTCTTTTACGTAGTAAGTTTAAGCATTTGTTACATTCTTTTTCCTCCTTTAAAATGTGTTTTCTCTTTTCTCATCTTTCCCTGTATTACTTTTTAAGCTGCTTTATTGAAATTTATTGCCAGATTCTTAACACTGTCTCATTTTGCTCATAGAATTAAGATTGATGCAAAAAAAAAAAAATGGGCTTGTTGCTTGATACACATACTCCGGTATCGTGACACTGGCATTTTGAGGGGATGGGCTTATCTTTGAGTTAGCTAGCAAGAAGACAGGACTTAAAGCTCAGATATGTCTTGTCACCTAAGAAAGGGAAGGGGCTTATGTCAATTTTGGGGAGCGGTGTCCAAAATTTTATTCGCTAGGGAGTGGACAAAGAGCCAAGGAAGTTAGATTAGACTGAAGTCCATGGGACAGTTACACATTGGCCCACATGGCCAAGATCCTTTTCAAATAATCAGGTCCTCCTGGCAGTTAGACCCTGACTTCTGAGTGTACTTGTGGTGGTCTCTCTCCTATCTTCTTGGCTCTGGGAGTTTCAAGTCATTGACTTTTATACATGTGGGCTCTATTACTCATGGCCGGTCATTGGAATCCGTTGCTTCTATGAAGACAATCTCAAAAGATAGTTCACCACACCCAGTTGTTCCTGCTGAGGTGATTTGGCAATGGTTTCAAGACTCTAAAAATTATTTTAATGGAATGGTTACCGTTGCTTAGCAGAATGTATGGGACCCTATCAAGCAGATTACCTTACTGGTATTAATCAGAAAATTCCAGACTAATTGGTTTAAAATTTCACTTTTGGGAAAGGCTGCAGTTAAGTATTAGGTATTAAGTTGTGGGTATTAGGTGTTAAGTCCCTTTTGGTCCTGTATGCCTCTTTTGTAACAGAAGCACATTATAAAACTTTTTCTCTCCCTAACCACCCCCCCCCCCCAATAGTAACTAGGAAACCTGAAAATATTTTGAAGAACAAATCCTTTTAAAATTCAAATTTGGTGTAGCTTTTAACATTCAATGAGTTTTTATTCTACTTGACTAAGAAACAAATATAAAAATATAACTATTTTTTGAAAGGAAAAACTTCCTCTACCCTCTTAAGTTCAGTATCTGGGAGCCTGGGAATTAAACTGAGAAAGCATAGATTAAGAAGAGAAAAAAGATTTGTTTATAAACATATGAGACCTTACAAAATAAGTAGCTAGCTCATTATAGGGAAGGCACACTTTTACTTTCTCTTAGGGTTCTTCTGAATGGACCTGAGAATTAGATCGACATAAGACAGATTAACAGGAGAAAGCATACAAATTTATGTAATACATGTTTTCTGTGACACAGAATCCTTCATAAAGAATGAAGATGCAAAACAATTGTAAATCATTACTTTTATAAAGAAGAGTTCTAGAATTAGTAGTGCCATTTTGGTTAATCTAAGGAGAAGAATAAAATCTAGCTAACATCCAAAAATTTAATGTGCATAAATGCTTTTTCCCAGTATGTGTTTACCAAATGTTAGACACTTTTAACTATGCTCTGTTTTGCCTTAGGGAAATTTTTGAGATCACTCAAGAAGATATTTTGTTTCTGGCATCACCTCTGACCTTTGATCCTTCTGTTGTGGAAATGTTTGTTGCTCTATCAAGTGGTGCCTCTTTGCTTATTGTACCAACTTCTGTCAAAGTGCTCCCATCAAAATTGGCTGCTGTTCTCTTTTCGCAGCACAGAGTGACTGTTTTGCAGGTACATTTTAAGATCAAATGAAATATTTTGTCTTCCTTAGTCATTATTTTAAGTGTTTGAGACTATTTTATATTCCAATGGTTCTTTTCAGTGGACTAGTGATAGTCTAATTTGGATTATCAAGGGCTGAATCCTGATGGATGTCACTCAGCAATAAAATGTCCTGTGGTCTAAATGTGTACCCCTAAATTCATGTTAAAATCCTAATGCTCAACGGGTTGGTGTTAGGAGGTGGGGCCTTTTTACAGGTGATGAGAGTAGGGCTCTCCTGAGTGAGTTTGATGCCCGTGTGAAAGAGCCCCTCTACAGGTCTCTTGCCCCCTCCACGTTGTGAGGATGTAGAAGTTGCCAGTCTATGACCTAAAAGATAACCAGATCCCAGCCATGCTGGCACCCTGATCTTGGACTTCTAGCCTCCAAAAACTGTGAGAAATAAATTTGTTGTGTTTTTTATAACCTCCCCAATCTATGGTATTTTGTTTTAGCAGCCTGGATAGACTGAGACAATAAGAAATGAACTCTGCATGCACAAAGTATGATCACAAAGTATTTATGTTGAGTGAAAGGAGCCAGGTCAGCAGCAGCTCTCCTGCCTGCCTGCAACCGTGCAGATGTCTAATGAAACTGTCCCCTTTAGGGGCAGCTCTTTCTGCCTGCTTGTGTCTGTACGAGCAGCCTTGACTTCCCTTTTTGTAATAAGCCTGCCTTTTTATTTTATCTATTTTTAATTTTTTTAAAGATTTATTTATTTATGCATACAAGCTGGGGCACAGGCCAGACGTGTGGGGTGGCGAGAGGGTTCACCAGAGACAGAGTGGGGAGCAGCACAGGCAGATCGATGAAAATACACTGCTGAGGGGAGCAGCGGGTGAGGCAGGAGAGGTCTGCTGCGCCTTGTGGGAATCTCCCTGGCTGGGCATCGAACCAGCATTGCCACTACAGACACCTCCACAGCACAGCACTTAACCGCTGCGCCACCAGGGAGGCCCAAACCTGCCATTTTAACTATTTAAAAAAAAGCCATATCAAAAAGATACATGATGTATGAGTTCATTTTTATAAAATTTTAGGAAGTGCCAACTGAACATTAGTAGCAGAAATTGCCTACACAAATCTTCAGTTGGAAGAAAGAATTATAATTGTACATAGGTAACTTCAGCAATGAAGGATATTTGCATTATAGAAATGGTTTCACTGGAGGATACATATTTCATAAATATATGTTTATATTTTACAGTTTATTGTATGTCAGCTATACTTCAGTAAAGCTGTTTTTAAAAATCATATTGTTTTGCTTAGGCACATTTTTAATCCTTTTTTATATACTTTTTCTACAGAGGTCATGGGGAAGGAGATAAGAATTGATTATAGATTTTTTCCTTTTTATCTTTAAACTATTTAGTCTAAATTACATAATAAAATATAGCTAACATTTTTCCATAAAGTAACTTAGATACGTTAGGGAGATAATACTGCCTTGGTCGTTATCCATGTATAATTTGCCATTTGATAAGCACAGCCTTAATTTCTCTGTGGGCTCCCAAAGTTAAGTTTTAAAGTAATCATTGTAGTGTCTGCCTTTTTAAAAATGTACGGAAAAGTAATTATTTTTACTGTCTCTACAGGCAACACCTACGTTGCTTAGAAGATTTGGATCTCAGCTTCTAAAGTCTACTGTTTTATCAACCAATACTTCTCTTCGAGTACTAGCCCTTGGTGGCGAAGCATTTCCATCATTGGCTGTTCTCAAAAGCTGGAGAGGAGAAGGCAATAAAACTAAAATATTTAATATTTATGGTATCACAGAAGTATCAAGTTGGGCAACTTTTTATAGGATTCCAGAGAAGATTCTTAACTCTCCTCTGAAGTAAGGGTTTCACTTACTAAGTAGGGTAGAGCAAAAGTGTATTTTACCAGTATCTTAACACTAATAGAGTTTTTGATAAGTACCAGGGGAATAATTTTAGAAACACTATTTTATCTAGAATTTCAAGTTAGGAATACACAACCTTTCTTATTTTAATTGGTGTTACAGACTCTGCTAGAACTTTTTGTGACTAAACAGAAATGAGTAACATATGATAACCTTTGTAACACAGAGACTTTATTTTTTTTGTACAGTGTGATTTAAATACATTGGAAAATACTGTATTCAAATGTAAATATTTTAATCTGGTTTGGGTTGTTGTGTTTCTCATAGATGTGAAATGCCTGTGCAACTGGGATTTCCACTGCTTGGAACATTAGTTGAAGTCAGAGATACTAATGGTTTCACAATTCAAGAAGGCAATGGCCAAGTATTCTTAGGTGGTTTTATAGTTGGAGTTTTTATATTTGATTGGAATTTTTATTTTAAGAAAAAAATCTGATGTTAATTTTATTCTTTCCCATATTTTTCTTATGTGCAATATTCTTTTATGTGATTTTTTAACTTCATTTGCATAGTTATGAAACGTAATTATTTCAGATTATACAGATAACTTGGAAACTATAACTTGTGCCTGTTTATAACCAAAATTCTATTTAATCATAGTATAAGAATTTTTTTAATCATAAATATATTTTTAGAAATAATTTGTTTTATCTCTTTGCTCTCTGCGGTTATCATGTTACTTTTACCAGATGACATTTAGAAGTATCTTCCTTTTCATGTAAATATTCAAAACTTGAAACTTAGTAAGTTAACTTTTGGAGATGTTCTTGATTTGGTGGATTTTAACATGTTTTCCATGTAGTTTTATTACACCAGTGTTTATATCTCGTGAAGGTGGCAAAAACAGAGTATGTTTTCTTGATGATGAAATGACAGTTCCACTTGGCACAATGCGTGCCACAGGAGACTTTGTGACAGTGAAAGACAGAAAGATATTTTTCTTGGGACGAAAGGACAGTCAGATCAAACGCCATGGCAAACGTGTCAGCCTTGAACTTGTACAACAGGTAGAACTACTTAAATATTAAATTTCTATTAATATATAAGTATTAGAGGCAGTACCACCAATTTTCTGTGCCAGGTTTCTATTTAAATCTAGATTTATTTAATTGATGATGAATTACATTGAAAAATATGGATAATTCAATGTATCCCTTAATTTCTAGCATGAAGAGATAGTTTTTTAAATAAGTGACAAAGTAGATTTTGGTAACTTTGAAAATAAATTGGTTTGTTTTGCTTGAGAAGCTATTCTTTTTGAAAGACACTAAGAACTCTGAAGGCTGGTAATAGTAACTGTAGCAAACAATATTTTGCAAATCTCCAGCACATTCCATAATGTAATTTGACTGTGTTTTCAAACATAAGTTTCAGCATTTAGGAAGTTTATTTTTAAATGGCCTCACTGGTGATTTGGGACAATCTCTCTTATAGGCTGCTGAAGGACTTCAGCAAGTTGAGTCTTGCGCGGTTATATGGTATAATCAGGAAAAATTAGTTCTGTTCGTGGTGTCCAGAAATGATTTAGTAAAGGATTACATCTTTAAAGAACTGCAGGAGTATCTTCCGAGTCATGCAATCCCAGATGAGCTTGTGTTGATTGAGTCTCTTCCATTTACAGCTCATGGTAAGATAGTTTGAAGCAGATGTTTCAGTGCTAAATGATATTAATTGTACTCATAACTAGTTTGAAAGACACTTACGTCCTTATTACTCTTAGTAATACCAGTGTTTATTGTGGTGGGCACTCTGTTAAATGCATTGTATGATTAGTTCATTTTATCTCCAGGAAATCTTGTGAGTAGGCGGTGTTATATTCCTATTTACAGATGTGGAAGTAAGGCTTAAAGAGGTTAAGTAATTTTCCCAGTATCTCACTGCTGATTAGTGGTAAAGTAAAAATTATGTCTAGGACTATTTGACTTCAAAACATATGCTCTTAATCACCACATTATATTGTACCCCCAGTTTCATCTTTATTTAATATTTAGTTCAAAATGCAGCAATTGCTCAGTTAATAGTATCATTTCTGTAGCTCTTTAAATGAGATAAACATTAGTTCCTCCTTTCTGCTTATTTATTACCCATAACACTCTTGGTCACATGGGACTACTTTCTTTAGAACTTATCTATGACAAACTATCTTACAGGATTTCTAATATATACAATGAAAAATATGTATATTCTTACGGCTAATGAAGATATGAAAAAATTGAACTAAAATTTTAAAATTATTTCTTTTTTATATTAAGGCAAAGTCGATATTTCTGCATTAAACAAGGTTTATTTAAACTCCATAAAGTTGAAGTCGGAGAGAAAGCTGAATGGAAAAGATGAACTATGGGAAAAATTACAACATTTGTGGAAGGTATAACTTTTAAGATAAAGATAACAACAAAGAGGTATTTAATAACTTTGGGGAATTATAAGGATGTTACCTCTGCCAAGATGTTAAATAGTATAGCTTCATTTATTCATTTAAAACCAGGGTTAGGTTCTCTACTGTGAGAAGAAGTTACCCTCCTCATAAGAAATTTATTGTGAGGTAATCATGAAAGGCATGAGTAGACATGCCTATCTTGGCACAACTTTTCCCGAAAATAGGGGAGTACTGTAACACTCTTTTATTGAGGTAACACTGTGTTTTAGAAGTATTAGATCTCCCCCATTAAGTGTTGTTACTACACCACACCCACCACCAAAGCAGCCAACTGTCCCCCAGCATAGTCCATTAGACCCTCTCCCCACTTTCTCGCCTCTCCCCATCCACCTCTGATAGACTCAGTTCTACCATCAGATTTCTAGGGTTTGTTAATAGTTTGGCTTTATCTGATACTTTGCTTTGTTTCTCTGTATTCCACATATAAGTGATACCATCCAGTATTGGTCTTTCTCCTTCTGATTTGTTTTGCTTAGTATAATCCCCTTCGGCTCCACCCATGTTGTCACTGACAGCAAGAGTAGCTGAGTGGTATTCCTTTGTGTATGCAAAAACAGTTGTCAGAGCTGGAAAATAGCCAAATCTTGCTCTACTTCAGTCTGTGGTTACTTAAGACTTACATTATTATTGTAGAAGAATTTTTAGTAACATGTATTTCCACATAAGGGGATTGTGTGTGTGTGTGTGTGTGTGTATAATGTACATATATCTATACACACATATACACACATACATACATATATAAAATAATTTTTCATGATTTATTGTGAAATATTTATTTTTATTACAACTGTAGGTCAATACAATTTTTCTTAGATAAAATATCAAGTTCTCTCAAGGGTACTAAAAAGAGAGTGTAATTGTATATAGTCTTTTCTAAAATAAAAGCTAGATAAAAGCCTTATCCTCCTCATTTTTGTATTCTTAGAATGTAATTTTGATTTATGCAGAGAAATATTATCTCCATGTTATAGAGATAGCACATATTAGTAAATCAGATGATTTTGTAATTCCATTCCCTATTTTATAGGTAAGAAAACTGCTTAAAGGGAAGTCTGTTTTGCAGTTTTAGAGTAAATTTGTTTACAAAATAAGAGCATAGTGATGGTCTCCTTTACAATAAATAAAATAATCTTAATTATCAAAAACATTGGTTTGTATTATGTTCATATTTTTGTGGTAGGTATTATTCTCTCTATAGTACCTGTAAATGTTGAATTCTTTTTGTTGTAGGCCTTTAGTTCACCAGATTTTTCCCTTCTTTCTGTAGTCTATTCTGAATCTCTCAGAAGATCCTTTGAAGTTACCTGATGAGTCTTTCTTCTTAAAAAGTGGTGGAGATTCTTTAAAGTCTGTACGGCTCCTCAATGAGATTGAAGAACTTGTTGGCACATCAGTACCTGGGCTTCTGGAAATTATTCTTAGCAGTTCCATATTAAAGATTTACAATCACATTGTGCAAACAGTGTTTCCAGATAAAGATCTGATGTTTAGCAAAAATTATGCTACTAAGAGAAAATTCTATGACATTAATCAAGAGGAAACCAGTGGAAAATCTTTACATCAGCAATCAGTTATGCCTTTAAATTGTGACAAGATAAATGCTTTTTATGCAGTAAATAGAGGGAGTCAGATATTGTCCCTGAATACTGCTAGCTTTTTAGCTAAATCAGAGCATTGCCCTTCAGGCTTTTCTTCTGATATAATTTCACAGACTAACATTCAAAATGTGAAAAGTTTAAAATCTTCAGCTCTTGTTGGGAAGGTGAAAGACCCATCCTTTGTTGCAGAAATTTCTGAAAAGGGAATACCTGTGAAAGGAAATAAGAAAATGGAGTTACGTGTGAGGTGGGCGTCCGACACAGGCAAATGTGTCGATGCTTCACCTCTGGTTATAATACCAGCTGCTGATAAGTCATCCGCAACTGTGTACATTGGCTCCCATTCTCGTCGGATGATAGCAGTTGACCTTTACTCTGGGAAGGTGAAATGGGAACAGATTTTGGGAGATCGAATCGAATCCTCAGCATGTGCATCTAAGTGCGGAAATTTTATCACAGTGGGTGAGTTTCTGAATTTGCGGTTTATAGCATTTAATTTAATTGCTGTATGATAATGTTATTTTAGCCATTCAGATAATTATGGGGTGACATTTCATTGCGGTTTTAATTTGCATTTCCCTAGTGGCTAAAATATTGAGTATCTTTTTATGAGCTTATTTGCTTTCTGTAAATTAAGATGTATTTGTTCAGATCTTTTGCCCATTTTTTTTTGTTAAGTTTATCCACATTTGTCCACATTGTTTTCTTATTGAGTTTTGAGAATTCTTTATGTAATCTGGGTAAAAGTTCTTTTTATTAAATTGCTTTGGGTTAGGGTTTTGTTCCTAGCAGAGCAGCTCCCTCGCTGCTATCTATTGAAAGTCAGCCCAAGAGTTTGAATAAAAATGGAAATATTTTTATTTTATACCACAGGTACTTGTATAAAGTCCTGAAAAAGTATTTCCTGTAAATGATTACTGTTTGGGGTGTGCTTTACATTGCTGAAATTTAAATCTGATCTAAACACACAGCCAAGTACACTTGAAGGGCATCAAATATAAATTATCATGATATAGGCTAAAGAATTATTTTCCAGTGACATCTCCAAATCTCATCTTTTATATTTTGTTTCCCTACAGGCTGTTATAATGGGTTAGTTTATGTTCTGAAAAGTAATAGTGGAGAAAAATATTGGATGTTTACCACTGAGGATGCCGTCAAAAGCTCGGCCACCATGGATCCAAACACTGGACTCCTGTACATCGGCTCTCATGACCAGCACGCGTATGCACTGGATATTTACGTAAGGCCTCACCATATCGGTCTCATGTCATCAGCATAAAGGAACGTGAAAGAGTTCCTTGACAGCTTATGAAAGAGTTGACTAAGGGAACAACTGTTTTCCCAAGTTTAGCATTGTGGTCTGGGGAAAAAAGAGATTGACTAGCAACCTTAATATTGTAAGACATTTTTAACTCCCGTAGAGCTTAGAATCATCTTAACAATAGAAAAGAATTACAGAGGAAAAATACAGTAAGACCTGATTTATAAAAATGAAAAAAAAATTCAAAATTATAAAATAAAAGAAGGTGGGGGAAAATTGAAACATGTAACAGTTAAAACTCATAGGGATAAGTGAAAGTAGAGCAAATCAAATTAAGAATATAAAGACCTAGATAGAAAAATAAACAAAGAATAATAAACACACAGGACCTAAAAAAAGCATGGCTAGTAAATGTATTTAAATTTTTTACACCTTTAATAATCAAAGGAATGAAAATGTAAAACTATGAATAGAGTAACAAAGAGAATTTCAGGAAGTTAACATTAAATACTGCTAAGAGTGGTAGGAGATTAGAAATGAGGAAAGCAACTTGGCAAAAGGCAACAATTTCATTTCCTTTGATTCAGTCAAATTCTTCTCAGAATCTATCCTAGCAAAATAAAATAATGGACAAATAGATGCACCAAGATGTTTGTTTACAAGTTGTTTATAATAACCAAGAAATCAGTTTCAAATGATTTTCAGTGATAAATTTTTTTATGTTCATATGGAATTCTGTGCATTAAAGTTATACTTTAAAGGCTTTATAAAATGAGCTAAATTAGATACCAAGTGTATTCAGAATGATCACAACTCTATTAAATGGTGTGTGTGTGCGCCAAAAGGATCAAAAGGGAAAATGCTAAAATGTTAGCAGTGGTTATCTCTGCGTGGTGGCCTTTGTCTTTGTCTTATTAAATTGATTCTCTATGAGCATGCATTTTATAGTTAATATAAAAACTGCTATTAACTAGAAATAACATCAGGAGGTTATCAAGGTAAATGTGGATACAACCACCAGCAAAAACCGGTAAAATTGCTTTTTTTTATTTGCAGGAAAAGAAGTGTGTTTGGAAGTTAAAATGTGAAGGAACTATATTTTCTTCTCCTTGTTTGAGCCTGAATCCTCATCATTTGTATTTTGCTACTCTAGGAGGACTTTTACTGGCTATAAATCCTGTAAATAAAATATTTACTGATTTTATTACTGATTTTATTCTTTAATTTTGTTAATATTTGGCTTTGAATTCTTAAAATTTTCAATTAGATAGAGTCCAGATATCATTCATCCAGAACTCATTAAGAATCATTGACAGGAAATTTAGAGAGATGTAAAAATTAAATCTTTATGTATATCTTTCATCCTGTAAATTTTGCAGAATTTTCTCAATCACATTATGAACTTGGTATCCTAAGGATAGGTTATTTGTGGTACTTATTTCTTGTTTTACTGCAAGTGTTTACCCTAGCTCTCATAAATAGCACTGACTCACTTTATAGCTGTTGTATATATGTGTACTACCTTCATTTATAATGTGTCAGCAAGCCACTATAGCATTTTCTGGCTTTTATAGCTTTGCCTTTGGGGGACTTAGCAATTTTCTTTATAAAGGGTAATTGATTAGTGGAATGATTTCAATGCCATGAATTGTTTTTTGCCTGTTAACAGGCCACTGGGAATAGAGTTTGGAAACATTGCTGTGGAAAACCGCTCTTCTCTTCTCCACGGTGTTGCCTAGAATATATTTGCATTGGCTGTGTAGATGGAAATTTACTCTGCTTTACTCACTTTGGAGAACAGGTAAACATTTCTAGTTCTGATGTATTTTTCTCACAGTAACAATCAGGTAAATTGTCAGTACTATTATTCAGTTCACTGTGTTTAAAAGCTAGTTCTATTTTAATTGTCAAGCCCTGGGTTTCTTACTTTTTGAATGAGTTTAAAAGATTCTACCAGGCCTCTCTGGTGGCGCAGCATTTAAGCACTGTGCTATGGAGCTGTCAGCACTGCAACGCAAGTTCGACACCCAGCCAGGGAGATTCGCACATGGCGCGGCAGACCTCTCCTGCCTCACCCACTGCTCCCCTCCGCAGTGCATTTCCGATAATCTGCCTGTGCTGCTCCACACTCTGTCTCTGGTGAACCCTCTCACTGCCCCACGCCTCTGGCCTATACTCCAGCTTGTATGCATAAATAAATCTTTAAAGAATAAATAAATAAAAGATTCTACCCAAACATCTTTATATTTTTTCCACCCTCCTCTTCTAATGAAAACAAAATTTTACCAATTTTTAGCCAAATTTTATTATAACTTCTATTGGGGTTATGAACATTTAAAGACGCCCCTACTTTTTATATGAAAAACAAAATCTGTTGTGTAACCCAGATTTCATTGCATAGGGATATCATCTTCAACTTTATGACTGACAGGGAGTTACATTAGATCTTTTGTTGGGAGTATAATCTCTCCTTTAAATACACACAAGTGACTGTCATTTTTGTCACAACATCTGCTGTGTGTTTGATTTGGGGAATTATTTTGTGAGCTTGAAGAGTGCCGTATCTCCAACATAAGTGAACCCACTGATGGGTTTTGGGTGCTTTTTATTCTGCATTCACGTCTCATGACCTAGTTGTCCTTTAGCTCTGTGTGACAATTACATTGCAATGAAGTATTTTATTTTTACTTTTTTTTAAGATTTATTTTATTTTTGCATACAAGCTGGGGTGCAGGCCAGAAGTGTGAGGCAGTGAGAGGGTTCACCAGAGACAGAGTGGGGAGCAGAACAGGCAGATCAACTGAAATACACTGCTGAGGGGAGCAGCGGGAGAGGCAGGAGAGGTCTGCCGAGCCATGTGGGAATCTCCCCAGCCGGGCATTGAACTTGAACCGCAGCTGCCAACAGCTCCACGGTGCTGCGCTGACCCGCTGCACCACCAGGGAGGCCCATCAGTGAAGTATTTTATTATATTCACTTAATATTTTTATTTACAAAATAGTTTGACTATATCCTCACTTTTATATTCCTGTGAAGAGGCAAATGTGATTACTCCTATTTTTTGGATGAACCATAGAAAGACAAAAGTCATTTTGTCTAAGTCAGGGACAGAATTGAGATTACAAATTATATTCCATAAATCCACTATTTTTTATTTTGTTTGCTTTCATCATGCTGCTGTTACTGTGTATTTGTAACATTGCCTTATACTTGTGTCTTTTCTTTAAAATATTAGTTGACAGGTTTGTCTGTAACTTTGAAATAAGCAAATAGTATATATCCACAGCGCAGATATAACAACTCAACAGCTTTTTGTTTAAAACTTTAAGGTAAACTATGGTACATAAACTGTTCCTTTCAGCCCAATTACTTCCTTCTAATTACATTAGAATAGAAAGAGACATAGTTTTTATTAAGATACCTTGAAAACTCAGTAGTTTTATTTTTGAACACGGTGTCCCTGAATATATTAGTAAACACTTCCTTAAATAATTTTCTTGAAAGTAAAATTAATTTTAGTTTATGATATTTTACATAGCAATAACTCATGTAATAAGAATGCTCCAATATATTGTGCCCTAGATTTAACTGTTGGAAACAGTCGTCTAGTTTGAGATGGTCCTTTTGGGATAAAGCCATTATTTTTTCTGTTTGTAGCTACCATTCAATAGCCTACATCTCTTACATTTTATCAAGAATTTCATAAAACCTTAATAAAAAAGTCAATGAATGAATGATTTTTGCCTCATCACCCTTCAGGTTTGGCAGTTTTCTACCAGTGAACCGATCTTTTCATCCCCATGTGCCTCAGCATCAGAGCAAGAAATATTTTTTGGTTCCCATGACTGCTTTATATACTGTTGTAGTATGAAAGGTCACCTCCAGTGGAAATTTGAAACAACTTCAAGGGTGTATGCAACGCCATTTGCTTTCTGTAACCACGGTTGTAGCAATGAAATGTTGCTGGCAGCAGCATCTACTGATGGAAAACTGTGGATCCTGGAATCTAAGAGTGGACAACTGAAAAGTGTACATGAACTTCCGGGAGAAGTCTTTTCTTCTCCTGTGGTCTGGGAATCAATGGTTATTATTGGATGTAGAAATAATTATGTCTACTGTCTGGATTTATTGAGTGGCAATGAAAAATTACCAAATGCAGTCCTTAATACCTGTGACATTTGAAAATATTTTACCAGTATAAAACATTTTTACATTAAAGATTCTATTTTGCTTAAGAAACTAGTTTATTATACTTTTTTTGGAGAACAGCCATATTTTACTTCCTGTAGTAGCAGCAACTGCTCTTATTTATTTATTTTTTAACTTAAAAACTTTTTTTTTATTGTTATTTATGTCTTTTACATTTTGTATTCCCCTTGGGCAGCCCACCACCAATTCACCTGTGATCCATCTCCATGGTCCCCTGTATTCTCCTCTCTTCCATTTTGTGCCCTTATCCTCCCCTCCCCCCCCCCCCCACCGCTGAGTGTCTCTCTCCCACCCGGCCTCCCCATAGTCCTGTTGTAAGTGAAACCATTCGATATTTTTCTTTTTCTTTCTGGCTTATTTCACTGAGTATGATTCCCTCTAATTACATCCATGTCTCTGCAAAATGCATGTGTTTATCTTCTTTCCATGCTGAATAGTATTCCATTGTGTATATGTACCACATCTTCTGGATCCAATCATCTATTTTTGGACATCTGGGTTGCTTCCATACCTTTGCTATTGTGAATAGAGTAGCAATTTCTTTTAATGAGGCTATAGCTAGACTAATTTTTTTTTTTAAACAAAAATCCATTGGGGGTAAAAAGACCAGAATGTATGAGGTGAGTTAAAAACTTACTCTGTGATGTAGTACACAGTTCACTCATTTATTCTGGGATTCATGCAAAAATTTGTTTTAATCAATAAGGCTATAGTAGTGATAACACTATGCCACTTCTGAGCCTCAGTTTTAAGAAGGATTAGCAGCTTCCACATGTGTGATCTTGGGAGCCCTGAGCAGCCTCAGAAGAAGTGGTCTAGGACAGTTGTGGCAGCGGTTTCTGCACTGGTGCTTAGGGTAGCGCCCCTGCTGGAGCAGTGGACTACATGGCTGCACTGTGGTCGAGGAGGGGCAGAAACATTCTGTGTACACACTTGTATTCTCACCGAAGTGAAGTAGTTGGTAATGGAAAACCTGTGCCTTTGCATGAAGAGTCACAAAAAATGGCAATCAAGTTGTGTAATGAGTACAGTCCTGTGTTGCATATGCCTACTTCAAAAGACAGTTTTAAAGAGAAGGGCCCTCAGAATGCTTTGGATTCATACCGCCGTAAGCAGTATGCTGCCAGTCAAAGACAAGACGTTGAGTATCTGGTGAGATACAACTCCATCTCCACCAGACCGGGGGTTGCTTTGACAGAACATACTGTGATCCAGAAACTGCCAAGTGAATCAGGCCTTAGCATGGCATTACCTGCTCATCGGGCCAGTGTGGATGCAGATCAAGCGCACCTGCTGGAAGTGAATACCAACATCCTGGCGCTGCCCACTGTTCACAGCCTGCGGAGATGATTGCTGTTTGGAGGTGGCAAGGCCAAAGCTCTGCACTGATGGCTAAGAAAGCCCCTACCATGCAGAAAGCCCAGTGCCACCCACCATGGAAACTCCACAGCGTGGGCAGCGGGGCCTGGAAATCAGTGGTTTGTTACCGACTCTGCTGACAGAACTATAAAGATGGGACTTGGGTACTGGTAAATTGAAATGGTCATTACCTGGGCACACAAGCACAGCGTGTGGTGTGATAGGAAGCACGAGGAGCCCGTACCTGTTCTGTGGACAAGTCAAATGCTGGGATCTTGAATGTAAGGTTATGTGGCATTAAGGCCTGGATGTCTCAGTGCAGTGTGGTTTGGATGGGCGCCCAACAATCCATGGTCAGGTAACCAGTAGTTGAGATTCAACTGGATTTGCAGTGTGAGAACTAAAGCCAGCGTACACACATTATCTGGACACACAAACGCAGTTGCTCCAGTGAGATGTCCAACTGCAGAACCACAAGTTATTACTGGAAGCCATGGCACTACAATATGATTATCAGATTTGGTGACTGGAAAAATATTAACAAATCACAAGAAATCATTCAGAGCTATGGCTTTACAGACAAGACATTACACATTTCCAGATAACATAAAACAGTAGAAATTCCCTGATGGAAGTTTTATTCAAAATCTTTCTGGTCATAATGTTGTTAACACATTGACAATAAACTCTGATGAAGTGCTAGCCAGAGCTGACAATGGTGCTATGCAACTTTGGGACTGGAGAGCTGACTATACTTCCAGAGAGTTCATTCCGCTGTGCAGCCTGGATCATTGTATAGTGAGTCAGGAATATTGAGCTTTTGATCAGTCTGAAAGTTGGTCACTAACAGCTGAAGCTGATAAAACCATTAAATTGTACAGAGAGGATGATATAGCAACAAAAGATACTCACCTGTCAGCTGGGAGCCAGAGATTGTCAAGAGAAAGATATTTAAATGGGTATTATGTTCATGGTCGTTCTGGATTTTTTTGCTTTGTTTTTTTTTTAAGTTTGGCACTGGTGATGCAATTCCGTCAGAAATGTACACAGAAATGCACATGCCGGAAGCACTGCTGCTTCATATTTTGCAGTAAACGCTAACGCCATACCCTCCACATAAGAAGTGTTCAAGGGTCATTTTGTCTGAGAGGCAGCCCATTCAATTCCAATTTAGGATTGAGATAAATATTTTATTTGACCCTATTTATTATTTTTCTCTGAAAACAACTAGTGAAAAAAGGAACTATAGAAAATGCTTTGGAGTTGTTTTTTCTCAATAAAAGCTTTCTTGTAGATGGTCACTGAAATTAGCAAAAACTTCAACTTTGAAAAGGAAATTCCATCAATACTGAAGATCCTATGGGTATTTTTTATTGAAAGATCTTTTCCTTCAATAATGGACATTTTACATTAAAACTTTATACAACCCAAATCTCAAAATAATATTAAAATCACACTAAGGTATGTTCATTAAGTCTCTACTTAATTTTATTGTTGGTAAAAATATTGCAAGACACTTGTAACTCTAATGTTTCTGCTTTAAAATAAGCAAACTAAATGTCACAAGAAGAGACAATGATACATACTATAATTTGCTGATAACTGGCTAAAATGATAATAGTGATTAGTATGTTATATAAGAAACAATTGCACTTGAAAAGTAAACAAAAAACTCAAGTCTTATATATATAGTCTATGAACAGAGGTTAATTATCTAAAACCTTGCCAAGGAAATGTACGTTTGTTAAAAAAAAGAAAACTTGTGTATTTAACATAGCAATCATTCATTTAAAAAAGCCTTGAATTTTAAATACGGTTTTACAGAATTTCCTCATATCTGTTAAGAAAGGCTGTCATACAACTAAAGCAAAATAACACTTCAATGGTATTTAGTGCAAAGTTGGAATAACTTTTACTTGAAATATTAAACAAGTACTTTTAGTTGTTGGAAGTTTAAGTGCTATGACTGTACTTTCCTCAGCATACACTTAAAAGACTTTGATGGAAACTTTTTAACTGAGGTATTTCTCCTACCTTTACAGGTGGTAGATAGCCAGAACAGGGTTGACTCGCCTACCATTCTGTATTAATGATCTGATTTCTTCCCCTGCTCTCTGCCATTACTGTGACATTATCCAAAGCTGATAGGATGAAAGAAAAAGTCAATTCAGAATTACTATAGCACTGTAACCCCAGAGTTCTGGGTTGAAAGGTTCCCGGTAAAGTGTTATATTAGTGAGGAAATCATTGAGACTAACAAATGCCTACATATTTGTCTTAGAAATGGACATCAGTGGAAAACGTGCAGTGGAATATTTATAGCCTCTCATAGCAATAGACAAAAATTAAAATTACATTGATTCTTAACAGTCTGAATGTCCAGTATATATACTAATAAATTCAACTTGCGAGAGTACAACTATCCACTTGATTACACATGCCAGCTGCTACCGTGAGGGTGAACCATTGTTTCCAGAAACAAAATGCTTTCTATATGCTGTCATTCTTTCTTTAAGGTCATTGATAGGATAACAGCACATTGGATGAGTGAGTATAAAGGAAAATTGATGGATACGAATAAAATGTGTTTTTCTAGGAGAGAAAAAAAAAAAGGTGCAATTCCTCCTGCACTGGGCAAAGGATTTATACCTTTATCTTGAAGTCAGAACCTAAAACAAAGAGAATATGCTAACACCACGAAATACAATGTTAGAATCAGCAATGTTTGGGTTTGCTGGCATGTCTGTTTCATATAAAGCAAATTTAGGGAAATAAAAGTTATTATATGAGGCTTTTAAATCACCAAGTCCCTTATTTTTATGTGCATATAACAAGGCCACTTAAAATTCTGAAATGTTTTTTCAAGGTAGCAAGGTGAATGCTTTAAATTATAAATGCTACTGAGTATTTCACTAAATATGAATTACTTGATTATGGTAAAGGAAAACTTCCAGAAGAGCCTTAGTACAAAGACTCCAAATCTTGGCTTCCTGTGAACTTTTCTTAATGACCTAAGGAAATGTTTAGAGACATGTAATGTCAGTAGCCTCTTAGGTGTTACAGTATACATTATAACATGTTTACATTACATGTAATGTAAAAATCATGTTATAGTACAGCTGTCTCACTTTTGCTTCTTTGGGTGAAATGAGGCTCTCCTTCAGAGTTTTTACAACTGCAAAACACTAGAGGCAGTGTATCCCAAGGTTCTGAACCTCTGGGACATATCAGAATTTATCTGAAGAGTTTCTGCCAGAATATATACTGCCAGCTCTGTCCTCACAGGATTTGAGGCAGCAGGTCTGACAGGGAGCCTGGACCGCTTAAGAACCACTGCACCAGAGGGGGATACTCAGAGACAAAGGGAATTGGTAGCTTCGGTTCTTAACCATGTTAAATTAAAATGTTCCCTACAGCCAAGCAGGCCAAATGTTGTAACATGTGCAGAGGAGAGCACGGTATGATGGCCTGTGTATCAACCGTGTGGTGGAAGTGTGACTGGGTTTGCTTCCTGTGTTAATAGTTTCAGGTAGGGGAAAATTCATGGAAACCATACATGGGCGGGGTCAGGCTGTTATTTGTGTCACTGCATACAAGAGGAGGGCCATTCTTGTTTCTATCTCTATCTGATCCTTTCACCAGTACTGTAGAAAAGGGTAGAAATCCCAAAGATATGGTAGGGTGTTTTGGATAAAGAATCTGTAATAGAGAATTAAAAAGAAAGAAACATTACAAAGATTGGCAAAAGTACATATTCTGAATGGTGTGTGGGTGGGAATGAGTGGGAATGAGTGGGAAGGCTGTGGGATGGGCACGGCAGGCTCCCGAGGAGTTCTGAGTTTGGAGTTTGCTTCACGTGGTCCTTCGGATCGAATTTTCTCTTTAGAACTAGGAACTCAAGGCACCAGGACCTAGGGTTGTGCAAATACACTCTTTACAAGGAACACCAACAGTTCAGTTACTAAAACATTTTAGCGCCTATAAAACATGCTTCCCTCCCCCCCACCCAGCTTGGTTTCTTTACCTTATATAAAAAATAAATAAATAAAAACGACAGGAGAGAAGCCAATAACCGGCAATAGGAATGGACAAGAGTCACTCTCTACTTAATAATCTGTGGACAGTCGCTCCAGGCCTTGGCTTTCCTCTTGGCCAAAGCCAACCAGGCGGGTTCTGTTGACACGGGGGCGGCATCAGGGGTCGACAGCCTCTTTGTGACTTCTTTCACCAGCGGCGCCGGGGAGCCTGAATCAGAGATCTCCACTGGATCGAGTTTTTGAAGAAAAAGGAGAAAAGGATAAGTCAGAGCCACATTTTGATTCATCAGAAGTATGAGATTCAAGAAGGAAAACCTCTGAAACTCTTGGCATCTTTGGTGAGAAAGAAACAAAAACCATGACATCATAACTATTAAGTACTGAATTCCAGTGACCACAGTTCAGTCAACAATAATTTCCCAGAACTTCTAGAGGCCGATTTCCTGTCACAGAAGCTACACGTAATAACTTGGTGGTTCCAGCCATTCGACCAGCCAGATCCATGAAGAAAAAGATCAAACCAGCAGTTTGAGCTGATCAAGCTGGTGAGGGCAAAAATTACCTCTTCCACCAAGAGCGCCCTGGGTCCCTCCACCCTCTGAAGGCCACGATCCTGCCAGCTCTCTCTACTTTCACTCCCATTGAGCAATTCCTTGGCCTCTTACCACTTTCTTTACCAGACCTTCAAGGCTTCAAAAGATGGAAGTCCCCATGTTATTTTTGGGTCCTGTTTGGTGCCTATGGCAATGACCTACACACAAAATGCAGGAAATAACTGATTGAAAACACAAATACTTTAGCACAAAGCTTTGCTTTATTAAGCAGGAGCCACTCTGAATTGCATTAACTCCTCAATCTTCCAAGAAATCAAGCAAAGAAAGGTGGTGTAAGCTCTTTGACTTTGGAGCTTTCACTTTATTTTGGAAAAATTGTCTCCAACACCCATACATTTAGAACTCTTAATTTATCCTCTACCAGCAAATAAAGTAATGCCCATGGACGTTCTTAAGAAATTATCCAGTACTCTAAAGTATTTTTCAAATATAAAGCTTTTTCTCCTCACCAAACAGTAAATATAGCTTTAATAGTGAGTTTTCTCTGTTTCCAGACCTCAGCTAGCAGGTAAATAAGACATTAAAAAAGCCTGGGCTGGGTGTCCTCTGGGGAGCAGAGTTGCCTAGTGGGAAAAACAGATGCCCTGTTAACCCCTGTGAGGAAGTTCCTGCAGATTCGGCCATCCTCCAAGTGACTTGCAAGTGGGAGAGTTGGAAATGTTATTGGATCATCTTACCTTTTAACAGAAATTTTCTTTTATGTATACCTTTTACATGTGATAAACATTTAAAACCTGCTGATGCTAATTAACATCAAGAGCTTGAAGGTGAAAAAAATCCTTGCTCTCTAAAGTCACAGCCAGTCAGAGACTTTCTGGAACCACATCCATGAATATGGACCATCCCACTTCTGCCTGCAGCATCTGAGCACTCCAGCCCAGGTGCAGAGTCCAGGTCAGGGTTTTCAGATTCCGCTCTATGCATTTATCTGAGCTTTGGAGGGTCAAAGGAAACAGGACCCTGAGTCCACTCCTCAGCTCAGGCTTGATTCCAACCCTTCTATGTATACCCTACACCTCTGCTTCGCTTGAGCATCTCAAAACAACTCTCCATTTAAATTTTACCTAAAACTTCACCCTTTCCCCCAAATCCCATGATAATCTTGTCTCTTCCCTTGTCTAGAAGGATCTTAGGGTCTATAGTCTCCCTCACTACAGCAAGTTAAGAAACCTAATTTTGTCGGGCCACGGCAGTGAGGTTGGAGATGACTTGTTAAGTGTTCGAGAATTTAGTCAGCCAACTGATCACACACTGGTAGCCTGAAGTTGGCCACGGCGGGAGTATCACACCACAGAATGTGGCAAATGCTACAAATCAGAGGTCTTCCCGCCCCTAAAGAGCTAGTTGTTAAACAAGTACTATCACATCACTGCTGGTGTGTGAGTGCCTGGCGGTCTTACCAGGCAGGCTCTATCAGTGGCAAGGGTTATGACAGCTGTAAGACAGTGGGCTTCAAAATGCCTAAAGTGCCGTTTTCACCGGGGCAAATAAAGCAAGGCCTGAGAACAGGCTGTAGCTGCGATTAAGTGGGATTGGGCCTGCTCTCTACCTGTGACAGATGTGGGAAGGGTGTTGGCTTTTTTCAACTGTTCTCTGCGCTCGAGCCTGGCCACTGCGGTCTCAGGCTTCTTCTCCTCGGGCGGAGCAGTGGACTTGTGCAGGGAACCAGCTCTGCTGACACTGCTGCTTCCAGGCTGCGGGCTGACACCGACCTGGGTGGGCAGAGAAGGTAGGAAAGGTGTGTTTTCATCCACGGTCATGGAAAGGCTGCAGCCCCCAAGCTCTGCTCCCAAAGCAGCCGCAGGACTGCACCGTGAGCAACATGCTCACCTTTGCCCTTGTGCGGAGCAGCTCCACGCACACATCCCAGGGCGGGCAGGCTCCTTCCCCAGGAGAGCCCATCAAACCATCACACACTTAGGGCTACAGAGCAAGACGTCTCATTTCCGCCCAACACCCTGCTCAAAATCGTCTTCACATTTCTCACAACTGTGGAGTACATGGCTCACCGCTACTGACTGATGCTGTGGATTCTACCATATCTGGTTAACCCCAGAGCATAAGGAAACCAAATCAAATCTCTACCTGGAAGTGTTTGGTTGACGGTGGTCATTTTCTTTGTTTCTCTGCCTTTCCTGGGTGTTCTCCACCACTCCCACCTAGCCTGCCTTTCTCTTTAAATCTTTGTTACTGAAAAGAGAGCTCTGGAGGCAAAGTCACAACACAAAGGCCAGCTGCTACTCACGTTTTCTTTGGAGAACTTCTCTGCCTGCCTGGCCTCCCTTGCTTGCTTTCTCTCTTCTCTAGTTGCTTGCTGCTCCCGAAACCCCTTCTGCTTTTGCAGTGCTAATGTGATCCACAATGGCTGCGCAGTTTCAACTTTCTCCCCAAGTTTGGAGCCGTCTAAAGAGTGCCTGCTCTGCAGCACTGGCTTTTCTGTGGGAAGAAAGACATGTGATTGATAATAAGGAATATTCTGGCTATTTGGTCTACGGCCCTGCTTCCCACACAGAGGTCCTTGGAGTTTCCTAAGTGATGAGAGCATAAAGGTGCCCTGTGTTATGTTAACCAGGTGAGAGGAAAGCACCTAGGGATGGGGGCTGGTTGCTTACAGGGGCCAGCTGGAGGGCAGAGGGTCAGAGGTTGAATTCAGTCCTAAAGGCCAATGATCTAATCAATCGTGCCTCTATAATGAAGCCTCCATAACACCCAAAGGACAGGCTTGGAGAAGTTCCAGGCTCTTTCAGAAAGATGGTTAGTCCACCATGGTCATGCAGTCTTGCCCTCCCGACATACTTTGCCCTCTGCATCTCTTCCACCCAGCTGTTACTGAGTTCTATCATTTTACAATAAACTAATTAGCAAGTGAACAGTTTCCCTCAGTTCTGTGAGCCATTCTAAAAAATTAATTGATTCCAAGGAGGGAGTCTAGGAACCTCTGATTTAAGCCAGTTGGTTAGAAGCTCAGGTGACAACCTTGACTTGGATTGGCACCTGAGGTGGGGACTCTTGCGGGGCTGGGCTGGGCCCTCAACCTGTGGGATCTGATGCTATCTGCAGACTGGTGTCAGAACTCAGTTAGACTGTAGGACACCCAGCTAGGGCTGGGGAGTTGTTTGATGGTGCCAGAAACCACCCCCTGCACCCTCACCCACACACACACAGACATTGGAATTATGGTCAGAATCAATGAAAACCAAGCAGATTTGCTTTTATGAAACTAACTGCTTATCACAGTCTCTCACCCGCTAAAATTTATGATTCTTAATCAGCCGATGGGAGCGTGAACCACCCCTTCCTACCAAGCGCTGCACTGATGCCTGAGTCCACCTGGTGGGGAGAGTAACATCTTTTATCAACAGAAAAACAGGAGCATTTCTCTTCCCTCTAAATAGAAGAAGCTACTCTACTTTGTAAGAAAAAAATAAAATCCCTGGTGCCACAAAAGCTTAGGCCCCAGTGTAGGGTAAATGAAGTTATCAGGTTTTCTCCACCCTCCCACCATTAGCATCTGATTGACAAAGGTGAGGCAGCAGAGGACCACGCAGCAGAGGGCAAGAGACTAGCGAAGAGACCATGAGACGACACCGGAGAGTGAAGATTAGCCAGGGCTAGGAGGCCTGCCCCTAGGCAGTCTCCCGGCCCCCAGCCCCCCTGCCTGCCCTGCACCTGTTGCCTCACTACAAATGGTGTAGAAAGATCATCAAAAGCCTGAAAAAAGCCACCACCGAGGGCTCCAGGCCTCTTCCTTTACCCGCCTGCCCGGATCATAGAAACCTGCTCCGTGCCTTGCTGGCGCCACACTCAGGAAGTTATTTGATTCATCATTGTTCTCTTTTCATAAATTTCTTTTTTAGCATTTAATTTTTAAATGGCACTTTATTTCCCACTGACACACAAACAACATCCTATGTGCAACCCCAGAGGAAAAGGGGGCACTTCTTACCAAGTGGGGTGCTGAGGGTGGGGCTGTAAGAGCACAGTGGGGAGCCTCAAATTTGGTTCAAGGTCCTGATTGGATAAACGTGAGTACAGCTGGCCCTTGAGCAGCTCAGCTCAGGGGTCAGGGGCACCAGCTACCTCTCAGTCAAAAATCCAGTATAACTCTTGACACCCCAAACACTTAACTAACATCCCGCTGTTGGCCAGAAGCCTCAGTGACTAACATTTTGTATGCTATATGCGTTAGGAACCGTGTTCTTACAATAAAATAAGCTAAAAAGAAAGTGTTATTAAAATCCTAAGGAGAGGAAATACATTTACAGCACCGTGCTGTAAGGATCAGTACTGTAAGTGGATGTCCCGGGTTTGCAGAGGATCCAAGTCCAAGTGGGTCAGGGCAGAACACCACCGGCTGTTCAAGGGTGCCCTGTACTCAGGCCGCAGCGCCCGCCCGCGCGCTCGCGCGTTCCCGGGGGGAGCCCAGGTCCGACTCCCTGCTGCGGTTCTCTGCGCGTGACTGTGTTCCCCGCCAACCGGGTCAGCACGTCACAGTAACTGGGCTCTGGGCGTGAGCAGACCCGGTTTGACCTTGGGAAAGCGACTTAATCTCTCCTAGCTTGAGTAGGTAACCCGCAACCAGGGAAGGCAGTGCCACGCGGCTCGTGGGGAGACTGAGGGTTAGAAGAGACATGGAACTGGCCTTGGTGCAGAGCAACCCCTGGGAGAGCACGTTCCTAGCATTTGTGTCTATGAGACACAAAAGGAGGCGCGTTGAGAGGTCACCATGTGAGCCCTTCACTATCCTGAAGAAGGGCTCCTTACAATCCGGTTCTTTTGAACCCAGTAGAAGTTTACACTTTGACAATCCAGAACCTGCCCTAAAGTCAATGGCATTCAGCCAGCTGAACTCTTTACATTCAGGAGAAAGACCAAAATAAGTTCAAATTAGGAAGCCAAATGTGCGCGCGCGCATGCGCGCGCGCGCACACACACACACACACACACACACACACACACACACACACATACACACACAAGCAGATTCTGCTTAATTTTCTATACTGGTAATGTTGTACCAAAGAGAAATCAAATTTATAATAAGCTTGGGCATTGAAATATCCCTAATCATCAAATAAAGATTCACATATGATCTAACATTGGAGAAGGAAACTGACACATTTTAGAAGTATTTTTTAAAGGGAGAAACAGAAAAGGTTTTGATTAACCTTTAGTTAACCAGAAAATAATATCCACTACATCAGCATTCTGCTTAACTGTGAAGCGTTTTCATATACTAGAATTAACTTGTTCTGGTTTTTTACTCAAGGGCTGTGTAATGCCTGCTGTAAAATGTTTAAAAACAAAATTGCCAAGATCTAAATGATTTCCATTTAAGCTATTACGTAAAAGGAGCCCTTAATGAAGCATTCCATCTAAAGTAGCTTGCGAAAGGTGTTAAAGCAACTGGCCAGATTCCATAATCAAGCACGGCAGGGATTATCATAAGGTCAAAGTACTTTTAAAGTACAACTGCTTAAATTTAAATTGACCAAAATAATTTGAAAGACAAATCTCTAGCCAGAATTTTATTTCCTTACAACTAGTGTTTGAGTGGCACATCCTGAATTTATGGGCCAACTTTTTAAAGGGTAATAACACAAAATGTGTAAAGGGCCTGACAGGGTAGATGGGGATTGATACCAGAAAACAGGACGTTGAAATGAGACTCCTGCTGGAATTTCAGCTGAGGAAGCCCAAAAACGAAAGGCCCGAACTGAATAATCAGTGGCACCTCCTCCCACGTTCTGAAATCAAGTTCCCGAAAACCTACTTGGGACTCGGGCCCATGAAGTGATAAAACAGCTACCTGTAGATCATAGAAGAATCAGGATTGGAGCAGAAGGAGCCAGAGTAGGGCATTTCTATGGATGAGTGTTGGGGTGTGAGATAATTGCCACGTCCTCTCCCCCAAGCAGAGGAAAGGGGGCTATGCCAAGTGAAGGGTCCTTAACAAGACGCTCAGACACTCGACTGTGTCCCCCGTGGGGCAAAGACTTGAGGTTCTCTTCACACGAGGAGGCCACAGGTGACTGGCAGAAGATGCAGATGAGGCGCCTGGCTGGGCAGACAACTGGCCACATGGTACAACACGGGTGGACCGTGAGGACATTATACACTAAGTGAAGTAGCTACAGAAGACACACCAGTTTGATCAACCCTAGCTAATGGTCTTTAGGCAGCGACCACCCACGAGGCAGGTGATCTTGGCTTTCATGCATCTTTTCGACCACATAAAGAAAAGTTCAGTTAGTAAGATCTGACAGTCCAGATCTGGATACTGGGAAAGAAAACAGGGGCAGTAATTGTTTTTGGTAGAAATTTATAGTAACCAAAGGGACCTCTCTAAGAAAAAGAAGCAGAATGAAGTGGGAGGTGAAAAAAAAAAGCAGCAGAATAGAACATTATTTCGTTGGGGAGAAGATAAGCGAGGCACAGTAGGCCAGACTGTGAGAGGGATTTGATGATACCATGAAAGCTAACAACACAAAAGCTAGCGTGCAAACTGCAATTGGGGGTTTCGGTTCAAGATGGCAACAAAGGGGGCTCCTGAATTCAGAACATTCCCTCTAAGAGGTACCCAGAAACTAGCCGGACAAATCCTACACATCAGGAAGATGAGAAAAAGGCACTGAGACCATGTCTCGCCATGAAGCCCACCCTCGGCTCAGTGACACAACCAAAAAGGAACTCTCAACTCCTATCTTTTCCCTGAGGATAAAAGGTTTGGACCCCACATTTGGCACCCCAACTTTTATGACCTGCAACCTGAGAGATGGGCCTCCAAAACATAAAGATTTGAAAACCAACAGGGCTTGTGTCCACGAGACCTACAGGCTCTTAGAAGGAGCTGAAGGACAATTCTTCACGAGCTTTTGGGGACTCAAATCTGGTAATCTTCTCCAAACCAAACACAAGAGTAGAGGCAATCCCATGAGTTTTGTTTTGTTTTGTTTTTTAATAAAAAACTTAAGATAAAAACATTTGTCAAAACAAACAAACTGAAAATGGGTCTCTCATTGGCAGGACACAGAGAAACCATTAAGGAAAAATGTTCTGGAAAATGATGATGAACGTTTCAGTCCAGAAAGCCAGGCAAGCCTTGTTAAAGGAGGCCCAGGACTTTCCTTAAGTCAAGTTCCAAGCCCAGACTCCTCAGGAAACAGCACTTTTCTCTAAAAATTATCCCAAACCTAAAAAATGGATTAAAAGAGAAACTAATGCCTCTCTAAAAAGACCTCAGGGGAGAGTTTCTTTTGAGAAATGTAACTTCTTGGGCTACAACCCACATGTTTCCTTCTTGGTGAAACAGAAAAAGTATGAGAATGAAGGTTCTCCGGTCAAAGCCAACCCAGATCCCTGCGTTGCTCCAAATATCCAGGATGAGGAGAAACAGGGGCAGCTAAGAGGAAGGGTCCTCTACTGCTGCCTTATGGGAGGATTTCCAGGAGGGACTGGCTGGCTGGGGAGCAATCTGCCTAAGTTTGAGACAATTATCCACACAGAGGCGCCTCAGGCCCAGGGAGCTGTGCAACGCTCCTCAGCCCCCCAGCCTCCCACTGGGGTGCCAGTCACTGCCCAGAGATAAACAGGCTCGGGTCTAGGGAAGTCCAGTCGCCCCGTCACTGCACTGTCTCTTCGTGATCTCTTCGTTCCTGAGGCCCGTATTTCAATTTCCGCTGTCAGCCAAAAGCACATTAGTCTGGTTGGCACCTTTATTACTTGTCTAAATATCGATAAAGGGCATGAGCTGCAGACACTGAACTGCACCCAATTTTAAGGAATGAACAAGAGCCTCGCTATGGCTCAGGAGGAGGGCCCTTCAGGCATGACAGACCCACTCGAAGGGAAGTGCTCCCAACACCAGCTCCACTGGATGCTTCCGGCTTCGGGTTTTTCTGGCTTAGCTGGACCTGGATGGCTCTGGACGACGAAGGCCCGGTGCCCACGTTCTGCTACCTACCTTTCCTGCCGGCCTCGGGCGTCTGGGAAGGCTTCTCCTGCCGAGCAGCTGACAGAGCCGGTGAAGTGGGCTTCCTCTCGGTTTCCACCTCTTCCTCCTCGTCCCTCTTCAGTGCCTGCCTCTCCTCTGGGGGCGGTGGTGAGGGTGGCTGGGGATCCCCGCTCCTCTGGGCGTCCTTGCTGGGCTCGCTGGGCTCCGGGCTGGGCTTTCCTGCCCTGCGAGCCAGCAGCTCTACCAGGTAGGGCCGGCTCAGTTTGGAGAGTGGGGAGGGTGGTGGGGTCTGGCTAGTGGGCTTGGGAGCCAGGGCTGGCTTCTGTGCCAGTGGCGTTTTGTTTGCCACCTTTTCGGGCTCTGGAGCCGGGGGTTGGCTGTGGGCCGATGGAGGGCCAGGCTGGACGGCGGCAGGAGAGTGGCTGGAGGGGGTCTCAGCAGAGTCCTTCCGGGTGGCCGGGGCTAGTTTCCTCTCTGGAGGGTGGGATGGGCCATGCTTGGGGGCTGTGCTCTCTGTTTCTTTCTCGCCATCTGTGCTCCGAGGCACAGGCGGGCCCCCCTCGGCACTGTCCCCTGTGCTGCTGTGCCTTTTCTTCTTCTTTTGTTCTGTCTGTTGGTCACAGTGGAAGCGCAGCGAGTAATTGGTCCTTCTCAATTTTATTCCAAATGGTGAGGCTTTTTCCTCCGCACCTGGCATCGCGGGGTCTGGCTTTCCTGAACCACTGGGGGTCTCGCTGTCCGAAGTGGTCACGGGCTCTGCATGGGCCACCACTTTCTGTGAAGGGTAAGGGAGGCTTGGGACAAGGAAAGATGGAAGGTCTTTGGCAAATTTGCATCCTTCTGTGGTGTCTGTTGGCTCCTGGTGCACCCCCAGTTTCTCTGGACCCTTCTGGTGCACATTAGCACTAGCAGCCGTAAGCTGGGGTGCTGCCTCTTCACTGGGTCCCAGCCCAGGTCTTTTTCTGATATTTTCTGCTTCTATGTTCTGTTTGGAGGTCTCTGTGCCACCATCAGAGAACTTCTGCCAGGCGGGCATAATAGAGAACTTTGCATTCAGGGGCGGGGTCTTCCGGAGGTTTCCACGGGAATCAGACCGGCCCCTGGGAGGTGGCTCCTCACTGGGCTGAGCCTGGTCCCTCTCGCTGCGCTGCTCACTCTCCGCATTCTTCAGGATTCTGGACCGGATGGACGCCCATTCGGCGAGAGCAGCCGCACTGCTTGGAGACTCCGGGGGGGGCCTGGCCTTCCCGCTGCCTGGCCGGGGGTCCACGGCCACTCGGGGTGGGTTCTCCAGAGTTGGAACGTCCACCTGCTTCTTTTCCTCTGACAAGCCCAGGAGAGATTTGCACGCAGTGTCCTTGATCTGGCTCAGGTTGACAGCTGGACTGCAGAGCTGGGCTCCTGTGACCAAAATAGCCGTGTGGGGGATGCTCAGGGACGAGGACAGGGCATGCGGGGCCGGGCTGGCTTTAGGGGCCTTTGATTCATGAGGAGCAGAGGCGGGTCCTGCATCTTTCACTGGAGTCACTGGGCTCAGGTTGACTTTGGGGAAGAGAATTTGTTTCCCTCCAGAGGCCACCTGGAAAGTGTAGGGTCTGGGCATGGTCTGCCTCTCGTCCACTTCCTGCCACCTGAGCTCCTCCACTTTTCTGTCTGTTTCTGGAGCAGCAGCTTCTTTCGTCTCCACTGGAGTCACCATCACTTCCACTTGCGCCCCTTGTTTCTGGAGAGGTTGTACAGTAGTTTCTTCTTCTTTTTCTTGACGCTCACAACCAACATCCTCATGAGAAGCCCCCCGAGCTCCCTGCTGCTCTCCTAATGGTTGGGCTTCGGGGTTCTGCTCCCCAAGAGTTGGCTCCACAGAGTCTTCTCTTTGCTTTTCAGATTTGAGGTGTCGGTCTTCTGGTTTCTCTGCAACGTCGTTCTGAAAGGGGCTCCTTGGGCACCTTTTGTTGTCCAGTTCTGGCTGTCTCTCCCCTTCCATGTTCACCGCTGCTTCCCGACGCTCTTTCTCAGCTTCCTGCCGCCTGCATGTCTCCATTTCCTCCTGCTTCCTCAGTTCTTCCCTTCTCTTTGCCTCCTCCTCCTGTCTCCTGAGCTCCTTCATCCATTTTTCCTCCTCCTCCGCCTCTTGCCTCCTGAACTCCTTCATCCTTCTCTCGTCCTCCTCCCGCTGCCGCCGCAGCTCCTCCAGTGCCTCCTGCTGCCTGAGCTCGTCCAGCCTTCGCTCCTCCTCCCGTCTCTGCTCCTCCAGCTCCTCCTGTCTTCTAAGTTCCTCCAACTCTCTTTCCTCTTCTTCCTGCCGCAGCTTCTCGGCCTCCCACCTGCTCTGAGCCTCCAGCTCTTCCTGCTGTGGGGGTCTCTCCGGTCGCTCGGCCTCCTCCTTCAAGTGCTTCTGCTCCTCAGTTTCCAGGAGCCTCCCTTCCTCTGGCTCCCTCTGCTCTTGACTTTGGCAGCCTTGCTCATCCAGTCTCTGCTTCTCTTCATCTTGCTTTTTTTCCACCTCTGGCTGTTGCTGCCTCTCCTCTACCACCTCTTCCTCTCCTTCCTCCTCCAAAAGCTCTTGCCTTCTGTTCTCTTCCCAAAGCCTCCGCTCCAGGGCCTGCAGCCTCTGCTCTTCCAAGCGTCTCTTCTCGGCTGCTTCAGCCTTTTGCCGTTTGCACTTGGCCTCCAGCTCTCGCCAGTATTCATCCTGGCGTCTCTTCTCTTCTTCGGAGTCCAGTGTCTCTGGTTCCTCTTCATGCCAGATGGGCTTGTCTTCCCCAGAGTGTCCATTCTGGCCCAGGGACAGCTGATGCAGAAGGCTGCCTTCTTCATTTGGTCGATCCTGACATTGGTAAGGGAAACAGGATTAGTCTTTTCTGTTATTCACCCTACTCACAATGGGGATGGCCTCTTAATCTCATGAGAAGGGGAAGTTGTCCTAAGTACTGAGATGGGTAAACTCAGGAGTAAATTGTGGGGGCAGACGAAAGAACATCATCTGTATGTTTATTCTATAGTCCCTTTATATGTCAAATTCTTTTCTCTCAATAAGGGTGAATAACTGCAGAAAAAACAAGAATCCAGCGTTAGAAAGATGAGGGAGAAATGAGAGCTACTTCTCGTCTAGGTCTCCTGAAATTTATGACTTAGCAGCTCACCCTGATCAAACTGAAGAGCCTTTGGCTAGGCCATGGCAGAGGAGAGCGGGGCTACTGCTCTGCTAAAGCGAATGCAGAGTGTCTGGTCTCCCTCAAAAGACAGACTCTCTCTGAGGTCCACACAGGGCGAGGGGAAGTAAAGGAGGCTGTGGACCCTCATACCCTCCCCCACGCCCGAGTTCCCAATGGGGAGCGAGCTCATTTCTTCCACGGGTCTGTCCTGAGACTACCCCACTGGGTTGAATAAGTGTCCAGCAAGGAAGGGTGTCTTCCTGGTCAGCCAGGATGGACTCTACCTACCCCGACGAGTCGCCTGTGCCTCTTCGCCACCCTCTGGTGTTTTGGCTTAACGGACAGCTTGTGCTTGGCGGCACTGTTGTCCAGGCGAGCAATGGCCAGCGGGATGGCATCTAGGTTGACACTTTCTATGGTGCCGGCGGAAGAGAAGTGTCTTTTTGGTCGAGATGGTTTAGCTGGAGCAACCTGGAGTGACGATTAAAATATGAAGTCAGGCTGGGTCAGTAAAGCACCTGCGGGCCGCCCCAAAAGGCAGCATGTGCTGCAGTCAGCCTGGCCAGGCCTGGCTGGGCTGTGCTGGTGAGCAGAGGGGTGCCTCGGTACAGCAAAAGGAGGACTGTCTTTTGAATTAAAGACAGAACGTTTGACTATTTGTTCTGCCAGTGATATCCACATTTATTTGAAAAGGCCAATTAACTTCCAGGGACTAGTTTTATTCCGAATAATACGGCGGTTCAACAAAATAGAGCCAGGGAGTCAAATCCTGCCTGTAGCCTGTTCTGATCAATGATGTTTTGCTGGTACACAGCCATGTCCATTCTTCGAGCTGTTTACGAGCTACAAAAGAAAAGCAGAACAAAGGGGGAGTCTCCTTGTTGTGACCTTAGGGCCACAAAACCTAAAATAAGTCGTGGCTTGCTCAGCCCTGGACTAGCTCACCTCTATGCTAAGAAGCCTCTGTCTCTTAGGGTCTTCCTCCTCCCCCAACGCCATGCCTACGCACCTCAGCCCCCACCTTAGTCCCTATGAGGCAGGGAATGTGTCTTTTTTTAATCTTTGTATCAGTCCCCAATCAGTCCAAGCAACAAACCTCACTTGACAAATATTTGTCAAAGGAATAAAGGAACAGTAATGTATAACGTCGTGCCAAGGGCATGAAATCTCTAATCAGTAAAAACTGTTTCAGCTCACTCACTACAAAGTCACGGAGTGCTGAGTGCGGAGAAACTAGGAGGAAGAAGCCCGGGTAAAAAAATGAAGGGCAGAGATGTGCCGCTGGGGAAAGGCAGTCCTGCAAAGGCTGAGCTGGGGCACGGCTCGCAGTTCTGTAACGCAGATGCGATCACACGAAAACCATAGGCGGGTGAATTGTTCAGATGCAGATAGGTCTGCGAGACCACGGCTCAGCCAGGACTCAGAAGCTGCACTGAATCAGATGGCAAAAAGCAGGCCGGTAACTCAAGGCATTTACAGGCAAGCTGGGAGGCCAGGGCTCCTATGAGAGCGACAAGGCCGACGCGCGGCAGAGGGCGCTCGCAGCCCTATCTGCCCGTGCCAGCTGCTCTGGGGCACAAGGGCAGCCCGAGATAAGTTCATCTGTGTGCTGTATGTGCAGAGTCAGTGGGGTTTAGCCAACGGGTTTGCTTTTTGCAATTACTTTCCGTATTTATGCACAAAAGATAAAGGACCAAGCTAGTTCCAAGGGCAGACTAAATGCTCAGTAAATATTAATTTATGACAAGCAGCATGGAAATAAGGGGAAAGAATTGCAGCCATTGGTCTACTAGCTTTTATTTATTTATGGTTATCTTTGTAGCAGGCGTCAAATCCTGAACTAGTGTTGAAAAGAGAGAAATTAAACATTCAGTTCCAGCCCCTAATGAATGCCTGAGTAAAAGGCAGTCGAGCCAAAGGAGACAGATTGAAGACGCAGATAAGTAGTTGAAACTGAGATTTAAATGTAGCGTTTCATTTCTAGTTATTCCAGCTGCGCCTCTTCATCCTTGGGGTGGCGGCACTGTCTCGACTCTTAGCTCGACTCATCCCTTTCAGAAGATTCCAGGACAGACCTGTTCACTGCACTGTCTGCGCGCCCCCAGGAGGCCCCTCTGGGCCCCTGTGCAGGTGAAAAGTCCTCAGGGGGAGCAGACTGGCCTCTACAAAGGAGGTGCACCTCCACAAAGCTCCCTAGATCCCCGCATGTGAAGTTCCAGGTGACAAAGGAATGCAGAAAAATAAAAAAACAAAACGTAGAAACAGATAAAAGCTGAGGTTTGCTTTTGGCCTGTGTAAATGCAAATCCTTTAGGGACTTAGGCCCCCTGAAGCATTCTGGAATGTCTTTTAATGGCTTGACAGCATCTTGACATCAGACTTTTAGGACCACTATCCATGTCAAAAGACTCCAAAGGTAGGTGTGTTTCTATGGAAACAGACCACCCAACATCTCGCACTGGGTGTAAGGCAAAGAAATTTAAGGTACTGGGTGAAGGCAGCATCTATGAACACAAACATGAGGCAGCAGGAGGCGGGGGGGAGAGGAAAGAAAGAAGCAATGGAAGTTCAAGGAAGGAGGCGAAGTGCGAAGTATGTAGGTTCAAATCGCATTACCTTCTCCTCCATCTCACTGGTGGCTCCAGGCAGATTCGGAGGACTCAGAGAACCTGGCGTGTCACTGGACTGGAACAGTAAAGACAGTGAAGTCAAACCAGGGAACAGGAAGTCCTGGGCAGATAACCAGACCGGCTGTGCCTGGAAGGGCCGCCCCTCCTCCCCACCCGCAGCCGGCAGCCAGCGGAGTCACGCCGGGGACTCTGCGCCGGCCACACGCCACAAGGTCTCCTCAGGCACAAGTTCCCAAGTTCAACACACTTCCACAGGGCAGTCTCCAACCTCTGTCCTGTCTGAGCTTCCCAGATCAGCTAAGAGAACTTGGGGTGCTGGCCAACAGCCCCCCATCTGGGGAGCAGGGCTGCTTAGACACACACCACCCCCAATCTCCACTCACTGTGCGGGTGTCTGCCACCTGCCACCTCTTCGCTAGGAGAAGCAAAGGCGGCCCTGCGTCTGCGGCCCGCAGTGGGCCCGACCAGACAGGAAGCAAAGGAACACTGGCGGGGGAAGAGGGAAAGGTAGCGATTCACCCCCAGTCACCTCAGCCTGACCCTGGACGCCCACACCAGGGCACCTGCTCCCTTCCGATGGCCTGCTGTGCTTTCTATCTTGCATCACCAGTATTTACAAAAGGGTCTCACTGTCCCTGCCAACAAGATATGCCGGGGTTATTACCTCTATTTTCTGCACCACATTTAGAAACAACTTTAGGAAGTGCAAACCACACATGTCACCACCCTGCTTAAAATTACTTGGAGCCTTCCTAGTATCTTCGGAACAGAATTCACCCCCTTCCACAGCCTGTACGAGCAGCCTCAATGCCACACGCCACCTGCTCTTGTCCCCGTCAGGGTCCTGCTGTCCGTGCTGGCCAGCTTTGTGCGCCTCTCTCAAGACAAGCTCAGCGGCCCCTCTGGGCCTTTGTACTTGCTCTTCCCTCTGCCGACAACTTGGGTCTCGCCCCAGGGCGGCTGCAGCTGCCTCACCTCCCTGTCTAGAGAAGCCATCTGTCCCCCTCCCTCTGCATCACTCTTCTCCATCCGAAATCACTGTACTTATCTATTTGTTGACTCATTTGTGAAGCTGCTCTCATTAGCATGCAAACTACACAGAGGATGCTCCTTGATCTCTGCAGTACCCACAGCTTCTCCCCCAGGCCACAGTGCCTCACGTCAGTAACAGCTCCGTCTGCAGGAAATCCCTGCACCTCGGCTGGTGGCTTTCGCTGCTGTCGAGAGATCTGCAGGGGGCATTTCTGGACCTAGCAGGAGGGACAGTCCCATCCCTGCCTCACCTACCCCACCACCCACCACCCATGGGTGTGGGAACCAGGAACACGAGGCCCAGGCCCTGGCAGAGACCAGAGACGGCGGTGGATTGGGGGGGACCAGCCTTGACATTCCTTCTTCACTTTGCTCTGCAAATAACTTATCTTTCTTACTGATCTTGGGGTATATTAACTGGTAACTAAGATGCTTCTGCCCATCTTAGTAACGCCAGCATAATTTCAAGGACTTTGGAAAGCAGAGCATAGAGAAGGGTTAAGACAGAAGACTCAGTGCCTCCAGCAGAGAGCTCCTTCCTCGAGCCATAGCATGACCTTGCCCCATGCACCATAAGGCACCTGAGTGCCTTATGGTGGAAGGACTCTTATCTCTGGGTATGTGCAAAGTGTTTCTTTCCAAGAGTCAAAAAAGGGACAAATTTAGACAGGATGGACAGGAACAATGTGACTTTCTTCTACACTAAGTAGACTTCCCCCTGGTCTGTCTGGTCTGTTCTTTCTCCCTGAGCACCAACCTATATCTTTTTTCATTTCCCTTGAAATTAGTGCAATTCAACAAGTAGTTACTCGTATCCTAGTTAATCCTAGGGAGAAAGAGATGCGGAAGATCCAGTTTATCCTCACAGAACTCAAGACTTAAAGATGGAGAGAAGTCGGAGGCAGATGGGGTACACATGTGTAAGAAGTACTGCGGATACGCATGGAGGAGGTAGGACAGGTGAGGCCAGGTAAGGCTTCCTAGAAGGGGTGGGCAAACCTCCATCTTGGGAGAGTAAGTAGAAGACACTGGAGAAAGCGTGGGCAAAGGGCTGGTCACCTCTTCCTCCCTCGCCTCCAACTTGGGCCGGTTGCCTCTTCCTCCCTCTCCTCCAACTTGGCCCCACCGAAGACCAAGACACCCACTACCAGCCCGGGCTATTCATTGGAAAAGCTTCTCCTGCCTTTTCCTGGCTAAGAACCAGGATGTCTGGACACCCCCACCTTCACCCAGATCAGCAAAGGAGTTATGCCCTGGAGAAGCCTTACTTTGTTCTCCGTGTCTGAGAGAATGATGTCCTGCTGAGTCACAATTTCCATGGGACTGGTGGGGAACAGATCCTCTTCTAAGCTAGCCTCCCCACTGTCTGCCTTCTTCATGGGAATGGCATTGGGTGGTGGCTGCCCAAACTTGATGTTCTTGCCCAACTGTCGCTGGAGAGAAAAGAAAGACTTTCTGAAGCAGTGAGGCAGCCCATGAGACCCACAAGCAGGTGCCCTGGTGCATCTAGCAGGCATGGAGGCCCATTCTGAACACAACTGGTAACCCATGATGCTGTCCTCATACATGAATTTGTTTTTTTTTCTTTTCCACCTCTGAACCCTGAGCTTTTCCACTCAGTTACCTCTTACATGGAAGATGCCCACATTTTCCAGTGGTACAGAGACCATATTTCTAAACCAAGAACTGGGAAACAGGTTGTGACATATGATTGTCCTCTAATCATAAAAAGCCTTTTCAAAAGTACAAAACTTGTACAGAAAATCGTTAACATAAAATGCAGGAATCACAGGGAAATCGAGACCCTTGTAGTCCCTGCAAGCAGGGCACCTCTGGCCCCTTGTGACGCTTTCCCCCTGACTATACTTTATACTTCATGACCTCACTTGTGCCCAGCGTGAACATCATGTTTTGGTCAGTGGGTGCCACCGCCAAGGTGAAGAAGACCCAAGGGCTAGCAAGTCATTCCGTGATAATGTAAAATCATGGAAGGGACAGGAATCATCTTGTCCTGTTTCTAGAACTTACTTCTGGACTTGCTGCCACAGCTACCCACTGTGAAGTAAGGGGAAGGGACAGAGAAGGAGGGAGGAGGAAAGCCAAGAGGGGACTGATTCTAGCAGATGGTCAAACACTAGGCAGAAGAGAGGGGAAAACTGGGTGAAAATTAGGATGATAAATAGCCTTTGGAATTAAGAGAAAGGCCAGATCAGTAAGGAAATAGATTCCTGAAGGAAAATATATAAACACAACAGCTAAAGGAGGGGCCAAATATCTAATGGGTTCCGGTTGAGAAAATAAATGACACTCAGCAAGGAAAAGCAGACAAATACGGAACTGAACATGTGACTGCCTTTAACTAATCAGGGTTTCTCAGCCTTGGCACTGCCTGCACTCCCGGGGCTGGGTCATTCTTTGTTGTGGGGAGCTGCTTGGTGCACTGCAGGGGGTTCAGCAGCACTGCTGGCCTAGGGACACTTCGTGCTATGCTAGCACTAAGCCTCTTCCCCCAATGGAGAAAACCAAAAAAAAGCCCAGGGGAGGCGGGTGGGTGAGGGTGTTCAAATGCATACTTAGCTTTAATAGTCCTTCTATGCCTAAAAAGAAAAAAAAAAAGAAAGAAAATACATGCCCTGATAGCTATCTTTCACCTGGCTAATATTTAATCATACAGAGCTGCAGAGAGCCTTAGCAATCATATACTTAAACCCTCTCGCTTTACTAAAAAAAAGCCAGAGGTCCTATGGGGAGCAGTGGCTGGCCAACCTTATGGAAAGAAATGAGTTGTCCCAAAGGAATAATTTGAATCCAGGGCTTCTACAATAAAACCACATTCAGGGTATTTTCATTGCATTCCGCGGGTGCTCATAAATTAAACGTCGTAGCTCCTTCTTACAGGGGCAGAAACAAACAGATGACGCAGCATTTTTAACACCTCACTGAAGTTCCTGGCAGAGGGTCCCTCAAGGGAAGTGCCCTTCCCCCTCTGGCCTCAAGAGCACCAAATCCACCCACCTGTGCCCAGTTTCCCCTCAGCTTTGCAAGGTGGACAGTGAGATGGCAGAGACACGAGAGATGAGCCCAAGACCCCTCCCCAGACAGCCGCCCTCCCCCATCGGGGAACCCCTGGCATGCCAAGTCGGGAGCACAGAAAGACACGGACTTTGATCGGATCTGCTGGCGTTTCAGCCTCCGCCTGGCTCCCCTGGCGCCTCAGGGAAGGAGCACACATCCAAAGCCCAAGTTCAGCCAGTGAAGTACAGCTTGAGCAGCCGAGAAGGGTTTCGGGGAGGAGAAGGCTGAAAAAGGTGTCTGATAAAAACAAGTTTAGCAGGAAGCGGCAGTTAGTATCTACGCTATGCAGATCAATAAGCAGGCACGGTTAGAACAGCTGATGGCGTCAGACAAGAGGACACGGTGAAACAAAGTCACAGGCCCGGCTCAATGCTGGCTGAGAGAGAGGGCTGAGAACCTGGTGCAAGACTAGAATGGCTCCTGCATTCTGGTGAAAGCCTTGGCAGTGCCCTCTGAGTTCCCAGTCCAGCCTTTGGTTTACCAGTTATCCCTTCTCTAGGGGTGTGGGCCCAGAATTAGAAGTTGTTCTAAGTTCCCCTAGACTGAGACCTCCTGCTGCCATCCTATCCTGTCGAATATCCCCGAATGACTGAGATGACTGTTTCTATTCGTGATGGAGGGTAATTCTTGAATGAGCTCCAAGGAGAAGCTGGCGAAATAACGCTGTTATTTAGTTAGGTCTTTGGCTGCCATCACAACGCAGAAAGAATATGTTTAATATTGTTCTTCATTAGGGCACTTTTTAGAAAAAGTGGTACACCCCGATGTTGACGAGACAAAAAAAAAATCTGGCAAAATGTCATCAAACTCTAGATTGAAATTCAACTCGAAAGATGGGATGGCTTGTTATGGCTACAAATGCAAAAAGAAAGAGAAAATGGGGTGGGGGGCATAAACAGAGGAAGAATGGGAGGAAGAAAGCATATGGGACAAAGCTGGGGAAGGGAAGAGAGCTGCTAAGAACTGGACTAGACAGTGGTGGAGTATAAATAACCAAAGAAAACAAACTGCAAAACACAACAAAAATAGCTCTCAGATGCTGTGCAAAATATGGTGGCTATGGGGGGGAGGGTGGGCTGAGGGGGATGTGATAGGGCAGTGGCTGGGGGCTTTGGTGGAGGGTGAGCAAAGTGCATGCACATGTCCAGGTGTGAAGCTATAGTCCCGATTTTATATAGTTTTGTAAAGGGTAAATCGATACTTTTTGTTGCTTTTTTTCTTAAAGGAAATGTAGTAGAGGAAAGAAAACTGATCAATGGGGACACAGGTGCAGGGCACAGAGGAAAGGAGGAGGGCGGATGAGTAAAGGCCCAGGGAGGCTGCAGCTCAGACAGCAGCTACAACAGCTGGGGGAGGGGGCTGAGAGAGGAGGTCAGAGAAGGTGGGGGAGAGGGTGGGAAGGAAGGAGAACGTGTGTACATCAAAGGGTTGACAGATGCACCAGGTATGTTCGCTCCGGCAAGAGAAACTGTGGTGTTGTCTTTGAGAATGCCAATGTGCAAGCCCACAAAGTCTCTGGTTTAAAAAAGAGAAAAGAAATTCTTTAGAAAAAAGAAATTCAGGCTGGTGCTAGGGAGCTTAGGAGGAGGAAGTAGGTTGGAGGAAGGGAAGATCCACCCAGGTCACCCAGGAAATGACGGGCACCATTTAGGGAAAGGGCTGCAACGCCTCTGCGCAGACACAGGACTGTGCTTGCAGACACACCCTGCACATGTTAGGGACGATGTAGGCTCCAGGGCCACAGCAACTGACCCTCACCCCCCCCCACCCCCCGCACCTGCTCGCTCTCCCTTCCCTGCCTTCCTGCTCCAAACGCTCCCGTTGACCTTCAGGAGATGCGGCTGTCACACTACTGGTGCAGTTTATTGACAATTAAAAGGTAACAACTAGAACCTAATGAGCAATCTCAGGTGTCGCATGAATTGAATAAGAGGATGAAAGTGGCTTTTTGTGACTTTCATTCTGCCCATTATGCAGGGATTGTGATGACAGAAATTTTGATATAAGAAATCACTGGAAACCAGAATTAAGATGAGGTTGACCTTAGGTTTCCAGGGACATAAACTTTCACCCCTGCACCTTTTTTAAGTTTATTTTTTAATACCATGGGCTTTTTGTATACACTGCAAATATGACAGCAGGGGGGCAGGGAGTTGGGGGAGTATGGAACGCCGTATCTATACCGAGAGCCCATGTGGCTGTGGCTGTGAATGGAGTTACTGTTGAGACTGGAATGTGGGCTAGAAGGGACTGGATTTTATTCATTTGAACTGGGCCACTTCGTTGCCACATGGAATGCTGGAGAGTGATGTTAGGGAACGCATATCCATATGTAGGAGGCCTTTCGTACAGTGTGGGAATTCCAAGCACATGGTATTCTGCAGCTCTCACACTGCCAGAGTTTAGATTTCCCCAGCTTTTTCACAGCACTCTCCAGACCATGTCTGTAAGAACAAAGCAGAGGAAAAATGAAATTGCTGTCTTGTTGAGTGAACCAGATACTCCCTTTGTTAAAACGAATGTTTTTTTTTTTAATCAAAAGAAAAAAGCAGACAGATTTAGAGACATCTGCTCTACAAAGAGGTGGCTAAGAGTGAGTGTTCTGTGTCCTTGACAGCTGCACGGGGTGCCAGATCCTCAAATGTAGGCCTTGAGCTTTTTTAAGTGGAATGCAGCCCAGCAGGAGAGAGTAACCACCAAGGCTGGAGGTTCTCCTCCTGAGCTAAATGGCCCATGGGCTAATGGGCTAAGCTTTTCCCAGCAAAGGCAGCATGATTATAACAATTACCTGGTTCCCCCTTCACAGCCTGGTCTGATCTCAAATAAACAGGCACCCTCCCTGAGCCGTGCTCTGGGTGGACAGAAGGATCGCCAAGGCCCAAGGTCATTACAGCCCAAGTGCAACAAAGTGCAGAGCTGACAAAGTCACCCTCGGCCACAGCAGGTGAACAGAGATTCCTCCGTACAGATGGCTGATTTAGGAACAGAAAGGGCTGCCCTTCAGATGGTCCGTCATGTGTAGCCCCTTACTGCTCCGCTGGGGAAAATGGATCAGAGGTGAAATGACTTCACCTGAGGTCCCAACGCCAGGACAGCAGTCCCGGTGGTGGCAGCGGACTGGCATGGCTTTTCTTGTTATGCACTTGCCATGGAACAAATAACTGGTCTGGAAAGCATCCTCAAAGAGGCCACTGCTGTCCCTAGAACTGTCTTATAAATGAAAATTTGTTCTTACTTGGCACATGTATAATTTTTAGACTTAGGGAAAATGATGCAATTTTTCCTTTAAAGTTTCAATTATTTGCCACAGAAAATTTGGCAGATGGTAGACTCATTTTGTTCAGAAAAGTGTAGGCTTCTCAATGCTATTTTTCAGTCATTCTGTACTCAGTAGAGAGATAATAAGGGCCCAGGTGCCACATACAACAGTTCTAGTTCTAGGGGAAATGACTGTGTGTGGACACTAGAGGGCGACCTTCCCAAACACAGTCGACACCAGTGCCCTTTCTTAGGTTTCCAAGGACTGAGAAGTTTTTTAAGCCAGAGAAAAATGACTTTCTTTTAAGTAGAATTCCAGTAGAAATCTCATTTCAAAAGAATGGCTCCATAATGATGGGCAGCTTGCCAGAACATTTACTCTTAAGTAGGTGTTATCCATTACCTTCCTCTCTTCTTAATATACACACATACACAAAGACAATTTTAGACATACAAAAACATACATGCCTCTGATGTAATTAAACACCCTCATTCCATGCCGGAGCCTATGAGGGGGTGGTCTTTTATGCTGCTTACTAAGCATCAATACCAGCATAACGTTGTCATGGAAAAATGCAAAGCATTCATGCAAGTTAATAAAGTGAACTACTATTTCTAGCAACTTACCAGGAACATACTGCTTAGTCGACTGAAAAAAAAAGCACAGTCTTTTGGGGGTGATACAGTTATTTCTCACGTCACTCCAAAAATCACATTTTCTATGAAAATGGTTCCCATTTCCCTCCTTGAAGAGCACAACCTTTTACTTTACATTTTAAAATCTATAACCACAGAGCTATACGTCTGCAAATCCATGCTGCACAGGCGGAGCTCAATGAGTAGATATTGTCCAAAGCAGAGCACTCAAATGAGATAGCTGTTCCACCTTACCAAATGCCCCCTGTGTTATTACTCACATTATTTCTGCTTGACTCACACAGTTCCTGTATTAACAAAACCATTGCATCAGGAAAGGTAGTTGAACATTTCATTCATTAGGTCAGATTCTTTAAAATCATGCCAACCATGGATGGGCCTAACAGGCACTGGTGTTTCTTATTGAGTTTCTCTGTCTTCAATTTTCTTATTGAGTTAGCTCTGTTTCACAACTTTAACCACCTCTGGAAGAGGCAGTGGTACCTGGTATGGTGTTACAGACAACAGACCCTTACCAAATTGGAAAATTTGTATAGAACCCCTTGAAAGCCTGTGTAAAATACAGCTGCTTTGTGGAATGAAATCCACAGCAGGTCACTCTTCTTAGGCAAGGGGATATTATGAGCTAAGGGTTCATAACATCTCAGGAATAATAGTTCAGGAATCAAAAGACCTTAAGAAGGAAAGGTAAGAAGGAGGTGGGGCAAAGGTTTGTACAGCCATCACCACCCTCTCCCTTTCTCCAGTCTAGGAGAAGTGACACCTTCCTTTTTCTTCTGAGTCTATGAAATGCCTAACAGCACAGTCAGCTGGACCCATGAATGGAAGTTGGTTAGGAAATGCTGGCAGGTGAAGGATGTGCCAGGGTGAGCCCCAAGTGCAGGCCTGTGGCCTCAAGCAGGGTAAAGTTATAAGATCTAGGCACTTTGGGTGTGGGCTGTTTCCCCCACTTGCCATATACTATATTCAGCTGAGTGCATGTAAAGGTGGCCCTACAGAGACACAGCAAGCAGAGAGTGTTCAGCAGAAAGAAGAATATTTCAAGAGAATGGAAAGTTGCCTTTGAGTACAATGCTTCATCATGTCAGCAGCTATGCAAGTCAGTTTTTTTTTTTTTTTTGCTCATCCATCCATCCATCCATTTATTCACTTATTGTTGTAGACTTACAGATAGATGGAAACCAGCAAACCAGTGTCCTCCACTCATAATCTGGATCTCCTCTGAGTTCTCCACCTCAGAGCAGTGCTTGCTGAGGCACTTCTCTCAACTGAGGGGATTCCTCAGAGCAGTCAACTGCCACAGTCAGATCCCAAGTCTTTGCGCCCCCTGTATCTCCTGGACTCCTTGTTATTTCAATCACATTTAACGCAGAAATCTTTTAGTATATTTTCATTGCTAGAGAGTTACCACCTGTGTCAATTCATGTAGGAAAACTGCCCAATTCTGCAGTGTGAAGAGGAGGGAAATTCAAGATCTTCACCTTGGAGAAAAGGTGGCCAGGGTAGGGGGGCAGATTTACAAGCACAACATAACAATAAAGAGTCTCTCCACTCATGGTGCAAGTACGGAGACCTGGACAGTGAGTGCTGTACTGTAGGACTCGCGATGACAGACAAGCCTGCCTTCAGGGCTACCGGCCAACGCTTAGTACTTAGGAGCTTTTCCTCCCACCCAAATCCTGAAGCTTCTCTTGGGTACTTGTCCTCATGATGTCCACTTGGAAATGGGGGAACAATCTGAGAGAAAAGGGGAGAGGGTGTGCTGCAGGTGGGTAGAGTGGTGACAAGGCACTGCTCACAGGTGGACAGAAGGCTTCCAAAAAGCTGAGTCAGGTTTCAGAAAGCAAGAATTCTCAGGGGGGAGCCACCCCCACACCTCCCACGCTCAAGGCCAAGTTAGGGACTTTTCCCACTTCCCTCCACAGCCGGGCCCCCTCCTGTGGCTCTGACCTTGCCATCTCAAGCTGTCTTACCTGAAGAGTTTTGACTTTGCCCAGGATGTTGTCCTGTGACATTGCTTGAACTGTCTGCTCACTTTCTGCTCCCCCATCAGGGATAAAAATACTGTCATGGGAAAACGCACGGGTTCCCATAGAATAGTTGAAGGACCTGGAATGCAAATCACGTGCTTCATTTTATTAGGGTGATAAAATTACTTTTGGCAATTCAGTTTCCTGTTCTTCCTGATTTTGGGGACTCCACCCACATCCCCTGTCCCATTTAAAAGGGTTCTTGGCACCATGTCCTTTCCAACTAAGGGTCAGCCAAGTAGCTGGGTAGACGAGAAGGTTCCACAGGAATAAGGGAGCAAGTCTCCATCAAAACAGTACAGAGCCACACACAGCGAGAACTCAGCAACATTTATCTGCTGAGGACCCAGGACAGAGGACACTGCAGAAATTTTAACTGGGGGCCTCCCTGGTGGCCTAGGGGTTAAGTCTCAGTGCTATCACTACTGCAGCCAGAGTTCAGTCCCAGCCAAGGGAGCTGACTCACACATGGCACAGCAGACCTGTCCTGTCTCATCCACTAGTCCCCTCAGCAGTGTATTTCAGTAAATCCACCTGTTCTGCTCCCCACGCTGTCTCTGGTGAATGCTCTCATCCCCACACCTCTGGCCTACACCCTAGCTTTTCCATGCATAAATAAATAAACCTTAAAAAATTTTAAATGGAAGGACCTTTCTCCTGATGAACTATCACTATCAGTTTTCCAGTTTATCAGTTTATTGTCAGTTGACAGTAAGCCTTGTCAACCACACTTTCTAAGTAACATGAAGATAGAGAAATAAGTGAAATAAACAACAAGGTTTTTTTTTTTCCCCAGATTAAAATCGAACTGGAAGAAAGAGACACACCTCTAAAACAAAGACATGAAGAGAATTAGAATTGCTGATAGGAACTACAAATGCTCTAGGACTTCAGAGAAAAGGGGAGAAATGTGTGTCAGCGCCTCTGATGGGTCTCAGGCCTAGGGAGCAGCTTACGAGTGGCAGGTACTCAACAGTGATCATCTTTCAGCTGAAGGGGCAGACTTCGAGGAAGTGTGGCGCTGACGGGAGGTACTGGCAGGGACAGGCAGGGAAGGACTGAGGGAGACGAGGCAGCAGGAGCCGACTGCTCCTTACTGAGGTTGGAAGCTAACTTCTCTCTGGCAAGGAATGCCCAAGGAGGCTGCTTCTGGGCAGGCAGAACCACACCCTCTGTGAGACAGGCCAAGCAGGTACATTTCCAGGAGGCCAGGCACACAGGTGCTCCCAGGAGTGAGAGACAGCCTCTTCTCCTGCCCCTTTCATGAAAAAGTGCCAGAAAGAGAGAAAAGCCAGAACTGAGGGAAACACCTCCAGCAGGTGCCTCTGAACTGAACTACAGAAATGCCGCGGCAGGGCCCCGCCAACCTAGAAGCAACTGGGAACACTGAGCACCAGCTCCTCGCATGTCATTTGCCAAATTACAGGCAGCATGGTAACAAAGCAAAAGATGTCAAAAAACAAGCCTTGGAGGTCTGCTGCCTGGTTGCATAATCTTAGGAAAGCATCATCTTTACCACCACCACCACCACCACCACCACCACCACCACCACCACCACCACCACCACCACCACCACCACCACCACCACCACCACCACCACCACCACCACCACCACCACCACCACCACCACCACCACCACCACCACCACCACCACCACCACCACCACCACCACCACCACCACCACC
>PVIJ01001288.1:0-19566 GCA_004024925.1 Scalopus aquaticus | reverse complement strand
CTCAAGTCATCCAAATAGAAGTGGAATGAGACATTGAATTTTGACCTGCTGGGCAGAACCCCGGGCCAGGCAGCTGAACTGTTTAAAGTGGCAGAAGATCTTGAAGTAATCCTTTCTGTGAGTGAGGTGGGGTGGGGGAGGGGAGCGGCAGTGGGAGAGGAAGACAGGATGCAGTGCCATTGGGCCAGGATATAGGAGGGTGGAAGACACTGAATCATCAGAATAAGCTTTCAGCTAAGTAATGCAAGACACGGCACAACAGCAACCAGCTCTATGAAATGAGAGGCACTGTTTTAGGCACGATGAAAGGAAATGAAACATCATTATCTCCCTGTCCTCAGTGCCTCTATGATCTATGTTATAAATTGAACTTCTAGGTTCACCCACAGATGTTATCAAATAAACTTTCCATTCAAAGTTACAGAACCAAACCTTGTAATATTCTGTTTTCAGCTTCTCTGTCAGGTCCCTGGCTGTGACTCAGATGGCAGAAGGTAGGTAGCTGACTTCATTTCTACACAGTGTTTTCATAAATGGTTCATATACACATAGGTTCTCAAATACTCATACAAACATGTATATGCACAAGTCTGTTTTAGATGCTTAGTTTCTAAGGTCTCGCAGTTGTGTGCACATATCAACATCAATGCTAGGTCAAGTCTTATGCCAGTTTCTAAATCAATCTTGACCTAACGGTGAGGTTTATCTCCCTGCTCCTATGAATTTTTTTCCAGGCAGACACTCCTGTTCTGTGTTACCCTAAACGTATCTTGCTGCCAACCAGGACTTAATATCCACCACTTCTAGGAGATCATATTGAAAAATCAAGAAAAGGATTAGTAATAGCAGTAGTAGTTGTAGAGTAGAGTGCAGTCACAGTGATAAATTTTGTTGAGAACTTGCTATATACCTTGTATCGGTGCTAACCTATTTACTATATCAAATCCTTTTGATACATAATATTTAAATCTTATATGGTAGGCACTTATTCAGTCTGTGGTATCAATGAGGGAACTAAGGCCGGAAAAGAGTGAGTGACTTGCTGTAAATTAACTGTTTATGTGTGAATCTGTTTCTAGCCTGTTTTCTTTTGTTATTTATATTCCACAAAGGAGTGAAACCAGGGAGTAACTGCCTTTGACTTTTTGACATTTCATCTCACACGGGTCCATTCATTTCATTCTAAAAGGTGCTATTTCATCTTTTTAAATAGCTGAGTAGTATTCATTGAATATATTCCACAATTTCTTCTAGTCATCTGTCAATGGACATTTAAGTTGAGTCCATGTCTTGGCCACCGCGAATATATTGCTATGAACAGAGGGGTGCATATGTCTTATTAGGGTTTTCATATTCCTTGGGTAAATATCTGGGAGTGTTATTGCTGGATCACATGGTATTTTTGCTTTTAATTCTCTAAGGACTCTCCAGACCATTTTCCATATAGGCTGTTCATACAAAGTTGAATAGTAGTGGTAATGGCAGTTTTTTGTCATGTCTCAAACTGAGAGAGAAGGCATTTAATATTTCATCATTAAATAATTATGTTTGCTACAGATTTTTATAGGTACTCTCATAGCTTCTTTAAAATGACAGTTTTATTTATAGCTTGTTTTAAGAATCGTCTCTGTGTTTGGTTTTCAGCAGTTTTGCGTGATTGTGGCTTGATATTAATTTCTTCTAATTTACCCAGTTTGAGGTACATAATACTTATTAAACCTGTCACTTGGTTTCCTTCATCAGTCTTAGGAAATCCTCAGCCAAAACCTCTTCAAATATTGCTTCTGCTCCATTTTCCCTCTATTCACTTCTAATTCTCCAATGTTAAACCTTTTCACCATGAGCCATATGTCTTTTACGCTTTTTTCTGCATCTGCCATTCTTTTTACTCAGTATGATTCAGTCTGGATTTTCCTATTGACCTAGTTTCAGCTCATTATTTCTCTCTTTAGTTGTGTCCAATCTGCTGTGAAAACTATCGAGTTCTTAATTTTGGTAGCAGTTTTTCAATCTAGGATTTCTGCTTGATTCTTCTTAATGGACTCCAGTTGTCAGGTGAAATTCTCCAAATTGCCTACTATTTTGTTAAATATATTTAATCACAATTATCTAAAGTCTCTGTCTGAAATGCTAATATCTTAGTCACCTACATGTCTTTTCTAAATAATACAGTTTATGTAAGGAGAATGAATACTAAATCCTTGGCAATTTAAAATCTTGGATAATCATGTCAAACAATTCTCACTACAAACAACAAATAATCTACAATGTAGATTATTTCCTTTCCTCTGAAGGGGAAGCTGAGGCAAAGAGTGGTTTAAAAAAAAATTGCCCAAAGTGTCTGAGTTTGAGGCTGGACTGGAATTGAAACTGAATAGCCTTGGTGTGGAGATCTCAGCTTGAAACTATGTTCTAATGAACAAAGATCATGGTGGAATCATTGTTCATAAGCAGTTGGGGACTAGAATTACTTGACTGGGGGGTGGAGGGGCAACTGACCACAAATTGTACCTTAGCAGAATTCATCTGGACTTCTTTATTCTTGACATGTAAAGATTTTCCACAATTGATTACAAAGCAGGCTGTTCCTCCCCCCTCCATTTATCACAAGGCAGCCAAGAGGCAGTCTCTGAGCCTTAAGGCTGCAACTTTCCCTCACATTCCTTCTGCTCCAATGGAAGAAACAGGAATTGCTGTGTGGGAACCTTCCCTGCTAATACCAAGAAGACACAGCAGCTTCTGGATTGTGAGAAGAGAAGCACAGAAACCTCTGAACACCCCCAGATTTTTAACTTCTAACAGGAAGACTGTCAATACAATCATTTAACAGTCATTTTAATTTAAACAAAATCTAAAGTTAAATGCAACAGCACATGTGATAAATGCAAACTCTAGAAGGAGAGGAAAAGAGGCACACCTGAGACATTGGAACAACACTAGTGTCTAAGGAAGTTTCCACAAGCTCAGAGGCTACATGGCTTATACAGGCTACAGAAATAGCCCTTTTGGACTAGGAGTTCCAAGCAGCAGAAGTTCCTGGGGTTCTATGGTCAGAAAAGAGCAAAGCTGAGATGGTGAACTCTCATTTTTATATTTCTGTTATAGCCTTGTTGTCATTGATGTTTTTGTTGTTGCAGAGAGGTGTGGATTCCAAATATCTAATCAGAGACTTCTAATCAGTCCATAGAGAACATTTTTTTTGGTCTTTCCTTTCAATCCTTCACTGTGGTTATCTTTCCAAAGGCCTAGATGGCAGAACCATTGGAGGCAACTCCTCTGGCTTTAACAATCACATCTACTATCTCTACCAGACTCTAATACTACACTCCCTTTTTGTACTCACAAGTCTCCAGCTACACGGTGGACCCTGCTTGGCTATCCCACTGTCTCTGCAGACTCAATATGAATAAAACCAAACTCATCAATGCTTCCCACTGAGCTCCCATCTTTCTTACTTTATTGTTACTGTCGTCTCCCAGGCTGTTCCATACAATTGTGAGGTCAGAACCAGGTTAGGGGAAAGTTGCAGAGGTGTTATTAGATAACACCTTCTGTCCTTTCACCTTCAGAAGTCCTTCCAAACAATGTGGAAATCAATGAGATGGAGGGAGAGTTCTGAGTTCAGGCATCAGTTCACCCTGGCATTGGACTCATCTACCCTTGGGACTGTGCTTCGAGGTAGGACTGATGCTCCAGATGGCTAGTGGGTCTCCGCAAGGGAATCAGTGACAAAAGGGAAAGCTACTAATCCAGTGTCAGGTCCTTACACAGCTTCAGGCTGTGCTCAAAGGGCCCTAGTGATCACCAAGGTGCAAGACTGAATTCTTACTGGCAAAGAAATGAAACCCCAGACGGTGAAGAGAGAGACATGATCAAAAAAGAACTGAAACCAGAACAGGTCCTGACTCCCAGCTGCTAGGGTTTTCCATTTGAACAGTGTTAGGAGATGTTTGAATTTCTTTGGGGACAAAGAAGTTGGGTGAGTAACGGCTGCTGGACCATGAGAAGGCAAGAAAGTCCCAGTTCACTCGCAATTGCAAATCTTATACAAAAGAAGGTGAACTGGTTTTACTGCTTAAATATCAAATCTGTCCATACCCAATAAGATACCAGCATCTATTCATTTTTTTTCATCTTTACCTAATATTAAGATTTTTTTATTTTGGTAAAATACACATTTCATAAATGTGCCACTTTAACTGTGAACAGTTCAGGGCAGTGAGTACATTCACAGTTGTGCGGCCACCATCACTGATCTCTCCAGGACATTTTCATTATCCCAAACTGAAACACCACACCCATTCCAAACTAACCCTCCATCGGCAGCTCCTTGCTACCATACTGCCCCTTTAGTTACATGAATTTGACTATTCTTGAACCTCATCTGAGTGGAATGCTAGACTGTTTGTCCTTTAGTACTGCCTTCTCTCAGCCAGCATAATGTCCACACTGCAGCATGTGCCAGAATTTCACTCCTTCCTAAGGCTGAGTAATGGTCCCTTGCATGCATATACCATCTTTTGGTTTGCCATTAATTTGCTGACGGACATTTGTGTGGTTTCTGCCTTTTGGTTACTGTGAATAATGCAGCTGTGTACACCGGTGTTTTAATCAAGATTTTTTCCAAATGTATAAATATGTGTACCTCTGGCTGAAAGAGCCAATGAGTATGCCATAGGTCCTCATTTCACTATGAAATCTGACATTATTTCCTCTACCCAAATGAAGCAGTCACGAACTATAATGTTTGGTAGGGAATCAATAGGACTCTTTTATTTCTTTGAGCATGGTTTTTAGCATAATAATCTATCCCATACATTACAACACAGACTAGGATAACTCATCAAGATCGCAATTGAACCTCCTGAAATCTTTCACAACATTAAGAGCAGAAATGGGTCCTTAAAAGAGCCCCAACTTATTTTACTGTGTGCTGGCAAAGTGTGCCCAAGAGTACTATAGTATTTAATTCTTAAGTAGCCGCTTAGAGCTTTTGGGTAGAATATTGGCAGTCCAGTTAACTCTGGGAAATGAAAGAGGGAGGTGGAGGAAGAGAGAAATAGCAGCGTCTTCTTCCTCCTGTCCTCCCAAACCCTAATAACTTATGCCAAAGACGTGGGTAAACTATGACCCTCAACTCCATTCCAAGTTTGTCTCAGTGCTAATAAATACACCATCTCTTGGAACTGATTCAACTTGTTAGAAGTCTCTGGTCTCCAGTTAAGACCTGATCATGCTGTTAAAACCTCCTGCCATGGGAAGGGTGACGAAGGAACCCTTGGTACTATGAATTGGACACCTCTCAAGTGTTGCACTTCAAAATTCTTCAAGATTTTAGACAAATGTCAGGAATTATCTTCCACTTTTCCTCCCTTTCCTCATTTTTATCCTCTTCCTACCACCACACTCCTCCTCTTCCTTCTTTTGTCCTACTGAGTCTCTATTTCAAACCTTCTCTCTCTCACTAACTTATCCTGGTTTCATCCTATGTCAGAGTTCTTAGCTGTAAGAACAGAAACCCACTCAACTAGAAGAAAATTTAGTGGAGTAAGTGGGGCTCTAAAACATAGGAAGCTAGAGTCAAGGTTTGGGAAAAGATGTGAGTTAGTGCTCTAGAGGTCGAGGCGGAGGCATCAGGAACCACAGTAGCTACGGTGCCGCAGGAAGAGCCCATTACAGCTGCTCTCCTTGCCCCTCTGGAGAGGAAGACTGATTGGTCAGACTGAGTCACGTGCCCATGCCAGGTGGCAGCAGGAGGGGAAGTTCGAAGTCTGGCCTTTTTACTTCTGTCATAGGAAGCAGTAGCAAGTCCTACTAGAGGTACATATGGCAAGGCCAACCTAATTCCCTGAAAGAAATCTGGGTGCTGTAGGGAAGGGGAACTGGATACAAAAAGTTAAATTACAAAAAAATAACCACCTCATGCTTAGGGGTGTGCACCTTAAGTCTCCTTTTCAACCAAGCCTATCTTGACAACTATTTGTACAGTTCTTTGGTGCTTTGATTCTGCTACTCCCCAAGAAGCTGGCCTGTCCTTCTGCCTGCAAACAAAGGATGCCACACCTCATGTTGCCAGGTGTCCAAGCCCAGCTCCAGTGCCTGTGTCCATGCTTACCTGCAGAAGGGTGGAGATCAGACAGAAGGTTCATGAGGGACCTGTGGCTGGGAGCTCAGGACACCAGATGGTCACGGTAGAAAAAGAAGGTGAGAAGAAAAGCAAAACAAACCAAGAAGGCCCTGTAGTCATTCTATTCCATCCCTCACCCACTATGCACTTAATGTTAAGAAAAAAGTCAAGAACAACCAACTCTGTTTTAAGTTCTGCTAAGAAGAACTAATGTCTGCAGAGGGGTCTGGTAGGAAAAAAATAATGAAAAGTGAAAGAAGTTTGCTGGGCTGGATTCTAGGGAAGTTCTTCTCATTCACAAAATACAACACAATATAGGATGGTGTCCTTCCTGTCCCTGGTGTCATCTGCATGTGACAGCTGGAACTGTGGCAGCCATCTTCGAGTCATGAGGGGACAAACTTGAGGACAAACTTGAGGAGCCTGCTCCTTGAGGATGAGGAAAAAAGGAACCAGACTAGATCTTATGAGGCTCCTGGGTTGTCTCATTAACGGACTTTGGAACCTGGAAAGTTCTCCTCACTTTCGGGTATATCAGATAATGTATACCATTCTTGTTGAAGACACTAGCTGCGTTTTCTGTGACAGCTGAAAGCGTCCTAGCTGATAGAGTCTTCTAGTCACCACTGTAAGCATTAGACATATTCTAAGACCCACTGATATCACCTAACCTAGGCATATGAGTCTATAGAGGGAAATTCTCTGCCAGGAAAAAAGGACAAGGCTTTCTGCAGCTGCAGTTAACACAAGTCTCGGGCCAGCCCTCCTACTCCTTATCCTTTGTCTTTTTTGGACAAGCATCATGTAATTTGAGACCACAGATATTAGGTAATTACCATAGCAATGATTAGGGATTCACTTCAGGAATAAGGAAATATAATTATAGTCCCATTGCAGCTTGTTGCCATGACAACAGGGGCAATTGCAATTGATCAGCAGTTTTCTTCCTAAACAGATCTGTGAATCTCATTGAAATGAAATGCTAAAGTGCAATTAACATCAAACCAACGAAAGTTGCTAGAAAAGATGGGAGTCAGATTATATTATTCTATTTTGTGTGGCATTTTGGAAGCTCATGCCAGACTTTGCTATTCTGTCGCAATATACAGTATTCAAGAGGCTATGGAGTAGCAAATTACCTACTAATTATAACAAAAAAGGATAAATAGAAAATTCAAGCAAAGGATGTAGGTTTGGAATTTTAAAATACAGACTCTCAGAACTGGAATTCAAAGGATTATTTACTCCCTGCGAGGCTCAGTCTACATCACACAAGACAGCCAATTGTATGACCTGCCTCTGACGCCCAGTAGGGACTCCACGGGCTTCTACCCCATCCACTCAACTCCTCAGTCACCCCACCTGGAGAAAGATCTTTCCATAAAGATCTCTCTAGCCATCTGAATCAATTTAGTCTTGCTCTAGAAATAGAAAATTTGTTATCAACATCCTCTTTATCTCAGTAATGATATTATACGGCATTTGTGAAGTGCTATTTTATAGCAGAGACTGTAATGTCACATGCATGCTTTTTGTGCTCATAATAATCCTTGGAGATGGCATGTTCATATAACAGATGAAGGGGCTGGCTTGGTGAAGGTCACACAATGCTTGAGTGAAAAAGCACCAGAGGACCCTGGCTTCTGATTTGCTGCCCTCGCACTGCTGTGCTTCCAATAATTGCTGTAACTGATTCATCGACCTTCTTTCCCCCAAACTTATTCAGTGCAGTTTGTTTCATTCTCTTGCTAGATCAGTTCCTAATTTCCACTTATTTCACAGGTTTCTTACCACTTCTCTAGACTCTGTTCAATTTCAGCACACCCCAAATTCCTACGGGCAGAGGATGAACAATCAGGTAAAATAAGTCTTTTTCAGCTTCATCTTCTGAAAGGTCACAAGGCCAAGTAACTAAGGCCCACAGGTCCAAGTGCAGGAGTAATTTCATTGGTGACATGTTGTCTCATTACACCAGTCATGTAACTTTCCTTTTCCGGTGGGTCAGAGAGACGGTATACTCTTTGCTGCCTTGAGAAAATGAAGAATGATTAAGCAAACACTTGTGCAGTGAGAAGAGTCAGCAGGGTAAAGTGAGCAGCAATTCCTGTATTTCATTCATGAAATAAATCATGATTGAATCACTGTTATGGCCACAGTGCTGAGGCTAGAAAAAGAATGTCAGACAAGTCTCAGGCTGAACCTGAGAGAAAGGCAACCAAGTGGTGGAAAGACACCCTGGTCTTGGCCGAGGAGTCAGAGAAACTCTGATGCCCCAGGAAGGCATATTTGTGCAGAATATTGAAGGATGAAGAGAAATTAGGTTAGAGAGCAGAAATTGGGAATGGGGTGTTCCAGACGAAAGGACGACTGTGCAAAATCAGCTGACTTGGATTCTAATCACATCTCTAACACTAACAGCACTGCGATTGCTTGGTGCCTCAGTTTCCCCATTTGTAAAATGAATATACTGGATCAGGATTAAAATTTCCTTAAGCCTTTAACATTGGGGTGTGTGTGTGTGTGTACTGAATAAGGATATAAAGTGCAAAATTGGATATTAGTTTTATATTTTTATTAGTTTTTAATAATTTATATTAGTTTGTAGGGGGGTATGCTTGGGGCCAGCCATAGTCTTCCCCACCCCAAACCCCACCATCATGCCATGAATTCCTAGGGATGGGCTCTAGCAGCTCGGGCTTCTTTCCATTGGTTCTCATAAAGTGCTTCTCTGAGTGGAGCAAGCTGGTGCTTCAGCTGAGCCCAACTGACTTCCACTTCCTCCTTTTCTGATCATCTTCCTTCACAAGTTTCAGGAAGCTATCTCAGTTCTTAGCATGTATGTGTGTAATACATACACGAATTCTCTTTGCAGGAGTTTTGCCCTTAACTAGTTTGTTTAGAAGGATGCTAGGATACAAGGATGTTCTGAACGTGTTCAAGGCAGGCTAGGTTGAGCTATGATGTTCAGTACATTTAGGTACATTAAATGCATTTTCAACTTATGATATTTTGAACTTAAAATGGATTTCTCAGGATATCACCCCATTGGAAGTCAAGGAAGATTGTTTTGCCATCTTAGCAATATTAAGTTTTCCAGTCCATGATTATATTTTTGTCTTCTTTGATTTCCTTCAATGACAGCTGTCATCTTCAGTGTTTAAACCTTGCTAAATTTATTCCTAAGTTATTTATTCTTTTTGATGCTATTATAAATGGAATTGTTTTCCTTAGTTCATTTTGGATTGTTTACTGCTAGTGTACAGAAGTACAACTGAAGTACAAATACTCCAAACTTGTATCCTGAACCCTTGCTTAACATGTATTATTACTTTAGTTTATTATCAGTAATATTTAGCTATTATTAGTTTATCTAATCAGTGTGTGTGTGTGTGTGTGAGTGTGAGTGTACTTCTTAGGATTTTCTATATGTAAGGTATCTTGTATCAATAGTTTTATTTCTTCCTTTCCAAGATCGGTTTCTTTTTCTTGCCTGTTGTCCTACTTATATCCTACGGTGTGACCAATCAGTAAAATCTTGTTCATTCTTTCACCACTAAGTATGATATTAGCTGTGGGTTTTTCATAGATGCCTCCTGTCAAGTTGAAGAGGTTCCCTTCTATTTGAGTCTTTTTATCATGAAAAGATGTCTTGGATTTTGTTAAATGCTTTTTCTGCTTCTATTGAGATCATGTGGGTTTTGTCCTTTATTTTGTTAATAAAAGCCTACTTATTAATAACAGTGTATCACATTGATTACTTATTGCATGTTAAACTAACCTTGCACTCCTGAAATAAATCTCAGTTGGTCACAGCGTATAATTCTTTTTCCATGTTACAGGACGCCATTTGCTAATATTTAATTGTGGATGTTCAAGTCTATATTCATAAAGGACATTTTTATTGTTCTGTAGTTTTCTTTTTTTGTGATGTCTTTGCCTAGTTTTGGTATTAGGGTAATACTGGTCTCACAGAGTAAGATGGGGAGTTCCCTTTTATTCTACTTGCCACATTCACTGGTAATGAAAGTCTCTGCTCAGGTTCTCCCTGATCTGAAATGTCTGTGCCTTGCCTCTCAGCACTCCAAGTACAGTATTTGGAGCCAGTTCAAAGTCTCTTCACATCTGAGTCCTTTCTTGACTGCTTTAGTTCCAGAGTGAGCTCACACTCCCTGGAGTCCTTCAGTTCTCAGTGTTTACAGCTGGCTCTTACTATCAAGCACTGTAGCTGCTCAGGATGGAGGAAATGTTGGATGTTAGAAGCTGGAAGCAGGATAGCTGGAATCCTAGTAAGGGCAGAGCCTTAGCTGAGGCACCTGAATGCTGCAAGCTATCTGAGCCTGTTGACTGGGCCGGCAGGACAACTCAGGGCCATGTGACTAGCTCCCTAGTGAGGCTGCAGCCTCCTTGCAAAGCAGAATACTGGATGGTTAAGATGGACTCTGTGTAGCTTCAATACAGAGCAAGTCACTCTCTAGCCTTAGTTTTCTCATCTTTGAAATGGGGATAATGGTGCCAATCTCAGAGAGCTGTGGTAAAGATTATATGAGTTGATCTATATAAAGCACTTTGTGTTAAGTTCAATTAGTGGGAGCTTTAATATATGCCATTAGATATTCTCTGTGAAAAAAAAAAAAAAGATTTGTGGGTCAAAGAATCTTGGGAATATTCCACACTACATTCCCCCTCCTGGAGACTCCCAGGGCACATCAGCATAGTAAAAACTTTGAAAAGCCCTATGCTAAGGATCCTATATACTTTGTTTTAACCCAGAATTTCCCAGACCTATTTGTCAAGATCACCCTCCATACCCTTCCCCCCCAACCTATAACATTTATGTGATACACTTTGGGAAACAGTATTAGCTATATTTAACTAAACAGCTCATGGTTCACTCTTTTGCTTTTCCTACAGATATGAATAATTTAAAAGCAGCCTAACAAAAATAAAGGCTTCTAACCTAGGGAAAGAACACAATGATTAAAAAGTCCAAAGAAAATGAGAAATCCCAGGCAGGAGGGACAGATCAATAATGCACTATTTTTGGCCATGGAGACACTTCTAGAATGACAGCTTCTTGGAACTGGACAACCTGCCTCCTAAAAACATCTACCCAACATTATGCTAATGGAATTCTGAGATTTGCTTTTTGTGAGATCTCTCCATTTTGGAAATAGCAAATAAATGGCACAAAAATGTTATGAGTCATGATACAATGTAAAGTAACATGTCTATTAATTAAGCAATGAAATAAAAGTAGAATTGTTGGAAATAGCATTTTTTATTTTCTTCTATCTCTAAGGTGGATAGTTAGAATTTCAGCTATATTATAAGCAATGGATAGAACATTACTCTGTAGGGTGAACTGTTTTGCAATTGTCAATTTACACAAAGGCAAATACACATATTAAATTACATCTAATTTTCTTGTATTTTTTAATTTTAAAAATATTTAGAATGTTTTTAACTCATTATCCAAAGCTTATCCTTCTAGCTTCCTTTACTATAAAAAACAAGTGTTAAATAATGAAAACATAACATATGTCTCATAAGTGTAGCTTTATCAACAATTGTCAGTGATAAGAATGGGTAGCATTACCTATATTTTATAGAAATGCGCTGTGTGATCCAATACAGAATTTTCCAAGAGTTTTGTAAAACTTAAAATCTTAAGGAAAATCCCAAGAGGTAAATAGAATAGAACTGATATGAGAAGAGAACTCCATTATTCCAGAGGTTCCTCTAAGAGGCCAATATAGAAACCAAGAACTTGACAAAACCATAACCTACTATAAGTACACCTTGGAAATATTACAGGATCAATTCCTGACCATTGCAATCAAGCAAATATCACAATAAAGTGAGTCACGTACTTTTTAATTTCTTGGTGCATATAAAAGTTATGTTTATATTATACTGCAGCCTATTAAATGTGTAATAACATTACATCTAAGAAATTATATAATTTGAATATACTTCAGTGTTAAAAAATATGAATCATCATGGAAGCCTGTTGTGATCTGCAATCGCTTTGCTAGTGGAGGGTCTTGTAAAAAACACAGTACCTGTCAAGTGGAATAAAATGAAGTATGTCAGTACAGATAGAGTGGGCTGTGTTTCCACAGGGCAATCTTTCTGAAGGAGAACCTTCCAGACTTGGTCTCACTTTACATCAAACTGCTACTTGGACACATTTTAGTTTCTGTGCCTCATTCTGACACTGTGAGGCAAAATGTTTGTCATTACATTTTACAAGTGAAGAAACAGAAGTAAAATAAAAACTGATTCACACTGGACAATACATCAGAACTGACATTTCAACAATTGGGTGAGTTCAGGGCTAGCTCTATTTACCTTTCAGGGAAATCATTTCCTTCAGTCAAATTGCAATTGCAATTCAATGATTTTCTTACTAAAGCCAATGGAAAACAAACACATGTCTGTCGTAGAAAGGAGGCCGTATTAATGAGGACTAACAACTGCAGTCGGTGGCACGGGAGAGCCTAATGTGCCCCTCTGGCCTCAGCAGGTCATAGTTTGGGTCCAACAGCAGTATCTATGAGAACTTGTGACTGATATGTGTCAAGGTGGATGTTTTTGTCCTCCTCCTGGAAACACAGTAAGAATACCACAGACTACATCACCCAGTCCTTCAACAAGTAGCAGGGCAGATTATGCAGTGCCAGACATTCACTGGAAACATTAATAATGAGACTGAATAAAACCTGGTCCTGGATTTCACGGAACTGGCAATTAAGTGAGGTAGACAGGCAAGCTAATCAATATTTTCCACAGAGAGAGAGACAAGTTCTGTGCTGAAGTTGGGGACCCTGTGGTAGGGAACACAGGTAAGATAAGGGTGTGGGAAACGCTTCTCAGAGGAGGAGACCTCTAAATTGTTAGAAGCAGAGTTTAACCATCTCTGACTCTGGCTCCCTGAGCCTGGCTTTCAGAGTTCTTCAAGGGCCTGCATTGTAAGATGGGGAAAGAGAGAGGTGGGGGGCGAGCGTATGATGGGTAACCCTGTGCCTCAGCAGCCTCAACACATATGTAAAATCTAACCTATGACCACCCTTTCTCTTTGCCACATAATGGGATGTGGGGTAACAGGAATCCTGCTGAGCCAAGAGGTGTTCCTTCTACCACAATGACAGGCAATCCCCCTGCTTTCCTGTCAGATGAGGTCAGTCTGCCAGCTCCCCGAGGTGACTTCTCCACACAGAATGCACCTGCACCCCAAGCCTTCCATCTCCCCAGAGATGGACCATATGTGACTCCCCTCCTGCTTCCTTTGGGAACTCCTCTCCCCCAACCCTGAGACTCCGCCCAAGATCTGGAAAAAAAAGTGTGAGTATCTTACCTTAGATTGTCCTCCAGAGTCTCCTCGTCTGAAGAGAAGGTCCCATTGCTGACACTCTGGGGAGAATGATTCTTCCCTACTGATGCCTCTTGGGACAATGAAGTGTCTTTCTTTTTCCGTTTGCCAAACAACTTCTTAAAAGGCTGGAATTTGCTTCCCTTCTTCTTGTCTGTGGATTGCAAGATAAACATATGCTGCAGTTTGACAGGGCTCTGCCTCAGAGCCTAAGTGCAAATTACAACTGGGCTGCCTCCAGAAGGAGCCGGGGCAAAGGGCAGCCACCAAGTGCAAGCCCTGTGCCAGGAAACCAGGGCCGGCCCTAGTCTGTGCACAGCCAGGTGGAGACGAGTCAAGGGCCTGGGACGTCTTTTGTTGCCCAGGCTCCCAAGAAATACCAGAGGACAATACCAAGGGGGTTCTGGGCTTCATAGTGGCCAGCACAGCAACCCCTGGCATGTGCCACATAAAGGGGGGGCCTGCTTAACAAAGCAGATGGCACATGCCCTTCCCACAGAGGAAACTGAGAAAAATACATAGGTCAGACAGGCATTTAAAAAATGTATATATGTGTATTTTACACATACACACACACACACACACACACACACACACACACACATCTCTGAGAATCACTCTGTTTCAGGCTTTGTTAGATGGTAGCTGCTAAGTCTTGGCATAAGCTTTGCCCTCAGCCTCTTCTACCCCATAGATGTTCAGTTTATTTCTCTTGTTACTTTTTAAAATCTATTCTAAAGAGTCCCCAAGGAGTTGCTATTAACATCTTCCTATATATTACTTCATCCAATCAGGCCCTACGTTTGCTGCCAGCATTCCCCACACGCATTGTAGATAATACCCTTCCACTCTGCTGCTTCACATACATCACTCCACTCCCGCCTCGGAAAAGGAAGCATAAATCACCCGAACCAGAAGGAGCAGCTTTTCAGATCTTTTCTTTAAGAAGTTTAAAATGTTACTTACCCAGTTCGCAATCTCTTTTTTAAAAGTTATTTAAATCTTACTATGCACCATTGCTCTAAGAACTTTGCAAATATTAACTCAGGCAATCCTCACAACAGCCCTACCAGGCAGATACTATTAAATCCCAATGTGATAGATGAGGAACTGGAAGCATAGAGGGATGAAATCACTTGTCTACTACAGGAAACATCTTTGAAGCTGGTGTCAGGAACTTTGCATGCAAAGAAATCTGAAAACTCACAGTGTGGACAGAAAAACATCTGCACGGACACACAGGCAGGAGTCCCAGCCGGCATCACAGCCCCCAGAACTCTGTGGGCCAGAGTCTGCAAGAGATCTGGCCACAAAAGGGAGGTCAACGATGTTTCCTGTGGTCATGTTCAGTTCTGGTCTTACAGGGAGTTCACAGAAAATTTGAAGTGAGGAAGAAGTGCTTTAAACCACGTCGCCCAAGCGCTGGCATAAGACAGTGAGGAAGCAGACAGAATAATCACCAACTACAAGATGACAGTCTGGGATTCTTAGTATAGGTGCAAGCCGACCTTCAAACTTTGTTAGTCCTTGAAACCACCTTTTATTATATGCCACGTTAAAAATGGAAAGGAAAGCTGTAACATTTCAGATGTCTCCCACACGTGTAAGGAGGCATGTGCAAGTAAGGATGCAGCCCCCCCAAAGGATTAAATTACTTTCACGTCTGCATTATTTAAAGGAGTGTACAATGCAAATGAGATCCTATCATTTAAATATGGCAAAAGCACAAAAAAATTGTGAAAAGTTTGATTTCAGAATGTTCTATGTTTTCAGTGGTTATTTATTCAGGAGTGAATACAGAGTGCAGATACTCATGACTCCTACTGTTGGTTCCAGTGAGTAAAACCTCCAAGAGATAAGTAAACAAAATGATGATTAGTGTTTGAAGACTATCAAAGAACATTAGGCACACAGTTAAAAGAACTGACCTTCTAGAAAATGAATCAACTAAAAATTAAATTTAAAAAATTCTGTAAGGTGTCACCGGGATCATTACATTATCCTGTAGTTGGTCTTTGGCACTGACTGATGGAATAAGTGAGTACTTTCTCTCTGTCTAGTGTTGAAAGTATGTGCATGACAAATGACACCTGCTTTCTAGGTTTGGTGGCATCATACATAGTAATGGCCAATGAAGAGTTTATGCTAATTTCACTTATTTCTGAAGTAAAATTCTTTTTTTTTTTTTAGATTTATTTTTTATTTATACATACAAGCTGGGGTAGAGGCCAGAGGTGTGGGGCGGCGAGAGGGTTCACCAGAGACAGAGTGGGGAGCAGAACAGGCAGATCGGAAGTACACTGCTGAGGGGAGCAGCGGGCGAGGCAGGAGAGGTCTGCCGCACCATGTGGGATTCTCCCTGGCCGGGCATCGAACTCGCGTCGCAGCTGCCGTCAGCTCCACAGCGCAGCGCTTAACCGCTGCGCCACCGGGGAGGCCCTCTGAAGTAAAATTCTTTTGTTTTCTTTTTAGATCAGTTGCCCTTTTCTCACTGTAGACATATCTAACTCCAAATTCTCTGGTCAGAAATTTTTTAGTAACCACAGCAAAATTTTAAAAATATCAGTCATGGCATTATAACCTGCAGCCTGGGCCCACAGTTCTAGTTTTGTAAGTTAAGTAGAAAAGTTTAGATTATGTCAGAATTTATGGATGGGAGAAGACAATCATCATGTGTCTGAAGTAAGTTGAACTGGACCAAGGGAGCTAACTCTAATTAAATTAGTTTCTTGAAAAAAATGTTTGAACAAACTTATGTATTTAACTAAGGGATGACTGGGTCAGTGAAAAAGACTAATGAGGTCCTTTGGATCATATTACTTCCGTGTCCAGCTTACAGTCAGTCACCGCATAGAGTATTTGCTGCATTGGTCATATTGTTGGAGGAGACAGAAAGCAAACAGAACCCGGAAGGAGCTGAATACAAAGGCAAAGATGAGTTCAAGAGGGTGCCAGGATGTGACCGCCTTAGCTTTGAGAAGTGGGTGGGCTTCATGCAAGCCCAGGATGGCCTCCGTCAGGGGTCTGTTGAGCAGGGCTGCGTGGGGACTCGAGGATTGCTTGTGAATCAGGCATGCTAGTCCTCTGTGCTGTGCCTTATGTGAAACACCTAGATGAGCACACACACACACATCATTCCAGAAGATGTTTCAAAGTCCAAATGTCGGATAGTGCACACCCCATGAATTGTTGGGGAAAGGCTGTCTCAGTAACGCCTTGTTTTCATAAGAAACGTAAAAGAATGGTTCAACCTACCAGAACTCTCTATGCAGCAACCAATTCCTCTTACCATGAGAAAAAAGAGATTCTAAGTCCTAAGAAAACCAGTCTCATGGGAGGAAGAGTCAGAACTTAAAAACTTACAAATCTGCTCCAAAATCTAAGTATATAGTGACATCTCAGTTACAAAAAATTATTTCCCCTTCCTCATTTTCAAAGTTAATACATTGCCTATCAGAAATCTCTCTAAATTTAAAATAAAATTTAAGAATTTTTATGATAATCTTACTATGGATGGTGGCAATGAAATAGTTTTCCAGGCTTAACTCTATGTAAATACTCAGTAATTACATTAAATCCCACCCTACATTTAGACAGCAAGCTGTGACTAACCAATGTTAACAGAAAATGAAATTTTATAAATCAAGGAAGGCACTTACTTATAAATTAGGCAATTTTATTCTCAAAGTTTGGAACAAGATCTCTGATGCCAAAAAAGCAAGTACCAGCATTTTATGAAACATCTGCAATTCTATCCCACAACAACCATTATGAAAACCTGAGCTTATGTCTATAAATATCATTAAATGAGCCATTTTATGATCCGTTTATGACCGGGGGGCTGTATTAACAGTCTGTCTCTACAGAATCAACTGCAGCAAGTGCACGATCATCACTGGAAGCCCCTTTCTTGACAAACAATGCCAACTGTTACAGCAACTATTTCGGTGCAGATGGGGCCTCAAGGATGAAAGCGATTTATTTGAACAATGTAGTAAAAGCACTTCTGCAATGCTAACGTGAACTCTTCCAAAATACCACTACCATAGAGAAGGACTATAGTTTAGCAAACTATTCTCCAACACTAGAGTATTTAAGAAGCTGTATTTACAAAGCAAATTTACTTTTGCTGGGTGATTGGAAAAGACAGAAGTGTAACTGCTACTAAATCTGATTTTGTACGTGCAGAGAGTATAAAGATAGTCAGGGGTTAAGTGTGTGGGTCCCAGAAACAAAGTACTAGGCCCAAATCCTGCCATCTATTACCAGATATGAAATATCTGTTTGCCAATTTCTTTGAAGATTTACCATTTAAAGTATAAGAGTGAATTTATCAGAGAAAAGAGAACCACATTTTCTTAATATTTCAGTATTTTACTGTTGTAATTTTTCACATGGAAAAACCTACATGTGCATATATACTGTTTCAGGGATCACAGTAATTTTCATTCCTTAAATACCGAATTGAATTAATTTATTTTCATCATCCAACACTCTAGGGATTTTTTTTTCTTTTAAAAAAGTGCTCATTAGCCATTATTTCATGGATATAATTACACACCATTTGATGACTGCATCATCATATTTGCTAGTTTATATAGATGAGTCTAAAAATTAAAAATCACTGGGCAAGTCAAGCAAATCAGATTCATTTTCCATTTGTCATAAGGATTCAGTTCTTACATTTTCATTTATAAATTTAAAACAATAAAAGCAGAGTTTCCGTGTTGGATTTATATGGTCCACTTCCAAATGAAAAGCTGAATTTCTGATCATAGAGTTTATTTTAAGCATCACAGATGTCTTAATCTGGGATTTCTCAGAAAGTGATCTATAACTTGGCCCAGGTTCTTATCAAAAACCAGCACACTTGAGAATCCAGGTAAAACAGAGCTAAATAGCTTTCTTCACTATGGGAGCTTTCTGAGTTTTTAATAAGATATTATTATTGTTCTACAGAATAGCAAAGACCATGCTATACTTCCCCAACTTGCTTGGCTCTCAACACTTGACCTTCTGAACACCTGACTAGCATTCCTGTCAACACATTCTGGGAAATACTATCTTCATAATTTTTTTCAAATCTCTTTCAGCTGCTTTAGGTACAGCATATCTCATACACACACTCCCCTAAACCAGGAGCACAAAGCTCAACGAACATGAGCAAGTGAGTGATGGAACATTTTGTGCCTCATTGGTTAAACAAACCTAATGTTTTAGGTCAAGTTCTGACTTGAAACACACATGTAAACAGCCTATATGAGGACGAGGTACACGTGTACAATGGATTTTGCTAATTTAAGGGGAATTTTGCAACACTCTTCTTAGCTCTGGGACATCAGAACACATTTAAGGAACGTATGATGCACAGGTACTTGGTGGCGATGGCATTTTTACTGGACCCACTATCCCTGGTACATCTTAATGAAGACTAAGGAGTTAGTAACATGGCAGATGGGCCCTGCTCCTTGATCTTGACGGGAGTGTGGACTAAGAGTCTACTTCCAGAAAGGAGAGGAGGGTACCGTGGCGTACCAGTCAGGCTACATGGGGAACAAGGATGAGTTTTTTCTTTTTCTGGGGCATGAAGCAAGGAAGACAGAAGCTGAAGAGACAGGATTAATAATACTCTCCCGGAAGAGAGTGGAGGTCTCTGGGGCCAAGGCTGGAGGCCAGGGGAGGTAGTGACTGGCTTGTACAAGTCAGGGGTGAGAGGGAGAGGATGTGGTGAGCGGCCACCTCAGGGAATATCAGGTCCCAGACAGCTGGGCGGATGTGTGGGCAATGCGGGCTGGAGAGCTTCAAAGCAGGCCTCGAGTCTGGATTTGCTTAGTTTCCTCGACCAGTGGGAATGTGAACTGTTCCAACCTATGGAAAGCTGTATGGCGATTCCTCAAACTGCTAAACATGGAGCTTCCATACGACCCAGCAATCCCACTTTTGGGAATTTACCCAAAGGACACAAAAACACTAATCCGAAAGGATACATGCACCCGTATGTTCATTGCGGCACTGTTCACAATAGCAAAGGTATGGAAGCAACCCAGATGTCCAAAAATAGATGATT
>PVIJ01001287.1:0-208396 GCA_004024925.1 Scalopus aquaticus | reverse complement strand
GAAGGAGGGAGAAAAGGAGGGAAGGAAAGAAGGGGAAAGGAAGAGGAGGGGAAGGGAAGGGAAGGGAAGGGAGGGGAGGGGAGGGGAGGGGAGGGGAGGGGAGGGGAAGGGGAAGAGGAAGGGGAAGGGGAAGGGGAAGGGAAGGGAAAGAATAGAAAAAAGAAAGGAAGGTCAGAAAAAGAGAGGGAGGTGGAGGAGAGAGGGAGAGAGGGTTTTCTAAAATAAAAGTTTTATAACCCAATATTTACTAGTGTTGTATCATGCCGGCACAATCATTTTATTGATAATCTGTTGCCATGATTTAATACACTAGTACAAGTCTCACTGATCCAATGAATTAATATGCTATAGATTTTCCTCTCTGGAAATTTTAGCCATAACCATGTGTTCCCAGTTCTTTGGAATTTATTTTGCAAAAATTTGTTCTCTTCATCATGACTTCAGCATATTAAGTTTTATCTAAATAGTTGGTGAAATACCTACCAAAACTGTCCTGAAATTGAAAGGGGTATGTAGCTAATATTTACAGGTGCTTAGCTACTTTTAAGAAGCCATTTTGATAGGGGCTTGGTATCAACTTTTAACTTTAAACTCAGGACCAATTCAAGATTTGTAATTACCATTTCAAAAATAATGTAACAGGAAATTAAATGGGTTGTATTATTTAACCAAAATATTCATAGCTCTGTTTGTTTCTTATAATTGAAATTTTAACATCCCCCCCTTCTTAGTCTAGAGTTGGTCAAAGAGTATTCATTTTCCTTTTGTTTTTCAGGCTATTTTCTTCGTTTAGAAGAATGAAGAAATATTCAATTAGAAATATTTATTTTATCATCATTCTCTATCCTGTTTATGCTTACTGAAATGCAAAACACTCTTGAGGTTTTATTTTAGGTTTTAAATATATATCTGCCTTACTGGTTATATGTTCATTCCAAACAAGTTCTGTCAGATAAAGAATTGGATAGATAAAGTTTCTTGATCATAATTAGTATTTAAAGTTTGTATGGGAATAGGCAATAAAAATGAAGGACCAAGGTTAAAGACTGAAAAATTGGGGCATGGTGTTAATGCTTTTTTAGGGAAGTAGAGTAGTGCATAGGAAGCAGCCATCAGTATTGTAAATGCAGAAAAGTGAGTGTTTGCTTTAAATAACAGACCTAGAATAATATTGAGCTTTGTCATGATAAAGTCAAAGACTCACTATAAGCTGTTCTCTGTTTTGAGAAAAAGTATCTTTAGCATACACACATCCACACTGCCACAGAATTAATTTAGGTAGAACTATCAAAATAATAAGATTGGAGGGAATAGGTGTTCAGATAGCAACAGCAATGTGTTGAAAAATTCCATATTCAAAACCTGCAACTAATGAATCAGAGATTAGTCAGCTTATTTTAAATGAAGCAAGCAAGTTCATCTTATCTGATAATGAAGAGTAAGGGTCAAGGTCTCTATAATTCTTTGTTCGTCTAAAAGATTTACTGAATATTCTGATTATTCTCCTGGGGTATACAGTATCTGGGTGTATGTCTAAAGGCAGAGGACAGAATATTTCTTGAGATAATGTCCTTCACATGAAGTCAGCAGACCCAGTTCTCTTCAGTTTACTGTTCAGTCTGTGGCATATTTTCCTAACAGAGTGCCTGAGGATATTGTTTTAGCACGTCTCGCCATTTAAAACTTTGTCACTGTCACTATAGAAGATAGAAGAGACTTAGCTAAAGCAAAATTGAGCCAGGACTCTACAAGGTAGTAGTTTTTAAACACAATACCTGCTAGCTACTTTTATGCCATTCATTTCTTCTTTTTCTTGAAATTAATAGTTAAAAAACTAACTGTACCTAAATGAGGGTTTCAATACTTAAGGCTTTACTGCATACAAATAATGATACAATAAGAAAATAAAAATTAACATAGTAAATAGAAATATGCAATTATTTCAGGTCTCATTGGAAGACAGAAGTATCAAGGAAGGTCTCAGGGGATCAGGATGTGGACTGGTATTATTCCACATAACTCATTCAACAGTCAGTGGAGAACATAAACAAGTGCACATTCAAGTTTGTAATAAAATGCTAGAATCTAGAGTTAATAAATCAGCTTGATCAACACTACAGATGGATCTGGACATCTAGGGAAATTATTCAGATGAGAAATAGGTGAATTTTAATGGAAAGAATTGTACTGTAACACATTTGAAGAATACTACACAGCAAAAATTTATAAACTAAAAAGAAGTTAAGATACAGATGAAGTAATTATGGCGAACACTATTTTAGTTAATTTGTTGATAAACTGCAAAGTTCATTGTCATGACAATGAAAGAGAATTCTATTTTAAGTTCTCTAAGTTGAACAACTGGAAAAGAAAAGAAAATTATAATACCATTTAGCTGGACAATGAAATTCTGTCTACAAGCTTAATGGAGATTTTATAAAGTTAACCACTTTTAGGGCATAGTAGCAATTTCAATAAAAGCTGGCAATTTTAAGTAGCATGGAGATACAGCTGTTTGAATAGTTTTGTGATGAAAATATTGAATTCCCTGACATATCCCCAATCATGTAGATTTAATCTCAGTGTTGTCTATCTCAAAGTTTCCTACCTGACTGCATTCTTGTGACATTTCTTCTAAGTCTCTTAGCCTCAAAGTTACATAGAAATGCTTGTTTTATATTCACAATTCAATGAAACTTATGGGACCAAAGATGTACAACTTACTATTTTGACTAATGAAACAGAATTTTAACCCCCCAGATATATTACATGCTTATAATATATATTGTCATGCCATTTCCCATTTTATAAATTTTTGCATTACTAGAGTAAGAAACAATTATTAAAATACATTCAGCACACTCAGTGTCAGTTTGTTCCCAGGGAGTCCAATAATGATCCATTTAATAACTAGTTGGTTTTACTGGAAAAATGCCCTTAATTTTAGGAAATTGATTGAACTATGTATAATAAAAAGGCTTACTTAAATGGTAGCTTTGGGCCTCCATGGTGGTACAAGGGGTTAAGTCTCAGCACTTTGAAGCTACTGGCAGCCACCGCAGCACAAGTTTGACCCCAGCCAGGAAGCTGACCCACATGGCGCAGCAGACCTCTCCTGTCTCGAGAGCTGCCCCCCTCAGCAGTGTAGTTCAGTCAATGTGCCTATTCTGCTCCCCACTGTCTGGTGAATCCTCTCACCTCCCTCCTTACACCCCAGCTCTGACATGCATACATAAATAAATCTTAAAAAAAAAAAAGAAATGGTAGCTTTCATGCTAAATGGTTATGATATTGGGAAAACACTATTTGAGAAGGTACAATATGATACAAGAAATTTTGGTTGAGCATTAAGAAAATATCAAATCTTGTCCTGATTCTGACTCATTTGCTTAATCTTAACAAACCTCTTGTTCTCTCTGGGTCTGATTAAAATCATGGCACTAAGAGCTTATAAAAAAATAGAAGCCCTGTAAAAAAAATAGCAATATCAACATTATTAATGTTAGTTTTAATAATATTTAAAAATTCAGTGTAAAATAGAAACATTTGCTATAGTGAGAGTATATGTTTTCATTAAACTTAACTACTTTGATCCTCCAAATTCATGAATACTAAAATTTGAGGATTTTATCTCACTCAGGTCTGATTAAATTTCCTCTTCCTTCCTATTTTTCTTTGTTTTAAGAAAGGAATTCCATTGTCTTAGATTTCTTTCTTTTAAAGTTTTTGTTTTAACTATTCCTCCTCTCCTAAATAAATATGTTTATCATCACCACCAATGGTAATGACTTTAAACACCTCCAATAAGTCATAATTACAATCATTTCTCATTTTATATGATAGCCTATTCTTTCATTTGTGCAGAAAGGAGGGGAAAAATTTAGTATTCACTGTAGTTTCTTCACTTTTATAAATGGTATTTCCTCCTGCACTGCATTCTGCTGCAGTCCCAGAAGCACTTACTAATTCTGAAACCCTCTCTTGGGTGATTCTCTGAATTGAAAATTGTGACCTTGAGGCTGTGCTGATAGATCACTTCTGGTGTGCTCTGATTCCATGACTATGTTGAATTCCAGAGAAGAGTATCTTTCCTTTGCTCTGGGAGATTCATTCGTCTCAAGGGTCTGTGTTTCTCTAACCTCAGGGGAGACTTTTATGTATATGCACACTCTGGGCACTGAAAACAAGTAGAAACATATGGCCAATAAGATGGTTATGAGATATTCACATTGAAAAAAAGAGTGGGAGAGGTCAGGCAGACCATATAAATCAAGTAGTAAACCAGGCAAATAATTTCATGATATTGCATGTATGAGTCAGAGAATGTTTTTTGAATGAGTCACATATCACAGAAGTTATTACAAAAAAAAATCTTTGCTGAGGACTGGATTCATTTTTGATGATTATTTTTACATTGAACTATAATACTCAAACTAATATTAATAAATTACATTTTGTGGATGAATTCAAATTATCTCATTTAATAATAACTACCAACCAATAAAATAGTCTATTAAGATTTTCTGAGCTTAGAAGGGAAGAAACTAAGTTCCAGGAACTTAAATAAAGGAAGCAGGGCAGCCTAGGTTTTATATATATATATATATATATATATATATATATATATATATATATATATATATATATGGTTATTATAATTCAGAGGACCCTGAGATCTTAAAAACCGTGTTTCCTGAGTGGGAATATATTCCGGCCAGCAAAAGTATCATTCCCTGAGAGAATTAATGGAGCCAAAAGCAAAGGGGTGGAAATGACTCCAGCCCTCGTATTCCACACTGATCAGTTATCAAACACAAAGCCTGGGATCTGAAGTTTGAACAATATGGGGAACACTTCTGCAGTCCAGAGGCATACACTGAAGACCTTGATAAAGCTATCTGGGTAAGTCTCTGTATTGCTCACTTTGCCCTGGAAATACACATTCAAGAAGACATGCAATAAATTATGGATTGTTTAAGGCTCAGTGCAATACAATGAAATGACAATCATTCTGAAAACCAAGGTCTTGTTGGACAAATCCTATACTTGGCAGCAACTCTCTCCTGACCTGAAAGGGCTCAGAGCTGTCATTATATTGTGTTCCCTCCATAGCTCATCATCAGTCTCCATGACACTGTTATATTTATACACAGCTTTCTGTTAAGGAAGGGTGGTTTAATAAGAGAGGAAATACTACTAAATATTATGGAGCCAAAGTAGCTGCATGATACTTGGGTAAAACAAGGAGAGGACCAAATATAAAAAGGAAAAAGAAGCAACTTTTATATTTAAGTGTACATGTATGTCACACATATCAAATGATTTCCAGTGATCCTGCAGATGAAATGCTGTGTTTTCATGCCAGTAAAAGTGTTTACTAAGTAACTATAGGATAAATTATTGACTTTATCACAGATTTTATAGTATTATTGTGCCTTTGTTGTCTTTATTATTATCAGTTCCAGGTTTTAGAACTAGGCGCATCTTTTTAATCAATATAATATATAATACAGGCCAGTTGTGAGTAGAAGAAACCCAACTCAATTGAGGCAAGCAAAAATGGAGTGTTCAGCTGATATAACAGAGATATCCGAGATGCACTTAGATATAACTTTGTATAGGTATTCAAATGAGATATTCAAGAACAACACTCTAAAGGTAACCACTTCTTTGCTTTCTTATTTTTGTTGGCTTTATTTTTATGCAGCTATCATCAATCACAAGTAGTATCAAATGATAACCAGTTAGAACAAGATGATTTTGTATCAATTCAGATATCCTTTAGGAAGGATAAACAAGCAAACAAACAAACAAACAGAACACATTTGAAAAGGGTTCCCAGTTGTAATTGCAACATGGGTATGTGTGGAGGCTTCCCCACAAGAACACAATTTTGACATCAGCAGGTGTCCAATAAATCAATTTAATTCTGACACTGAGACAGCATTATAGGTCACAGGGTAAGGGTTCCACGTCCCTCTATTTCAGATGCCAGTCACAATACTAGGCTGTTACATGTGCTATTGACTGACCCATTGCAGCTTGGCTGGTCCCACGTCCCCTGTCTCAGGTTTGATTAATTTGCCATAGTAGCTCACAGAACAGTGGCTCAACATCCAGGAAACCTATTTACTCATTAGGTCACTGACTTATTACAAAGGATATTATTGAGGAACAGCCAGATGGAAGAGATGTGAAGGGAAAGGTCAGAAGAAAGAGTACAGAGATCCCAAGCCCTCTCCAGGTGCCCTTTTCTCCCCAAACATCCATGTGTTCACCAACCCAGAAGTTCTTGGAAGCGCCTCCTTTTGGGTTTTTATGGAGAATCCATTGCACAGGCATTTTTTTTAATATATATTTTTATTCTTATTTATGTATTTTACATTTTGTAAAATGGGTCCCCTTGGGTAGCCCACCACCAATTCACCCGTGATCCATCTCCATGGTCCCTTGTGTTCTTTTCTATTCCATTTTGTGCGCTTTTCCTTCCCTCCCTCCGCCTCCCCCCCCGCCAGCTGATTGTCTCTCTCCTATTTGGTTTCCTTATAGTCCTGTTATAAGTGAAACCATTCGATATTTTTCTCTTTCTTTCTGGCTTATTTCACTGAGTATGATCCCCTCTAATTTCATCCATGTCGCTGCAAATTGCATGTGTTTATCTTCTTTGAATGCGGAATAGTATTCCATTGTGTATATGTACCACATCTTCTTGATCCAATCATCTATTTTTGGACATCTGCATTGCTTCCATACCTTTGCTATTGTGAACAGTGCCGCAATGAACATACTGGTGCATGTATCCTTTCAGATTAGTGTCTTTGTATCCTTTATTACAAAGCCATAACAATTAAAACAGCATGATACTGGAACAAAAACAGACAGAAAGACCAATGGAACTGAATAGAACACCCAGAATTAAAGCCACATATCTATGAACAGCTAATCTTTGACAAAGGAGCAAAGAAAATGCAGTGGAACAAGGACAGTCTATTCAATAAATGGTGCTGGGAAAACTGGACAGCCACATGCAAAAAAATGAAGCTAGACTACTACCTCACACCCTGCACAAAAGTCAACTCGAAATGGATAAAAGACCTGGATGTAAGACCTGAAACCATAAAATGTATAGAAGAAAATATAGGCCAAACTCTACACGACATACATCTCAGCAAAATCTTGAAAGACACATCCCTCAAAGCGAAGGAAGTGAAAGACAAGATAAACGGATGGGGTTACATCAAAATAAAAAGCTTCTGTACAGCAAAAGAGACATTAACCAAAACTAACAGACACCCTACCAACTGGGAAAAGATCTTTGCATACAATACATCTGATAAAGGACTGATAACAAAAATTTACAAGGAACTCACACAACTCAACAACAAAAAAAAAAAGCCAATAACCCAATCAAAAAATGGGCAGAAGAGCTCAAAAGGCACTTCTCCAAAGAAGAAAAGCAAATGGCCAACAGATACATGAAAAAATGCTCAACATCACTTGTAATCAAGGAAATGCAAATCAAAACCACTATGAGATACCACCTCACACCTGTGAGGATGGCACACATTAAAAATATAGGCAACAACAAATGCTGGAAAGGATGTGGAGAAAAAGGAACTCTTCTGCACAGGCATTTTTAACTCCTCAGGCGTTGGTGATTGTACTCAATGGTCAGCCCATCTTCCCTCCATGAAGGTCTGGGGGTGGAACTAAATATTCTAACCCTCTTATCACACAGTTGGTACACCAAGCAACCAACCCCTGTCTCTAGGTGTTTTAAAATGTTACCTCACTCACATAACAAAAGACACTTTTACTACTCTAAACACGTAAGATTTTGGGAGCTATTGGCCAGAAATTGTGGATGAAGACTAATTTTGTAGGAGAAATATATTTGTCATCTGAATGACCAAACATTTATTTTGTGTAAATCACAGTATCACAATATCCTTTTTCCTATTGACTTTAAAATACAAATGTAAGGATCGCATTAGTCTAACCGAGGTCACAAGTTTAGTGAGGAGACTGAAATGCCCTAAATGACCACATCTGAGTTACATGTGGGTCATATTTATAATGGAAATCTATAATTTTGTTCATTAAACAATATAAGGTAGGCAAAACAGTGGCTCTCTAAATCAAAGTCACCCTAGAGAGGCAATGGACAGTCTAAGAATAATAATGAATGCCCATAACTTAGAATCCAAATAGCATCACTACTTTGTTCAGAATTTGGATGGGATTTATTGGCAAACACTGTGTTAATGTCTTTATTCAGCAAAATCAAATTGAAATTATCAAGATCCTGGACCAAATGCATCAGTTCATATTATGATAAGCCTACTAGACCTGGTTTTAAATGAAGTCAATATATTTTCATTTTCTTAAATGAAAGACTGGACCACAGAAATTTAGCCCCTAGAAATATGAAAGAGTTGTTGATTGCCTGAAATAAACAAGAATAATAGGGAGCTGGTGGGGAGATACCAGAGATGGGTTTAAATCATTTTTTAAAAAAACATAAATGTCCCCAAGATCATTCTTACAGAGACTTATACACAAGTGGCAGAACTTCAAATACAAAGCAAAGGGCCCCTTTAATAATTATCTGCCTAAGAACACGTTATGGCCTTTTTGGCCTCCTCTTCCACTATACAGTGGAATTCTATAACATGGAATACTATACCACTATACGAGTAGCATATTAAAGTGTGCTATGTTTAATAACATGTAAGTATAAATGCTATACAAAAACCCAAGGCTACTGCAGGTCAAGGTCACCAAGGATTTATGCACTATAGTAAGCCTATCGAAAAATAACCAATTACACAAAAAGCTAGCAGACAATATTTTACTCCTAAATCTGAATTATCAAAATAAAAAACTTATATAATCAAACCCCAGTTAAATTTGAAGCTACTTGAAAAAAAGAATACTTAAAAAATTAGAATAAGTACATTGTATAGACATTGAAGCCAGGAAATTTGAAGGTTTGAATGATACATTGCTTTATTCATATATATTATATTTTCAAGTACTATTTATGCATGCTTTTTCGTTCTGTCTCATGACAGTTTTGTCTCATGGCCAAAAATTGTGGGTGTATGTATATCATTGTGTGTCTCTATGTCTGTATTCATCTATGATACTCTTCTCAGGGACCAAGATGTTCCTTTTGACTCTTAGGGGCATTCTATAAAAAGAGCAATTATTATTGTCCAATTTAAATGCCTAAGAGGAGACAGATTAAGACCCTGTACTTTCAGTTAGCAGGTTCAGCTAGCTTATTTGTGCATCCAACATAATCTCTTAAAAATTACCGTAAGCAAAATATAACAGATTGTAAACGGTTGCTCATATTAACTTAGCTAAGTACTTGTAATCTGGCTAAGCATTATTTAACAAAACATAATTGCAAAACAGTATGATACCTCCAGAATTTGGAAGACTATTATGTGCCTCAATCATATTTAGCAATCAGAAAGCTAAAATAGAGAATACTTGAACAGGAGATACCCTTCAAATAGATGCAAGTGTATTGCTTTTTCCAAATTGAAAAGTCCACGTGAAAAAAAATTCTAGTTCCTTCTCTTGGTGTTTAATTTCATTAATCCTAGTTTGAAACAGAGACAAAATATAGTAAGGACAAAGGAGATCACCACTGGTCCAAAAGACAAGGCACTTTTGATTTGGAGGAATCAGGCTTCGGTGAGAGAAGAGGCTTTTCTAGAATTCCAAAAGGTTGACTTTAAATTAACAGCCAATTTGAAGATTTAGAAATTCTGGTTATATTGTAGAATATGAAGAAAAGAAATATCCATCAAGATGATCCTAGTGTACATAAATAAGATTCATCTGAGTCATTGGTTCCCAAGTATTGCTCCTGGTCCAGAAGCAAAAGCATCACCTGACTCAGCATCACCTGGAAATGTGAGTTATCAGGTTCCTGATCAGAAATTCAGGGCGGAGCTTTGCCAGCTATGATTTAAGAAGACCTTTAGGTGATTCTAATGCACAGTTGAAAACCACTAGTCAGAGATTTGATCAGAATGATTTAGAAATAATTGTTTGGAAAGGAGTCATCATCCCTACCCTATCTAGAGACCAAAACCCTGAATGGTTCAAGTTACTCAATCTAACACCGAGAATGCCACAGGGATGCCCTTCAGCCTACCTTTTGATCACAGGAGACCCCAGGAAGAATGTAAACCTCTCACCCGTGTCCTCTCCAGCATGAAGTGGGTCCTGACAGTACCTTCAAAGTCCTGTGTAGAATAAGAAAAGCAAATGGGGGCTCCTGTCTACCTTCAAATGGGGTCTGAAATGTTGAGAGGATCCAAAGTTGAGACAAGGAGGACTTAGAGTCTGAGAATTTTGATGATCAAACAACTGTAGTCAGATCTTTCACCAACAAATACAGATACTCCTCTCTTTCCTTAGGGCAGGATGATCCATAACATACTGGCCCTACTCCTAAATATAGGTCACTTGAAGATAAAGGTAAAGCAAACTAATTCTCAAAGTCATTGAGTTTCCTTAAGCTAATAATATCCTGAATATGAGACCTTATAGTTAATTTGTTTTCATTTGTGGAAAAGTAATATCAACTATATATATTTTTTTTCATATCACAGCCGATAGCAATTTATTTTTAAAATGCAATCACTAAAATAACCAGAAGACTTTAATAATTAAAAAATGAAATAAAAGTATTTCTACAATTGTGCAAATGTTTCATTTTTACTTGAAAGACCGGGCATTGCATTGATTTTAACAGTGTCAATAACTGACCTGACACAAGTATGAATTTGTTCAAAGTTATGCTAGGTGCTTCTCTTTTGTGAATTTATTAATATATATTATACAACAAATCTGTGGGACATATATTATTTTATATGCTATAAAGCTAAGACAATACACATTACTTAACAGACAATAGTTCGATTCAAACACAGGTATATATAAAAACCAAGATCTAAATCTCTATGCTATGTCAGAGTGGCATTAATAAATGTTAAATAAATTACCTGTTCTGTGGTATATACAGGTAGTCGATAAATACATGTTCACTGAATGGATAACTACCATTCAATTTACACACTCAACTGCTACATTGCATTCAGAAGCCTGACTTTACCATCTGATCTAAATGCAACTGAACTTTTTTATGAATGGCTCTTTGACCTGATTTATATTCCTTCTTAACATCTACCAGCATCTGAAACATGATTCTATTTGTAAATTCACTGTTTGTTTGTCTTTCTTAATCACTATAAGCTCTGTGAGAGTAGGACTTAGTCTCAAGTCCACAGTTGTGTTCTTAGTGATCAGAACAGCAGCAATACAAAAAAAGGAAAAAATTTCAATGAATGTTTATAAATAACAGAATTCTTGACATTTTTATTGACATATGTATTTGTGAATGAACAGTAACCTTCAGCTAACCCTTTTCCTTCAATTAAACAGACATTGGATGCTGATAAAATATTCTATAGTCTTATCTATGGGATTTAAGGAACATTTTACCAAAGTATCAATATAGACTTTAACTCTATTGAACACCCCTCACTCAAGAAGTTTGCATTGATTGTTTTATTTCATTGACATATTTCAAGCTGATAAAGCAGTGCCATGACCACGCAAGCATGCATAATGGAAGCTAGGTGTGTTTCCAATGAGAAATGAAAATCTGAGAAGATAAAAACAGACTTAAGATGAGTGGGGGGAGGGAGGAAAAACATCACCTTGCCTTGCAAAGATGTATACCACTCTATTGAGTTAAAGGAAATCCTAAGCTCCACTGGGCCACAGACAGATCCACTGGTGGTCTCTTATACCACCTGCCCATCATGGTTAACCCAGCAAGGCATAGCAAGTTGTTAGGCAGGGGGTCAATTGCAACAAAAACATAACTCAGAGCAAGATCACAAAGTAAAGAGTTTTAGGACAGCAATCTAACATAACAATTCCCAGGAACCTTTTATCTCTGCAGGCTGGGAGGAATTTTGGTTCTTATTTGTTCTCACCTACCAGAGATATCTTGTTGGCACTAGGAGCTTCTGAAAGTGTCTGCCAATTCCATGTCAGTCTTGGCCAGTTTACAGTGATGTGCTATACAGTGCATTAAACTTCATGCTATAAGAAGACAATCTGTGAATACCTTGATCCCTTTGCTAAAGACCCAGCAAAAATGCAAAGCTTCCTTGATGAGTGGACAGAGGAGCTTCAGGTGATGTAATGCTTTGATCCAAAGGGTGAATCCAATAGTTGTGAAGAAGGCTCACTCACTCAGCTTGCAGAAAGCACAGTTTAATTTTAGGTACACTTTTTTCCTTGTTTTTTTCCTGGCTATTGTGGATCTTATTCTGTTGGCTGATGCCAAACAAACGGTTGATTTTATTCATTTGTTAATATTTTTTTTTGCTTTAAATTAATCATGGCTATACTTGAGCTTTTTATCAGCTTAATTTAATTTTCTGTGTGTCCCCCAAAAGACATAAAATGAAAAAAATAAAGAACTACAACATTTTTTTCAAGTAGATTCTATTAGAATCAGAAATATTACAATATCATCAATTTTTTTTAATCTTTAAACATAGATTTGAGGGTGGGACTTATGCTGACCCTTAGATGCAGTCATTTACTTACAATTTTGATTTGGGGTACACATAGGAGACCCTTTCATCATGACAGCAGGACACTATGGACAGAAGTAAAATTGAGAAAAGGAAATAAATAGGAAATCAATGTTTTTTTCCATAACACTACAAGAAATAGGCCAGAGCTTTGGAGAAAAATAGTCAAAGGCAAAAGATTTGCCTCTTTCTTACTAGCATGTTTGTCATATTGAGGGAAAAAAAAAATAAAACATCTTTTCATAAGAATGTTGCCCTTTGGTGCTAAATAAATATGCTATTAGTCTAAATGAATTTCACAGACTCTTCCTCTCTTTTGAATTGAAAATTCCTTTTAGGATGCAGAAAGAGGATTTGTATGATTATGGGCATTAAGACTGAATTCTGGAACACAATCAAGACCTGAGATAAACAGACAGCAAAGTGGAATGTCTAAAAATTGTGACAATAGAATTCCTAAAATGTGGTTATGAGTTATAGAAAAATAATTATAAAGAAAAATATTTCCAAAGAAATAAAACCACATTATCCCACATAGTACATTACTATTTCCCTTGTGATCATTTTTCTGATTTTTAAATTTTGCTTTCTATAGTAAGGAAGAAAAAGAATACATCTCAGATTCATCTAAGTAATAAAAATAACAGTGGCAAATGGGTACAATCAATTTATATTATATGCAAAGCAGCTGAGTTTTAATGAATGGTTTTATGCGAATGAATAGCCACAGACAGACAGCCTATTATTTCATAGACTGTAATCAATGGACTTGAGTGTTGCTCTGTTAATGAGCTTGCCTGGTCAAGGTATACCAACATAAGGAAATCTTCCATAATGACCAAAGTAAGCCACTCATCATTCCTAGATCTAAGGAATGACTAAATCCCCCAATTACTGTATCTGATGACTGTCAGAAAGAGAAAAAGCTCATTAGTTCAGCATAACTTCCTGATTATCCCCACACAGTAAAATCTTATTTTTTATGCAAAAATAGGTTGCATTTCGGAAAAGCACTGTTGCATGGAAAATGTATTAAAAGTGCTCTATGATACGTGCCTAATGTTTTTGTATTGTTGAGGAATTTGGAAGACAGTATTATGCATACAGATGTGCTACAGATCATTAAAGATCAAGAGCTTTCAGATTGCAAAGTCAACAGACTGATACAAAGACCCAACGGGACTAGCAGCATCTTATTCAGAATAGGAGCTCTAAGAAGTAAAAGTGATCATCTAATCATTGTTCCCCTCACCACCTAACCCTCTTATTTGCATTCTTTAATACAAAAAAAAAGTACACACTTTATTTTAAAATTAGTATTTATGAAATAATTTGCCAACATTTTTTAGAAAGTATTACATTAACATCTGCACTAATATGAGGATAGGCAAAGAAATTAAATAAAAATAATATGTGGCAGACTAATTTAAAAGTTGGGACTCTGTATAAGTAGAGAAAAATAGGGCATTTATTGAGAATATAATTTAACAAATTCTGCCAGTTTTTTTTTTTTTCATTTAAAAAGGATGGTCCGCACATGAAATTTCAGGTTTAAAGATATTCTGCGTTTCTTGATTTAGATGTGACCCATAATTGTAAGCTTTGAGATATTATAATCCTTGAGATATTAAAAATGTCTTAGGTTTAATCTATTGTTAATATTGACTAAAGAACAATGAATATCTGGGGAAATTATTCAGATGAGAAAGAGATGAGCTTGCACATATGTTCTCCCTAGTAATCATATTGTTAGTAGGACCTGTTACTAGAAAGATCTTATGTCTTTAAATAAAGACCATAAAGATGACTTAAAGAAATATATATGAAATAGGCCAAGTGTCCAGAGCATCAGGATCTGTCACTTCCCTTTTGCCATGAAACTCTACTTGTCCTTGCTTCTAGACTCCAAATTCTCTCTGGTCAACAAGGATTTAATTCCCTGCCAGACAGATAGCAAAACATTGTCATTGCTACCAATCTGCTCTGACCATACAGGCCAAATCAGAAATCATGATTCTGCTTTGCTCTTTTGAATGGGTCCATAAAAGGAAATGGACCCCACTCTCCTGCGCCAAGGTCACTGCATAAATTGTTAAAATCTTAGAACTTCTTTATTTCCTCAAGCTTGAACACCTGCTTTTCTATCTTGCAATCTCTATCCTCTCGCCTTCCAGAGATTGCAATTAGTCCCTTAATGTCTGTCACCCTGCTACTTCAGGCATTTTTTTAAAAAAAAACTATCTATCTGGATCTCTGAACAGTGACAGCTCCTAAATTGCTCATGGCCATGCTCGACTGGCCTCACTCAGTAATGTGCTGATCATCCTCTTGGGCACTCCTGACACCCACCACCTGCCTGTACCTGTCTCTTGTCACAGAGTCTCTAGATACCATCTTCTGCCACTTACTCCCATTTGGGGGAAAACAACACTTAGACTTTGCTTTAAAATATCATATGGACCACAGCTGAGCGGCAACCTCCTTTAACTCTGGGGAATTAAATTGAACGAGCAAACAGTGAAAATCGCTCTAAGACAACATAGAGTAAGATAAAACAGAAGGCAGGAAGGCAACTGAATTAAAAAATCTTGGAGAAATTGGATCTAACTACAAAATTCGGAACTGGACTAAGATAAGCCTACATCAAACTCAAAACAATTGTTTGAGTCTTTGAGTCTTGAAAGGGAACCCTTATCCCTAGTCTCTGCCTTGTGACTCAGAGATCTGATATTGAATCAAATAAATATTATGTTCACATATATGAAACTCTCGCGCTGTATCTTTCTTTTTTCTTGGGCTGGGGAGAGAGGCCCTCTAGAATTCTGTAAAGCTTTTCTTCTCTCTGCAAACTTTCTATATTCCTTTGTGGGACCACCTCAACCAAAACAAACAAAAAAATGGATGAAAATCATGTGGCCACAATACACAAACTAATTAGGAAAAAATTGCTACCTCAGGGAAGAGAAGCTGCTGAATTTGTCATAAAGATGAGGAAATAACTAGGATTTGTAAACATCAATGTATTCTATAGTTGCTGTTGCAGGGAGAGTCATAGAGCAGATAGTAGGCCCATGGTAACATTAATTAATAAACAGGATGTTATAAGATTTTACCTCACTTACAAATGAAAACAGAAAATACAGCTAAAGTAAAAATGACAGGGAGTTTAGTCTACATTTATCCTAATAAAGAAAACCATTAAAATCAAACTAAGAGGTAGAATTTACAAATAATTTGCTACATCTCAAAACTTGAATAATATTTCTTTTGTAATTATACTGTAACATAACCATACATTCTGCAGCATAAATCACTACATAGGAGATAAATTAAATCATGAGTCTATTTGAAAACTAGATGGGCTTATGTTTATAGTTTCTTCTTTTACTCTCAAATGACAGTCTCAAAAAACATTTTCATAGGTGAATTATTTAGAACATTTGGTTATATTAGTGAGAAATAAAATAAATTAGGCATTAGATGGTATCTATCTATATAAAAACTTATCTGGGGGGAACTTTGACATGATTTTCAGGTATATTGGAAATTTCTGTACTGTTTCAATGTGCTAAGATTTAAAATAAAACCCTGATTTAAAATAAAATTTAAAGTCGAGAATTCATTATTTTCCTGACATTATTTTCATTATGGTATAGACTGTAATTACTATAATAGTTTTATTAAATGCTTATGCATCATACATAATTCAAGAAATCATTTTCCCTTCCCTACAAGTACCTTAATTAATGGTCTATCATTTGTATTTAAATACAGAGTTAAAAAAAATCAAATTTTATTTTTGAAATCAAAAATATATATCAAAAACAGTATCATAAATGGACACCTCATATAGTTTAGTCATTAAAATAGTAATGAGGACACTATATCAACATTATTCCAATAAATTTGAATATTGAGATGAAATGGACAAATTCATAAACAACATCAACGAGCTAAAACACTTATATTATTAGAGAATCTGAGTAACTCATTTAAAATGTGCACATAATGCTAATTCCATGACCAGATGACTTCACTAACCAGTTCTACCAAAATTTAAACAAGATGACACCCTAACACAGCTATTCCAGCAGAGAGAAAAAATGAGGGAGCAGCAAGCATTCCTTCAAAACATTTTAGGAGACTCATATTACTTTTAATAAACAACTTATAAATGCAATAAAGTGAATATCTGCGTAATTAAATAGGTAATGAAACCTAACAAACTATAGGATCTATATAACAAAAAAAAAAAAAAATCCAAATGACTTTTAAAGGAAAAAAAGTCAGCTCTTTCAATATTATCATTAATCAAAACTCTTGATGCTTTTTTTCTCTTAGAAAATGAACTATATTATTTACATGCAAACTAGAATCTACATATTTCTGGGATTGTTTTCACAATACATTGTGATGAGTATAAAATTTACAATCCCTTCAGCTCAAAATATTTTAAAAAGGAGTGATTTCCTTTTGTTTTGTTTATTAAATGTATAAATTTTAAATTTTTTAAATGCTTAATATTTAATACTGAGAAATGTTGCTTTATAATTATATTTTATACTGACACTGATATTAATTATAATATCAAGTTTAAATTGACACAATAAACAAGATATATTCCTTCATTTACTTTTGTGGGAAAACATTATAAATAATTTAGTTTCTTGAAGATTTGGAAAAATTCAGATGAGCCTGATGTCTACAGAAATAGTAGAATTTTGACTATTTTGGGTCATTTATTCATATAAGATTGTTTTAACAATGTTATGAAAACTGGATTCTTTTTTAGGAAAAATGTACAAATTTATATCTACTCAAAACTTGTACACATATTCAGGTGTCCTTTAAGGATCAGTTGAATCAAGATTATAAAGCACTGACTTTAACACAGTGTTAGCAATGGATCAGAAAGCAACCCTATCTTACCAAAAATGTCCTTTTTTTTCTTTTTTTTTTTTTAAGATTTATTTATTTATACATACAAGCTGGGGTACAGGCCAGAGGCATGGGGCGGCAAGAGGGTTCACCAGAGACAGAGTGGGGAGCAGAACAGGCAGATCAGAAATACACTGCTGAGGGGAGCAGTGGGCGAGGCAGGAGAGGTCTGCCGCACCATGTGGGATTCTCCCTGGCTGGGTGTCGAACTCGCATTGCGTGCTGCCGATAGCTCCACAGCCAGCGCTTAACCGCTGCACCACCAGGGAAGCCCAAAAATGTCCTTTTTTTATTTATTATTTTTTTTTTAAGATTTTATTTTATTTATACATACAAGCTGGGCACGGCCAGAGGCGTGGGGTGGCGAGAGGGTTCACCAGAGACAGAGTGGGGAGCAGAACAGGCAGATCAGAAATACACTGCTGAGGGGAGCAGCGGGCGAGGCAGGAGAGGTCTGCCGCACCATGTGGGATTCTCCCCGGCTGGGCGTCGAACTCGCGTCGCCGCTGCCGACAGCTCCACAGTGCAGCGCTCAACCGCTGCGCCACCAGGGAGGCCCCCAAAATGTCCTTTTTTTAATTCCATTTTCTCCCTTGCTTTTATGTTGTTTGTAAATATAATAAAGGCTCATTTAAATATTCAATTTCCTTTTTCTAGCAAGTTTGTGTAAAGGGAAAGGTACCATCAAGAAATATTTTAAGAAATTGAAAAGCCATCACCATTAGAAAGAGCACTAAGTCACATACAAACTTACTGACATTATAGATATAAAATAGCATGTATGGTGATGAAAACAAAGGACCCTACTAAAAATTAACCAAGCAAAATTCAACAAAACCAAGTTGCTTTTTATTAAGACATTATTAGTATGAATAAAGAATAACTGAGTGACTTGAAATGGCTCTAATAATTTCTTATCTACATTTAGACAAGATACATCACCCTCATGTCTACCTAGAACTGACCAGTTGTGTCCAACACTTTCTTAGATTTAACCTTATCTCTTCTTGCTTTATGCACACACATGAGCCAGAACAGTACATCTCATCATGAATAGCTAATCAGAGGACCCATCAACATGCTGATCATTTCTTGGCTAGCAGAATTGTTGATGAGCAATAGATCATACTTCCTAGCCTCCAGGTTTTTTTATTCAGGCAGCCTCTACTACATAATGTGTGCCAAACAGCCTGAAGAAGTGGCTCTGACACTGGGAACTGAACCCATCTCTCTCTTCTGGCATTAAAAATGTTACTAATGAGCTAGTGTTTTGGCTCCTAAACAAGTACTGAATTCATAAGACTCTCCAAAAATTGGATTAGAATTCCTCACATGCCTAGACCATATTCCAGTCACTTGGCAGGTCCCTGCCACATTTGCCCTTTCTGAAAATGCTCCCTAGATGTGAGTCCACCTCTTTAAGCAAACAGACAAAATAATAAGAAAACATGCTTGTGAGCCACGTTTTCTAATGGGACTCAGGATGAAGAATTCTTCTCTTATTTTCATCCCCATTTGGAAATGATCCCTGTAATATTACCTTTTAGCTCAAGTGTGTGAATGTGCCTTGGGGACTGCTATAGTGCAAGTCGCTTGAAACAGGACATTTTTACATGATTCTTGCAATTTTTTCATATTCAATAGAGAAATGAAAATGCAAACTAAAATCATTTGTACACGACTCTGAAATCTCTATACTCATCTTCTCTTTTTGAGTAAAAAGGAGACTTCATAATAAGAAGCATTAAAAAGAATGCAATTAACTGCTAAATCAACTATTTGTGGGACATATGTGATAGTGACTGCAGGAGACAGATGCCTGGTTTTTATTTCTCTTTTACTACTGACTTACTGCACAACCTTTATCCATGCAATTAACTTTATTCATGATTCACCTAATTTAACTGTAATAGCCATTATGAAATCACAAAAATGTGTATTTATTTTCTTCTCATTTAGCCTTTTGTGTTTCAAGCAGATGTAAAGAAATTCTTTAGGGAACTTTAGATTATTAGAAATTATATCATCCTTCCAATATTATGCTCATTTCCCCCATTTTTCCAAATATTTGATCTAGTGTTTTCAAAACTACGAAGGAGAGAAAAGGTTCTATATGAGTATTTTGTGATACATAGGGAATTAGATCAAACCTATTAAAATTGCAAGTCATAGCATATTAATGGATTATAAAATGAATGTAGTGAATTACAAGCAAGGGTTTTAAAACAGAAAACAGACTGATATTTTTTCAGGTTTTTATGTGTGTATGTATAATGAGGCACTCTGTGCACTGTATTATTATGGATGAGTTTTCAAAAAGTTTGAACATCTGCCCTCTGGATGCTATACTTTAATATGATAAGATGCTTTGTGTCATATTAAAAGGTAAATATATATTTAATTTTACATTTCTTTCTCTAAAAATTTTTATTTGTTTTCTAGATTACAATAATTTTTGAGTGACAATTTTAAAACTTTCGTCCTCTCCATATTAATGAAGTATATACTACCCTAGTATTACCTATTAATAAAAATTTGTAAAATCATAATAAGGAACACCTAATTCTCATATACTTCTTTTGCATCATCAAATAGGTAGTTTTCTCCAAATGACAAGACTAAAATTGATAAAATAATTATGCCCTAACATTTTGTAAACAAGAGATTGTCTCTTTGGAAAAAATTTTTTTATGAAAAAATGGTTTTGCCACTTGTAGTTAATTATATTAATGATTTTTAGGTGACTTGGAGATCTAAAGGGAGTGACTTTATGAGGCATGCATAAGTAGTTATCTGATACTCTAATAGGAACAAAGGGACTCTGAAGTAAATAGATGAAAGATTTATTACTTATATTACTCATAGAGAAACTGACCAGACAGACCAACGATCAGAAAGAGGAATTTTCTGTTATTTGAGCTGACTGTACACTCTAACTACTATCAATTACCTTGTTATATATGCCTAGGGTCCAAAAAGGGTCAATATGTTGTAAAGATCTAGGAAAAGCATTTCCACTTAGATTATTGGAAGGAATTTGGAGGGGTGTGTGTGGGTGAGTGTGAGTATGATATATCTCAGTGATAAGATTACATTACTGGATTTCTGGAAAAAGCAATGATTCTACGGAAATGAAAATCTTTAAATGATCACTTAAGAGAATCGCAAGCTTCTATATCTTTGGTGAGTGATCAGTAGTCAACTTGCAACCACTATCACCTTCTTATAAGACTGTCTTAGCAGAAGTGAGAGTTTCTCATTAAAAAGAACTTAAGTGAAAAATATGAAGTTAAAGTGAAGTGTTATAGCCACTAAGCTAATGCAATCAGGTATGATGTATAGGCAACCTCTCTTATTTGTAATTCTGGGAAAAAGAGAAGGCCACTTATCAGAAGTCCCTTTAGTGTGTGTCTTCGATCTCATCCTACTCAGCTGACATCATTAATAGCTCTCTTTCCAGTGTTTCATCTCTAGATTTACCTATTTTTACTTCTCCAGCTTCTGTCAAAATAAATAAACCTCATATCCTTATATCAAAATTCCTTTCTCCAGCAATACTATTTTCCTAACCAAGCACAGGATAAAATAGTACTTGAAATTAGCAAAGTTAGGTGGGATAATATTAGGCAAAAATAATAACTATTGGGCCTCCCTGGTGGCCCAGGGGTTAAGTCTCAGTGCTATCACCACTATGGCCTGAGTTCCATCCCTGCCAGGAAGTTAACCCAAGTATGGCACAGCAGACCTCTCCTGTCTCATCGGCTGCTTCCCTTAGCAGTGTATTTCAGTAAATCCTCATGCTCTGCTCCCCATTCTGTCTCTGCTGAACCCTCTAAACCCCAGCCCCCCCACATCTGGCCTACATTCCAGCTCTTCCACACAAAAAATAAATAAGTCTTTTTTAAAAAGTGACTATACAAAATTGAGGGAAATCAAAGTCTCAAAGTCAATAAAATTCAGGAAGAAAATTAAGTTCTATTATTGATTGTACTAGATCAACAATTTCAGATAAGAAATTGCAAAAGAGGTCATAATATTTTGAATAATTTGAAAATATTGTTTTTATAGATAAAATGGTTGGATATTGAAAATTTCATTTAGCTCCACTTAACATACTATCAATCATGGAGAAATAATTATTTTTTTAAAAGTAGAGGTAGATTAACATTTCCTTCTTGATAGCACTCGAGTGGGAAATAAGCACATGGAGAATGGGGTGAAAAGCTGAGTGTGCCTGAGTGGAACCTTTGTGACCTCAATGTAAAAGGGAAATAGGAACTGGAGGAAAGGTTTGAAAACTAAAGTCTTTCTAATATAAAAGTATTTTCTTTCTGTCAAGCCTGAATGATTTCCTAGTATGTAAGCACATTATATGATTTTGGAAGAAATTGCATTTATGCTGATTTTTTTCCCTCCGTTTAACTGTGCTGAGTGAGACTTCACCTTTCCACTCACTAGGGGAATAAGACTATGATGAGTTTTGAATTTAATTATTCTGTTTCTTGCCTGTGCACATATTTAGGGAAGGATAAAGGACTTGGTTTTAAAATGACAAGCTATAATACGGTTTTGTCAGCTATTTAAGAAGGAATTAAAGGACACATGTTAAAGTACTTGCCTGTTGTGGATGCATTAAAATATAAAAACAATTCAGCTTTATGTTCACTTTTCCTTTTTCTAACCATATCCAGTGATGATATGTTTAAAGGGATGATTCCGAGGGTTGCTTCAGGTACTTCAGAAGTCTGGCAGGTGTTTATTTTTAAAAGTGGTGAGATTAATGTACTCTGAGAATAATGTAATGAAGTATGCTAAGATGATTGCTTAGAGAAAAAAAGTAAAATGCAGTTAGGAGAGTGTAAACCCTCTCCTTTAACACTGGTCAACACTGAGATTGTTACTGACTTAAAAAGGCCTTAATCTGTAGCATCTTGGTGTGCTGAACATGAATATGACCCTGAAAATTTTTTTTTGGTTTAGTTTTGAAGATACTTCATATAATTCATCTTAAATGTTTCACCGTGTACGTTTACCCAGTAGGACTGCAACAACATCCTAAATCAGCCTTGAATGATGTAATATTGCATTGCATTGCATAATACCATCATGCACACAACATCCAGAGTTGATTGCATCATTTTCTGATGCAATGCAATACTACTGCCAGGAGGCTGCTGAAGTAAGCTGACGTCAGCAGTGCACTATATAAAGCCCTGTCGGAAAGGTTGAGCATTGAAAATATTTCAGACTTTATACGAGGCAGTTTAAGCTATTGTTACATAGAACTATTGTTATTTTATCCATTTAGGCACAATACAGAACAGTAATGCCTCGAAAGTGTGTTAACAGTGTGGAGATTTCTGCTCTATTTGTGGGGAAGTGACATTTGCCAACCGAAGAAAAGTATCACTTCTCAAGTGAAGAAAGCTTATCATCTTGGCTTTGGATGCAAGATTGGTGACCAAGACAAGCCTTGGGCCCCGCATATATGCTGTGCTACATGTACAACACAGTTTTCACAGTGGTGAAATGGCAAAAGACTAGCAATGCCATTTGCAATCCCCATGGTGTAGAGACAGGCAAGCAACCACATAATAGACTGTTACTTCTGCTTGGTTCCTCCTCTTTCCAGCAGAATACTGAAGCAAAAGAAGTCGAGAATAGTCTACTCAAACATTCCGTCCGCATTGAGACCAGTTCCACATGGTGAGGGACTGCCTATTCCAGAACTTCCAGCAGAATATTCTCATGATTCACCTGATGAGGACAAGGGTGATCTGACCTGTCCTTCTCTTGTTCCATCAGCATGCAGTGATCCAGATTTTCACTGTGGTGCATCATCAACCCCACACAGACTGACACAGGAAAATCTAAATGACCTGGTTCATGATTTGGACTTATCCAAGAACAAGGCAGAATTGCTAGGATCAAGACTCCAACAATGGTATCTTCTAGAAGAAGATGTCACAATTACTTTATATCGAAAACGCCACCAGCATTTGGAGCCTTTCTTCAGAAACGAAAGTAAGTACTCTGGTATTCTGTTCCAATATTGAGGGCCTCATGAATGCCTTAGAAATCACTTATGACCCACAAGAATGGAGACTATTTCTAGACTCTTCCAAACTGTGTCTTAAGGCTGTGCTTTTGCACAATGGAAACCATCTTCCATCTATTCTAGTAGCGCATGCTGTCCACCTGAAAGAGACATACGATAGCTTAAAGCAGCTACTGAATTCCACTGAGTAACAAGTACAGCTGGCACGTCTGTGATGATCTGAAGCTAGCTGCCCTTTTAATGGTACTGCAGCACGGATATACAAAATACATGTGAGTGGGATAGCTGAGCATGTGAATTGCACTACTTGTGGAAGGAATGGACTCGCAGACAAAATGTAGCAGTAAGAGACAAGAATATCCAGCACCCAGTCCTGGTCGAGGCACACAAAATCCTGCTACCACCCCTTCACATCAAACTAGTTTTGATGAAGAATTTCATGAAAGCCATGAACCGGACCTCGCCAGCTTTCTGATACCTGCATGAAAAATTTCCTCGACTCAGAGAAGCAAAGATTAAAGAGGGAGTTTTTGTGGGTCCTCAGATTTGAGAGCTCTTCAAAGATGACCAGTTCAACAACTTGCTGCAGGGTGATGCGAAACAAGCATGGATGCTCTTCGCCTAGTGTCTACAAACTTTCTTGGGAATGCTAGGGCAGAAAACTATAAGGAACTAGTAGAAGACTTGCTTTTGCAGTATCAGAAACTTGGCTGCAATATGTCTCTAAAGATCCACTTCCTTCATTCCCATCTGGATTTCTTCCCTGAAAACTGTGGTATGGTTAGTGATGAACATGGCAAAGGTTTTCATCAAGATATCACATCAATGAAACAAAGATACCAAGGAAAATAGTCCACTACAATGCTGGGTGACTACTGCTGGACACTCCCCAGAGATGCTCCTGAACAGCTGTACAAGAGACAAGCGAAGAAATCTAAGTAGTCTAAGACTTGATTTTTTACAGGTATTAACCATAGGCCTATTACTATTGGCATGCATTTTGTGATGTAAACATCCATTTATTGCAGATTACAAAAAAAACTAGAGGTAAAATTAGAATTTGACTGTCATATTCACGTTGAGCACATACAAATTGATAGGAAATGACTAATTTTATTTCAGTAACATGACTTTTTAAAAATTTGTTGACCAGTGTAATTTGTAAGTTATTTATAATCCAGAGTCATTGCAATGATTCAAACCAATGTAGTCAAATTAAACACTAGTTGGTGAACTTCTACTATGCTAAAAGGCAGAAGCAAATACAAGTTTCTTACTGAATTATCAGATATAATTTCTAAATTTTTTAAACTCTATTATTTGTAATATTTTTTTCAAGGACACCATTTTCATGATCTATATGCATCCTGGTACTATTTTTAGTCAATTGCAAATCTGTACAATTGATTTGTTTCTGTTTTATTCTCAGTGCTTTGAATTCTATATATTGACTCAATCATCCTGGTAGTTCCTTTGGGATTTTCAGTTTAGGGAGAGACCATAATTTCTAAGTTAAATGATTGACTATATAATGATGATTAATGCAAAATCAATTAACATATATAAAAAATAGTATTAATCCAATTTTAATTAAATAAAATCCTTTCTTCAAATTGTATTTATTTTTGTTCTTTTTATCTAATAAGTATCTGAAGAATAGTTCCAGATACCTATTTTGATTTAGATTGAATGTCTAGCTGCAAATAATGAAAATCCTAAATAATATTTAAAAGTCATAAAACATATGAACTCACATAATAGGCAGCCCAGGTTTAGGTCAGACTCATGGATGCCTGATTTGGTTTCTAAAGGAATTTTATGAAGAGCCATGGTTATTTCTGTGTTTCTTCTCTGCCACCACAAACTACATTTATTTTGAGTACAGTTCTCTGCATGAACCTAAGATGTCTGCTAGCAGAAACTTATATAACAAGCACCTTTTTTCACATTCACTGGCAAAAGTTAAATTCACTTCCTCAAAAGTTCAGAGTAGATATTTAGCTGCATTCATTGGCTTAAAATTATTAAGAAATTATTATGAATGATTTAGTCTAAGTATTTCATGGGGAAGAGATAATTGTTAGTTGTCATAACAACTACTGTACACCTTAAAATTGTTTCTAATAATTAATGAGGATCAATTTTAGAATAAGAGCTTTGTCCTTTTGTCTATTGATATTGTCAAGAAATATACTTCTACAGACATTGAGAAAAAATTATGGTCTACAACTTTAGTTGAATTTCAGTTACCATATGCTTTTCCTCTTAGGTATTTCTACTTAGTATCTTTCTTCCTTTCTCAACAAAAATATGGCAAGTATTTAAAAATCTAAACTCTCTAATCCATAACAATTTATCTCTTTCTTCAAATGCTTTACTTACTAAAAAGTAGCAATGTAAGTAATAAAAAGTTACTTTTTCATATTCATAATCACTGACATCATCATTTAGCTGCTGGTAATACTATGCAATCTTTGACTTGTGGGAACACATTCTCTACTTAGATAATGTTGTTCTTGTTTATTTCACAGTGTCCAAATATTTCTTTTCACATATTACACTAGTCATTGGATTTAGGCACACCCTAATTCAGCATGACTTCATCTTAATTACATCTGCAAATACCTTATTTCCAAATAAAATAACTTTCTTAAGGTATTGGGGATTTAGACTTGGACATATATTTGCAGAAATTCAAATGTACTTCAATTCAAAATGCAAAGGGGTTGAACAATGGCAAAAAGTTTATGAAATATTTTTCTTAAAACATTTAGAATGACATTTGATAATGTTACTATCCTTATTGACTGAAAAGACTAGTTTATTCACTTGTACAATCTCATGCTTACCCCAGAGCATATCCCCACTGAGAGAAAGTGGTGGCTTTCTTTAAATTGTTTCTTCCTTATTTTTCAGTTATTTTTTAGTTGAGTTCAGGTATTACGCATAGTTGGATTAATGAAAATTAAATGGTTAAGTAATGTGACTTCATTATTGTAAGCTTTAAAAGTGAGATTTGGGACATTTTATTTTGTCATTTAAGGAAGCAGTTCTTAAATTTGAAAACAATCCTTACTGAAATATTGTAGGCTCTGAGTCAGGATTCTCTAATATTTTTCTTTAGTCCTAAATATTTTGTAACATTTTATCCAATAACTAAAACTGCTAAGGCATATGAATTTTGCTTAAGTAGAAACAAAGGCTGCAACATGGGAATGGATTCCATTTAATTTTACACATAAAGTACAAAGTGAAAAGGTTCATTGGCAATACTGATTTTCCAACAATATAGAGAAACTGTAGAACCACACACATAGATAAGTGAAAAATGGTAATGTATTGTAATGTATTGGAAATTAAGTTTCATTGTCTGGGCGAGAGCTAGCTTGGAGGCTAAGAAACAGCAAGATGACTGAGGGAAAAAACCCATCATTGCCATTGTAAAAGAGTAGAGGCATTACTTTCTAGTTAAATCTACCCATATCTACCCGTTTTGTAGAAAATAATTTCCAAAAATTTATTTTAAGTTAGCCCATTGTTTTACCCAAGCTCTTTCTTTATTCTGAGTGCCATCACAAAACATGAAACTACAATTAAGTTCCCTTGTTTATCCAAACTTGTAGGTTAATGGAGTGAAATGAAGAGAGATGTGTCCACTAATGGCTGTGTATTATTATTTTCAAATAACATTTCAATTTGCACACTGTGTTGATACAGATTAAATCAGAATGGAACTAAAAATGCAGCCTAGTTTATTGGTACTGTGGCTCGGCAGACTGTGTTCAGTTACAGATCAATAAATATGCTGCAATCAATCCCTTGACACTATTCAATTAAAGCATAGAATTCTGGCCAGCACTTCTGTCCCTAAATTAAAATACATCACAGACTAACCAGAGCTAAACAAATCCAAACACCTATGTAAGACACGGCTGAGCACATAATGATCCAGCCAGTTGCCTGCTTGCAATCCTCCCAGCCCCAAAGAGCAATTCACTACCATAAAAAGAGCTTCAAGATTGTTCAGAGAGAAAGTGATGCCAGGTCTCAAATTAGCCAGACTGTGTGGAAGTTGATATTCTCATGTACTACATAAATCGTCCATGGTTGCAAACAAAGCCTTAACATGATTTTCAGAAGAAATCCTTTAGCCCAACCTTAAAAGGGAACTTGTTTATCATCACATTATCAGATGTAATATTAGCAGAAGTGTAGCAGATATGTCATAAAAGTATAGTTCAATAACAATAGCTATAATAATAATAATAATAAAATTGTATCTCCAGTACTTTATTAGTAATTCCAGTTTAGCTGTCAGTTACGAAAAAAATGGTCATTTAAAATATATAAAGTAAAATAAATCCACTGCAGAGTCTGACATTGTTTTCCACAATAATTTTACTTATTAACTCATTTCTCAAAATTGAAAGTCCTTGGGATTGTGTCCTATATACACTGCACACAATGGCATAATTAGTCATTGATATGCTATGACGCTTAAGTATCTCACATGACATATTATTGCAAATATTCCTATTACATAGTCCTAACTACAGTCTTAATCTCTATTATACAGATATTTTTTTAATAAAAAATCTAATGCACATGACTTATAAGTCAACTGAATTTTTACCATAGCTGATTAATTCTTGAGAGTTCGGCAAGATGAATAACAGAGTGAAGATGCTCAACTTACCTCCTCTGGATACCCACAACTAAACTGCAGTAAAACGAAACCAAAAAACCCATGAGGGAAAAAAAAAAAACAGATGACCATATAGATACTGGGTGCAAGTGTCCAGTGCAAAAATGTAGGAAAAACTTTTAAGTGAACTTTATTTATAGTGATAATGGCAGCACAGCCCGCAACAGCAAGGAGAGGCTGCTGTGCAGAGCCCCCTAGTGGTTGAATTGGGCACATGCCAACATCAGGGACTCCTGAGACCTGGCACTGCCCTGGGTAAGAGAGCTGAGCTGGCAGCCAGGATAGAGGGTGCACTGTAGGAGAACTGCTAAGGTTGGGGTGTAGAATGAATATTACAGAATTGAGCTTGAGGCTCTTGATACAGAACAGCTGGAGTCTGAATTGGCAGGGAGACCAGAACACCTGGGTCTCCTTGTAGAAGAAGCTACCACTCAAAGCCAGGGCTGGGAGAGCCAAAGCATCCGCCAACCCCTACCCCAGGACTAAAACAAAACAAATACTTGAAACAGGCTAGAAATCTAGCACCTGTCAATGACAGGTGCAAACACTCCGGGATAAGGCTGGAAAAAAGAACAACTCCTTGCCTGTGAACCAGTTTCAAATACAATTCACACCCAGCACTGAATCTAGTGCTCAAAATAAGCACAGGATGGATATGGACACAAAACTGTAAGAGGCACTAAGATTGAAGAGCTGGTCTAGAGGAGGGGCTCACTGGGTCCCCATCACAGATCTCTGCACCCACAGCACAGTAGGAAGTTCAAATCCTGCACTTACTGGAGGTGGTCCCATAGATGCCCTACTGCCCCCTTCTTTTATACCTGCTACCCCACAACTGTACCAGTTCTCAGATTACTTCAGCAGCTACAAAAACAGTAATACAAAAATCTATCCCTATTATAACCCATAACAAATTTAAAATGAGAAGGCAGAAGAAAATACCATAAATGTTATTGCAAAACTCCTAAGAAACCCACCCCAGCAGAACTTCAGAGAATGACAAAGGAGTTCAAGGTAACAGTTCTAACAATATTTGCGGAACTCAAAAATAAAACAGAAACATAGGATATAAAACAATGAATATAAAGAAAATGCCAGGCAGCTACAATTAGAAATAACAGTTAAGAAAGACCAGCTGATTTTAAAAGATGAAGTGAATTCATAATTTAATACAAAATAAATACCATTTGAAAGTTTAAAAAATGACAATTCTGACACTTTCTGAGGTATCTACTAGGCTCAATGTTGTTTGTAGTGTAACCTTAGATGTGGCATTTGGATAACTTTTTAAAAATTAGAAACAGTTTAAAAAATAATTTAGGAGAAATTTGAAATTTGGGAGTAAAAAATATACTTCCCCCTGAATCAATTCTGCTTCATGTGTCTTCCTTTACCATTTCCCAGTATGATGTACACATTTTATTTATATGCCACGTTAGCACTAGAACTACAATCTTCACCAAATTACATTGGTAATTTGAAAAAAAAAATGTTCTATGCCTTTCCTCTGAGTTCCAAACAAACAAGGTACATGAACTTTTGTTTATGTCACACTGATTTTAGCATTGGAATGTTTCTGGTTTATAATACAATCTGATTCTCTACTATACTCAGTTTGAGGCAATTGTTACAAAGGTAGAGAAACTTTTGTCCACTGGATTTAGTTTATTTAGTAGGCAATGCTAATATTTATCAGATGTTATTTGCATTTACTGATTGTATGTGGGTTAGTGATCTTTTAACAATTTATAATAAAATAAGACACATGCCAGATATGCTAACATAAATGTACAGGGGAATGAGTAATCCTAGGGTAACAATGTGTCCAGCATCCAAGTTAAGTCAGAGATCATCCCAAGAACCTATGTGTCCCTTCAGTCATCTTTCCTTCCTCCCTCACCTTGAGTATAATGTTTTCTTGACTTTTATGATAATCACTGCCATGACTTTCTTTATAGCTTTACCTCCTACATGTGCAATGCAATAGAGCAGAGTTTGTCCTGTTTATGTGCACTATATATCAAAAAAATCATACTGAATATATTATTTAGTGTCCTTTTGCTAAGCATTGCCTTTTTAAGGTTCATCACTGGGGTTGAATTTAGCTTTAGTTTAACTTCTTGGGTAGATAACTTCCATTTTATAAACACAACATAATTTATTTATCTATGCTAATGACTAGTCATTTTTAGTTTCGAGAAATTACAAAGTGTGCTACAAGCATTTGTGTGGATCCTTGTGCATTTTCTTGCCCTGCATTCAAGAGTAGGATTGCTTGTTCATAGCATTTACATATCTTCATCTTCAACAGATAATTCCAAATAATTTTCCAAAATGGTTATGAAAAATGTATAAACAAATCTAAAGTATATGAAAATGCCCATTTCTCCACAAATTTTCTAGCATATGGAATAGTCAGATTTTCTATGATTATTATTAACTTTTCACATGATGCTATTATTGTCACATGAATTACATTTCTGATTTCTTGTTTTAAGAGTTTTGTCAATTTTTAAAAATGGATTGTATTTTTTTCCTTATTGGCAAATACAAATTCTACATATTCTGGATGCAAGTTATTCATCAATTGTTTGAAAAAAGCTCTTGATGGATATAGACAAATAAATGTATCAATTTTCCGTCTATAATACATGTTTCTTTATGAAAATTTTCCTTTAAAAATGTTATTGGTAAACATGTCATATATTTTTTTTCTCAATATATTTAACATTTTTAATGGCAAGAATTTATTTTATGAAATATACTGATAAAATAATGCACAAATCTTTAATATACAGCTTTTCAAGGTTTTGCAAACAAGCTTATTAAATTGTTAATCGCTACCAAGATCAACCATAAAACAATAACAGCATACTAGAAACTCCTCCTGGTCAAATTCCCCCAAATGTAATTATTATTCTGACTTTTAACATACCTTTACCTTTTGAAAAAATATTTGTATCAAGGGAATCATGTAATGTATACTCCCTTATACCTGTCTTTTTTGCACACTATACATGATTGATATACCTATGCTATTGCAGGTACAGGTAGTAGTTTGTTCCTTTTCATCATTGTATAGTTTTCTAACTTCCATTTATTGAAAAATAAGTAGTGTGTTTTGTACTTTGATAGTAACTGGATTCTTTCCATGTAGAGCTACGATAAATAAAACTGTTCTGAGCATACTTGTACAATCATATGTCACTTAACAACAGAAGCACATTCTGAAAAACGTGTCATCAGGTAATTTTGTCATTGTTTGAACATCCTATAGTACAATTACACAAATCTAGATGTTATAGTCTCTACACACCAAGTCTACAGGATCGCTGTTGTTTATACAGACTGCCACTTACCACAATGCCAGTATATCATGCACCTCTATACATATTTTTTATGTGCATATGCATTTATGTGTGTAGCATAAACTAGAGGCAAAATCACTAGGCCATGGAGGATATGTATATTTAGTTTAAGAAATACAACTAAACAGTTTTGCAAGAGTATTTTCGCATATTTGTCATGTAAGGACTTATGGGCTTCTTGAATCTGTGGAATACTGACTTCATTAGTTCTGGAAAGTGTTTATCTATTTTTTGTTTAAATATAGCTTTGAACTATTCTTTCTATCTGCTTCTTCTGAGACTCCAGTGAAGTGGATTTTAGAATATCTCACTGTATTTTCTATTTTCTGAACCTCTTCTCTAATTTGAGTCTTCTTATTCCTCAATTCTGTATTTTGAGTGTTTCTTCAGATCTATTTTCCAGTCGGCTGGTTCTCTCTCCAGGAATGTCGAACCTACTCTTAGATATGAAATCTTCTTTCGAAAACTATTAAATAGTATCTTCTTTTTGCTGTTACTCACACATACATTTTTTCAAGAATTTTTATTTGGCTCTTACACGTATCTACTATACCATATTTGTAGTTTATTTCCTGCTGAAAGTTTTAACCTTTTCTTTTAGCTCCATAAGCATAGTAAGATAGTGTATGTTTCATATGTAACTGACAAATCTAAAAATGAAATAATTGTTGATATATTCCACATACAGGGTAATTTTTTTTAATCAGTCCTTTGTTTATATTTTTGACTATTTGTTACTAATTGTATATAAAAAACATTAATTTTTAATACCTTACAAAGACATTTTACATACTAAGTCTACCTCTGTGTGGACTTATATCTTTTTATAATTGAGCTATGCCAGTATACTATTTTGGTGACTTTCTGACATTTCTAAGAACTTTGTTGAGCTGTTCATTTTTTTTTTAATTGTCTGAGGGAGAGAATTGAGAGACTTGCTCTATATTATTTTACCAAGGAAAACAAAAACTGTGATGATTAATATTTATCAGGACACTAATAATCTGTATCAGATTCTTGAGATAATTTAACTTTTTGTTTACTTCTACATTTATGTAAGCATTGTTCTCTTTGATATGTATGCTATTCCGAATTTACAATTTGGGATTGGAAGTATTCATAAAAGATAAAAGAAATGGTCATATTTCACAAGACTTTTCCATCTATGAAAGTTTAGTACAAAAAAAGTCTCAAGCTAAATATAGTGTTGCATTGTAAACTACTAGTAATATACAAGGAGTATATCTTCTGAATATGCAAGGAGTATAACCATATTAGAATAAAGGCTTACATTATAAATAAAATTAAAACTTCAATAGATAAATAACTGTTCCATAAGCCTCACTCACATTTTGTTCATTCTATTATTAATTTTCCTAGACTTACTTGCCCTCATTTATTTAACTTAATTTCCCATTTTCTTAATTATATTATAATTATTTCCCTTTTGTTCTTCCTTCCTCAGTCCATATGCCCCTACATAGTTCTCACTTTATATATCATTTCATTATTAGTTTTCTCTTGTCTTCATTATATCCTAGTAATTATTTTTACTCAAATGATGTATTTATTAATTAATGTTTCCTCAGAGGGCTCTCCTCTAGTAATTTAATCTCATTGAGGAAAATTACATCTTTTTAAAATATCCAAAATACTGCATGCTGTATATATCTTAGCTCATTAAAATTACTTGTTGACTACCTTAATTGGTTTAGTCATTTTCATTCAGTCCTTACATAGTTAAGGCAATTCAAAATAATACATATTTAGTATCCCATCACTTATTTAATATAAGTTAGTAGAAATATAAAGTCTTAATTTCATAAAATTGCTGTTTTATAAAAACACATACTTTGTAAGTGCTAAATCTTACAAGACTTAGATATGTTTCATTTCTATAGTCTTAATGTCTGAATTATGTTTCATGATTATTTTTATATATAAGTCTCGCCAGCTACCCAACTGCTACAAAAGAGAAATGATGTATAGTTCACTCAGAACCAGTGCCTTAAGGTCATTACTATGAATCATGAAATTAAAATTTGAAAATAATAAAAAAAAGCTCTCTCTGTTCAAAGTGAGATATATTAACAATAAGACTGTGCTCCAAATTTGGTTTTATCCAAGTTTCAATATGATCTTCAATAGATAAAATTAATTAAATTCTCCTTAACGATTTATTTAGGGTGCATTAAGAAATGGAATGAACACACAGCGTAACATAAAATTTTACATTTTGTAAATTGACTAAAATGTAATTGATGACCAGCTATGAGTGTCATATTTCTCTGATTTCACCTACATTCCTTAATAATTATAAACTTATAATTCCTTTCATTATAACTATAAGCAAGGCAATTCTTTTGGTTCAAAAGATACATGATCTATATGGTGAGTCTTCATGATTTAAATGAACCTATTAATTCAAGAACTAGTTGTCAAAATACACTCAGATTTTATCTTATTGACTCTGGAAGTAACTCTAAGATACTAGACTTAGTAAATACAGAAGATTTCTTTTATAGTATGAGCCTTCCTATTCAATTCTTTTCCACGTGTCTATGCCATGTGAATTTCACAGGAAAATATGTTTTTGTTAAGGTAACACTGGTTTGCAACATTGGATGTGATTTAAAATGTGGGATCACCCCCTTCAGGGATTGTTACCATACCATACACACCACCAAGACACCCATGGTCCTCCACAACAGTTCATTGTGCTCCCTCCCCACTTTGCTCTCCCCCACGTTTCTCCCCCTTCTGGTCCCCTCACTTCTACAGTCAGATTTCTAGGGTCGTTACTGGATTGATTTTATCTGACCCTCTTTCTCTTCTAAATTATTGTTTACATGTCAGAATACAAATGACTTTTGTAAGTTGATTTTGTTCCCTCCATTTTATTGTGTGCATCATTATGTCCATTCTTTAGTGGAGTCTTTAGGATTTCCTATAGGTATTATCATGTTGCTTGCAAATATTGATAGTTTTACCTCTTTCCCAATATGAACTTTTTATCTTTCTCCTTCCTTACTGTTAGGACTTCCAATACTATGTCAAATAGTAGTGGTGACAATGGATGTCCTTTCCTTGTACCAGATCTATGTGGCAAAGCTATAGTTATCACTATTGACTGTAATGATCACTGTGGGTTTGTTATGTGGGGGGAGATGGGTACTTCTTCTGACTCCTGGCATTGGATACCAGCAGCTAGGAAGTCCTTTATTCACAGGCTCTGTTCACTGTGGTTACATATAGGTTCTGACTGTAATACTCTGGACACCTGTCCAGACATTGCATGGGAGGAAGAGTGGGTATACACTCAGTTTTTCCAGAGACCATAGTCTAGTAGCCCCCATTCAAAAAGAATATGTGCACAAGGTGCCCAGAGGTTCTATGACCCCCCTCACTGCAGAATGTCACACTAGGAGTAGCACCTTTTCCAGGTCAGCCCTTTGTTTGCCTTTCCAGGGTAGCCATAGTAAAAGTTGCTGGACAGAGGGAGTTCACCATGGATTCTTACAGTTTCTTTCTAAGTACAGGAAAGAGGCTGTACTGTGAGAGTTGGAGGTTGCACAGTGGGTGAGGGCAGGTGCAGACAATACTGGACCACACTATGGAAAACCATGTTGCTCTCCCCATGCTAATTCAGTCCTCGGCCAGTCGGCTGGATGTCCTTCACTGAACTGTTAAATAGGCTGTGCTCTCACTGAGAATCGCTCATTCTTCCCAGGCGTGGAATATGGGAGAGCCTGCGTGATTAGTGGGGAAATGGCCAGTGTCTCTCCTGGTAAACTGGCACCATTCCTGGCTTACTGTGGCTCAGTCTTTCCTACATATTCTCATGGTTTCTGGCTTTCCTCCTTGCTAAGAGACTGACCCTCCTTTCCCTAGCTAAATCCCTAGCACGGCTGCTCCATCTGGATACTTATTCTGGGCATCCCTAGGGAAGTGATGCCTCAAGGATCCTGTCTGTCCTCCATCTTCTTGAATTGATCTGATAAGCCGTTAATTAGGCTCATTTTGCATTTGTTATTAACAAAGTGAATAGGAATATTTTCCAAAAGATATAAGCAGAGAAAGTTACTACCTAACCATTTTAGTTTCCTCTTTGAACTTCAAAGCCATGCTCTTTAATATTTTATCATTGTTCTTTTGCAAGTTTCATATTGCCCTAGTTATATTTTCACTTCCATTAAATAGTGACCTAGCTGACACTCATCAAGGACATTCCTTTGTTCTCTTCACTTATCTCCAATTAACTGTTTAGGAAGAAAAAAGCATGCCCACTAAAACTGCTAGCATCTAATACCACTCTTCACAAAGTCTATGGCAAAATACTGTTCTTTGTTTCAGAAAATGCCGCAGTTACCAAAAACAAAACAAAACAAAAAAGGTCTGTGTGCGTATGTGGGATGTGTGTGAGCAGGTGTAAACAATATGTATTAATAAATTACAGTTGTTTGGGGAATAGCTAATGAATATAGACTTGTGAAATTAGATATTCAGACTAACACTTATTTAAAATAAATATTTGCACACATTAACCACAGAGCATGTAAACACCTTTTTAGTATGTGATTATTAGAGCCCATTACTTTCAATAAGTTATTTGATTTCCTTTCATGGTGTTAATATACATAAACAATATATCTTTTACTGATAAAATCTTGAAGTCAAAGAAAGGTTATAATTAGACTTGCAAGTACTGAATTTCAAGAGATTTAATGAAATTTTTTCATAGTGGAATATAATATAAGCTTTATTTGAGGTAAAACAATATTTAGATATGTTATTGACCAAATCATACTCTCTAAATTTTCTCTTATTTTCTCTCTCCTTCTGTATCTCCACATAATTATTTACAATAAACTACATAACCATTATAGTAAGTGTATTTTTTTCTCAAATGTATCTAGCTATCTATCTGCCTACTGACCTATCTATATCTATCTCCTAAATGGGTCCCAGATGAAGTTTAACATATAATACTAACAAAATATAAAACAAATACATTCACTTAGCTTCCTTCATATACACCACACTACACTTAACTAGATAAACTCACATGAAAATTAGAAAACAAAAATAGTTGTTTAATTCTCTGTTCACAGCCCAAATTTTGTAGCCATTATACCTATGACATAGAGATGGTAATTATTTCTTAGGTTATAATATATTGTAAGTATATAAGTTCTACATATTCTACATGTAAGTATGTAAGTTTGTTTCATTACAAACAGCGGAATCCCCAATATAATATGGGTTTTAAGTATATTCTATTTTTTTTTTAAAGAATTTTATTTATTTATGCATACAAGCTGGGGTACAGGCCAGAGGCGCGGGGCGGCGAGAGGGTTCACCAGAGACAGAGTGGGGAGCAGAATAGGCAGATCAGAAATACACTGCTGAGGAAAGCAGCGGGAGAGGCAGGAGAGGTCTTCTAATTAACAGAAGCACGACACAACTGAACTTATGTTCAAATGTTAACCGATTCTTTACTTTAAATAGTTCAAAATAAAACTAGAATTAACAAGAATTTCTCTTGAATATTGTTGTGCAGACTTATTTACACTGTCAACATTTTTCATATGATGTTTTTCTAAGACCATAAAATATTATTCAATTTGCTTGAACCTATTTTCAATTGTAGATATACACTGATAGTTCAGGGAAATTAAAACTAATAGGAGCACTTAAGACTACAGTTAAAGCAATTGGCATTATAATAATTCAGAGAAACTGCAAATTTCAAAGTGATTTGACCTGTAGGATAAACCCTCAGAAAACAGAAAAATAAACCCACGTATCTGTGTGTAATTTCCCCTGAGGTATTTGTTAACTACTAAGATGAACATGCTCAGAGAGATATTAGAACAAATTGAACAGAAATTGGCAGCTGGGAAGCTAAAGAGCTCAGAGAGTTCACCAGTGATGCAATACTAGGGAGTCAGAAGTTGGAGTCTGAGATCTGCCAAAGTAGACAATACTATAAAACTTCCCTATCTTGAGGTCTTGTAGAGGAACACAACCTAGAAGACCAGCAAAGGTTGAACATGTTCTTGAAAGAAGAAAAAAAACTAATCCTCCATAAATTCAATAAAATCAACCCCTAACCTCTTTGCCCTTTAGAAAAATGTTTAACCTCCTTAAGGAAGAAAACAACATCAGTTGTTCTCTGACTTTTCATATATAATGCCCACCATCTTATAAAAAATCACTTGGTATGCTTTAGCAAAAACAATGACTAGAAAGCAAGAGAAAAAATAAACAGATGATTTAGATATCACCACTATCAGAAAATAACTTTTAAATCCATATATAAAAAACATGTTGTTAAAACAAACAAACGAACAAAAACAGGAAAAAAATGGAGAATATTAGTGTAACCCTTAAATCCTTGAATGGAGTCAATGTAGTATTCTAGAAGTTAAAATTCCAAGCCATTGACTTCTGGTTTCAGTTGCAACATGGAAAGAAGAGCCTTGAAGTTGTCACTCTCATCCCTAAAACAAAACAAAGCAAAAAACAAAACAAAAAGAAAATCGATGGCCTTTATTGACTCCATCAGAAAGCTGAGACTACTGGGCATATTGCCACCCTGAAATATGGAGAGACAGGCTAATCAAGATCACAGTCAAGAACAGCTTGCTCGGATCAGAAGCCACAGAACCATGAATGTGAATCACTTAAATAGTGAATTTGATTAATTGCCAGAAGCTGAGTGTAAACTAGAATGGCAATAAGAAAATCCGGGGAGTGGAGAGGGCACAGTAATAGGAAGAGCCGTACATTTCACAAGCCCCCCATATTTCTGAGATGAATATTCTTGAAAAATCCCCTATGACTCAGACAGGTAAGAGCAGGATAATTATTGTCAGATATTCTCGGAATTTTCTCTATAGGTATTGCTTATTTTCCAAAGGGGAAAATAAAATTAGTGTACCCTAATCCCAGCTAGGGGAAATGATTTACTCAGACTTCAGAATCCTCTACCTTTCCTATCTCATCTGAGGGAGATAAAAAGCTATACAGCTAGAGAAACATTTATGACCTAGAGGCACAAGCTCAAAAAAATACAGAGATTTAATCAAAAGATTACAGAATATTTCCCTTCCCAACACCTTTCTACCATACCAACAGGGCTCCATTATAATAGTGGATTATAACTGAAAGACTTAGAAGATTCAAAATGTCTAATAGGAGGAATACTTAACAAAACACAAAGTCAAGGCGAACACAAAAGAAGGACACCAAATTAATTTAAAGCCTCTACCACAGCTTTTGAAAACATTAAACACAGACCAACTCTTAGCCCCATATTAACATAAAATCTCACATATTAAATAAAGCCTATTTTCCTCAATTTTATTACATAACAAAACACATCCAGCTTTCAACAAAAATAAGGCAAATAAAAAGCAAAATTAAAAAAAAAACTGGACAAAAAGCAAGTATCAGAACTGATCAGATGATGCCACAGACCACACATGTAGTTTTCAAGCAGCGAATTTAAAACAAGTATGATCAATATATTAAGAGCGCTAATGGGAAAGTAGATAAGATGCTAGATACAGTTAGGCAATGTAAATGAAATTATTGGAACTCTAAATATCAAACGGAAATGCTAGAAATAGAAAACACTTTAACTAAAATAAAGAATGGACTTATTAATAGATTGACCGCTGTGAGAAAAGAATCACCGAGCTGGAATATAGATCAACCGAAACTTCCCAAAGCTGTATTCCAGGCAAAGAGGAAGGAAAAAAATAACAGAAAAATCAAGAACTGTGGAGCACTTTTAAATTTTAAGTGTAAATTAACATAATTAGAATGCTTGAAGAAGATAAAAAGAAAAAGCATAGCAGAGGAAATATATGAAGTAATAATTGAGTACTTTTAAAATTTCATTATTTATTTATAATTGAGTTGATATTTGAATACTCCTATCAGGTATTACTACCATAGTACACCCAATACCTAACCATCCATAATACATTTGAGTAGTTTCTTATTAGCAGATATTTTAAACAGACTCAGGAAGCAGAAAGGTTAGCAAGTAGGATAAAACCCAAACAATATAAAACAAAACAAAATATGTCTAGGATCTAGGCTTATTATGTGTAAACACAGATAAAGACAAACTCTTGAAAGAATGTAAAAGATATAAATAAAAGATAAATGTATTCTTAAAAAGAGGTAAAACAAACATGTTACCTATAAAGGAAAAATTTTAAAGAATATAGTGGATTTCTTGTGAGAAAACAAGTAAACAGCAGAGTTTAAAGCATTGGAAGGTAAAGAAATCAACCAAGAATTAAATATCCACCAAATTATTTAATACCAAATGAAGAAAAAGTGAAGATATTTTCTTTTTGTAATTTTTATTTTTTTTATTTATATCTTTTATATTGCTTTGTATCCCCATAGGTTACCCACCACCAATTTACCTGTGAACTATCACCATAGTCCCCTGTGCTCTTTTCTCCCCCATTTTGAGCCCTTATCCCCCCCCCCCATTGAATGTCTCTCTCTTACTTGGTTCCCTTGTATTTCTGCTATAAGTGAAACCATTAGATATTTTTCTCTTTCTTTCTGGCTTATTTTGCTGAGCATGGTCCCTTCTACCTCCATCCATGTTGCTGTGAATTGCATGTGTTTATCTTTTTTGATTGCTGAATAGTATTCCATTGTGTATATGAACCACACCTTCTTGATCCAGTCATCTATTTTTGGGCATCTGAGTTGTTCCCATATCTTAGCTATTGTAAACAGTGCTGTAATAAACATAGGGGTGCATGTATCCTTTTGGATTAATGTTTTTGTGTCCTTTGGGTAGATTCCCAAAAGTGGTATTACTGGGTCGAATGGTAGCTCCATATTTAGCAGTTTGAGGAACAGTCATACAGCTTTCCAAAGTGATTGGACCAGTTTGCATTCCCTCCAGCAGTGTAGGAGAGTTCCTTTTTCTCCACATCCTCATCAACATTTGTTGTTGCCTGATTTTTTAGTGTGTGCCATTCTCACTGGTGTGAGGTGGCATTTCATTGTGGTTTTGACTTGCATTTCCCTGATTATAAGTGATGTTGAACATTTTTTATATACCTGTTTGACATTCACATTTCCTCTTTGGAGAAGTGTCTTTTTAGCTCTTCTGCACATTTTTTTTAAAGATTTTTTTATTTACGCATACAAGCTGGGGTACAGACCAGAGGCATGGAGTGGCTAGAGGGTTCACCAGAGACAGAGTGGGGAGCAGAACAGGCAGAGCAACTGAAATACACTGCTGAGGGGAGGAGCAGGGGAGGCAGGAGAGGTCTGCCCACCATGTGGGAATCTCCCCACCGGGTGTCAAGCTCGTGTAGCCACTGCCGACAGCTCCACAGTGCAGCGTCTAACCGCTGCACCACCAGAGAGGCCCCTCTTCTGCCCATTTTTTGACTGGATTGTTGACTTTGTTTTTGTTAAGTCATGTGAGCTCTTTGTAGATTTTTGTGATCAGTGCCTTATCGGTTGTACTGTGTGCAAAAACTTTGTCTATTTCTTTTGTTTAAATTTTCTTTTGCTGTACAGAAGCTTTTTAGTTTGATGTAGCCCCAGCTGCTTATCTTTTCCTCTAGTGAAGTTATTTTCTTACAAACAATAATAGTTCTTTGCTAGGACACTTGTTGTGCAAGATATCTTGGGTTTGTTTTTTATTCTAGTGAGGTAAAATTGGTTTACAATAATGTATGTGATCCAGAGATGTAGGATCACACCACCTCATGCATGTCAGCACATCACGCCCACCAGCTAAGCAGGCATAGTCTAACAACATAATCCTTTGGGCCTCCTTTACATTTTGGTCTCCACCTTCCTCCCTCTCTGCTATCTTAGTTTATAGACTTATTTCTAGTTTTCATTATTGGATTGGTTTTCTTTGACCCTTTGTTTCTTTATATTCCACTTATCAGTGGAACCATGTGGTATTTTTCTTTCTCAGAATGATTCATTTCATTGTGTAGTATCCCCTCCAGTTTCAGCCATGATGCTGCAAATGTCAAGAATTCATCTTTTTTAAAACTGAGTAATATTCCACACCTTCTTGCCTTCATGATCCACTTGTCTGTTCTTTGGCACTTAGGTACTTTCCATAACTTGAATATTGTAAATAGTGTTGCAATGAACACAGGAGTGCACATTTCTCTTCAAATTCATGTTTTTGCATTCTTTGAGTAGATACCTACTAGTGGAATTGCTGGGTCCTATGGTAGATCTATTTTTAATATAGATCTCTTTATCATAAGGGCTGTACCAATTTGTATTCCCTCCAACAGTGTATAAGGATTTCTTTCTCTCCAAACCCTTTCCAACACTTGTTGGTCCTGGACATTTTAATATGGAACATACTCACAGGTGCGAGATGGTACCTGATGATAAGTGATGATAAGCATTTATTCATATGCCTGTTGGCACATACTAATGTTGACACAGTATGGAAAACGGCAAAACTATGGAGATAATAAGATCAATAATTGTAGTGGATAGTGGGTTATGGGGGGAGGGGAGGAGAAGAGACAGTGCATAGGGATTTTTAGAGTAGTGGAAATACTCTATATTCTATTTTTGGTAAGTATATGTATTTACAGTTTTCACCAACCCCTAAAGGCTAGATTAGTTTCCCAAGCCATGCAACACCAAGAGTGAATCCTAAGATACACTATAGACTTTGGGTGATTATGATGAGATGATGTATGTTTGTTATTGTAACAAATGTACAATGTACATTGAATGAATGATGTTGACATGGGGAAGTCTATGAATGCATGGGTAGCAAGGGGTGTATGGAAAATCTCTGTAGTTCCTGCTTAGTTTTGTTGCAACTCTAAAACTACTTCATAGAAATGAATTAATAAGAAAAACCACAAACAAACTTTAAACCTTTATCAATCCAACTATCCCAATTGCAGAAAAGGTAGGCTATCACTGATATGCGGGAGAAATAGACCAAACGATTTTTGCCTATGTCTACCATTTTTTTTTCATACTTACTATACCTAATTGTCTAGCATATTGACTTCAAGCAGCTACAAATATTAAGTACTTATCTGCCAGTCCTATTTAGAAATCCTAGATCTGATCCATCAGATCAACCTTGCTTGGGGTGTGAGCCCATAATAGAAAACAACTGCCATGACTAAGCGCTGAGAGTCTGAGGTTGGCTTAACCGGGTCACACAGTTACCCTGTGGTCAAGGAGAAAGAGCATTTTGATCAACAGTCTCTACCAGATCCCCGGGGATTTGAAAGAGAGGAGAAATGCCTCCCTAAATAAAAGTGTTGGGGGAGGATTCTGGATGGCAAATGCTGCCAATAACATTCTACTCCAGTAGTACCTTTTGCATTAATATTCCACTTTGGATAATGTAGTTCAAACCAATACTTCCACAAGCCTCTATTTGCTTACAAATTACTTAGCAGGGATAATTAAGATTTAAGCCTCTTGATGTCACCTGTACATAAATTTCTGTTCCAACACCTGGGTCCCTGTGTTTTTATATCTGTTTGTCAAGCCAAATGTTGTAGCAAAAGGGAATCTATTTAGACTTTTATTGAAACCATTATTTTTCCATAAAATCTCCCCAAATTACTGTCATAGAAGGTATTTCTTTCCTCCAACATCACTACACAAAACACTGCCTCCCCTAGGATGCAGCATGCCTTGATGAAGCAATCTTCCTGCCAAAGAGTTCTGAATATTGATCAGTAGAGGGTCATTTTAATCCCCCTTAGGCAGTAGACACACTTCCAGCTTGAAATCAGCTGAAGATAGATGTCTTATTTCCTAGCAGCAGGAGTTTCCTGCTTAGAATAATTTGATACAGTCCTGGAAGTAATAGCTCATGGACATTTCTGTTTAATCACTTTATCTCCAAATTTGTGTGGACAACATCAGCTTAACAAGAGTCCTTCTGACATCAGGGAAATTAAACATATGGGGATAAGGCTAATCCTCTCTCTAACTAACTGGGAATAACTCTGCACAAAAGGCTGCTTTATCAAAATTGCTCCAAGCTTCTCCACAGTCATACTAAACAAAAGATTAGGCCTCTAGCCATTTTGAGTTGCTGTGGTGGAAGCAAAGCAACCTGATCTTGTCAATATCTTCTAGTACAATACAGGAAGAATTCTACCCAGGGCCAAATTTTTCTTCAAGCCTTCTCAGTTAAGAGATGAAAGCATGAAGCTTTTGAGTCACTATATGTAGCTAGAAGCATTAGTCTTAAACCCTTCAGGAAGGATGCAACAATATCCACCCTCTACTGGGATTGAAAAGGGAGATTCTTCTCCAAAAGTTATTAGGAAATATGCCCAAGAAAGAAATGAAGCTGCTATCATTTGAGCTATTTTGCAAGTATGCTTTTCCATATTATTTTTTGTAACTTTAAATAGATGATAGGCAACCTGACAAAAATAAAATGAAAGTAATCACTCTGTGCTACCCTCATGTTTACTAAATAGTTAAAATAATTAAGACAGTACAGTATGGTAGAGGGATACATACATGTATCAGTGGATCAGAACAGAGTCCCAGAGGAAACAGAAAACTTCTGGCATCTAGAACTAGGCAGAGTTCTAGGCCTGATACCAAAAGCACTTCCCATGAAAAGAAAATTAATAAGGTGAATTTTCTCAAAATTAAAAAGGTTTTGCAAAAATTCTGTCAAGAGGATGAAAAATAAGCTAGAGAATGAAATACCTGCAGTTACATATTCTACAAGAATATGTAGATATTTAGAATATATAAAGAACTCCCAAAGTCAACAGTAAAAAGCAAATGACACAATTACTAAAGAGATTAAGTTCAGGGGCTAACCAATTTTATTGAACAGGATATACATATAGCAAATAACATATAAAACATTGTTAACGTAATTAGCTATTAGGGAATGGCAAGTCAAAACCACATGGCAACGTCATTAAATGCCATCGAAATAGCTTATAAAATAGTGAAAACACCAAGTTTTGGTGAGGAAGTGAAGAAACTAGATCACTCACATTGCCCATGATAATTCATACAATGGTATAGCTATGACTGAAAATAGTTGTTAGGGTTTTTTTGCTATTATTGTTGTTTTTAATATTAAACATGTAATTATCATAAGACCCAATAATGGTGCTACTTGGCAGTTAGCCAGAGAAATGAAAACTTATATTCATACAAAAACCAATGCATGAATGTTAACAGAAGGCACACCTGTGATGGTCCCAAATTAGAAACAGCCCAGAAGTCCTTCCATAGGTGAACGTTTACAAAAGTTGTGATACATCCATACCACAAAATGCTGCTGACCAATAAAAAAGAACATACTGTATCGATGGCACAAACAGAGCTTAAAAGTTACTACTCCCATACTCAAAGCAAGATATAGGTTGAACACGGTGAAAATTAACTACTCTTCTCAGTTCTATTAGAGAATTCAAGTCACAGAGCAAACTGCTGTCCCCAAAAACTGGAGAGAGAAAAAGGCAGATCCAGAGTCACAAATCAACTTTTCCTAAAAACTCTATGCCTGCACAATGAAGTCCTCAAAGGAATATGAGCAAACTTCAAGTTTGGTCAACAAAGATGACAACAGGAATTTCTTTAAAAGTACAACCAAATCATTAATTGGACAGATCACAAGTTGCATTCCTGAAAGAGAAAAAACAATGTTTTCAACAGTAAAAAGAACTGGAAAACTTTGCCATACCAATATTAAAAATCTATATCAGAGTGAAAAAGCAGCTCATCTCCTATGTTTGCCTCTTCCAGAGTACCATCAGAATGACTGAAGAATAAACTGAAAGAAAGCATCCAATATTTTGCAATATTTGAAAGACCTAGATAAGTAGACAAGTCAGGGCAGTAGGAGTTTTGGAAAATGATATTTCAAGGCACCCTAAGTATTTAAATTATGTTAGGGGAGAGTAATGATATCACTGTACTCTTACTACTATAGATAAATTAGAAGATAAAAATGATGTCTTAAAAAATAGACATCTATTTAAAATTGGCATACATATTCACACACACACTAAAGAGCAATGCCAAGCCCTTAGCAAGTGGGCAGAGATTCAGGGTTGAATGATAATCCAAAGGAGAATTGATGAAGCAAAGCTATGTAATCAGAACAATAGAGCAATAAGAACCATGTAAAAAGATCAATCCAGTTTGATTATGCCAAAATTGGAAAAGAGAAAACTAATTTGACAGAAAGAATTCAGGACTCAATGCCCGCAGGATAAAAAGAACTGGAAAAACTAAACAAATAGAAAAAGGAAGCAAAAGTCTTGGCTTAGGTCACTAAATCCTATACAGCGCAGTAAGGGAAGGCTTTGAGAAACTCACATTTGTTGAAGAAGTAACATATGCCTCACATCATATATATGCCATCTGCAAAAAACTACAATACCTTAATTTTAAGGTTAGTAACTTTCATTTCCACTTTACAGGTGGTAAACTGAATTTGAGGAGTAATAGCAACAAGCGTGTAAGTTACGTTTCATAGCAGGTATTTAGCACAGCTCGTACTCTTTGCTAGTGCAAATATTAATATTGCTTAAGTTGGTATAGTGGCTTACAAAAAATTTTATATTAAATTTTTTATATTAATTCTGTAATTCCTTCTTTAATATAAAACTGTGGTATAGAAATTTGCTATTACTATTTCCTCTTGTCAGGGGGGAGACAAGCCCACTGATCTCAAGAAGACAAAGTATAGGTTGGCTTTGTATTTCACAGTTAGGCCTTTTGGATTTCAAGTAAAGTGCTCTTCCTATTGCACTGAGCACAGCCATTTCTGTAGCTCCATCAGGACTGACCCTGAAAATAGGACTCAGATTGATGACAGTGCTGACTGGGTGATGGTGAGAATTATGAAGTGGTGTAAAGCTCATAGGCTCTCCGTCAGATTCCTGAGTTTGGAAAGCAGTGCTTCCTCTACTGTGTGTGAGATCTCACTCGAATCACATAATCTCCCCTATGCTTCACTTTCCTTATATGTACAATGGAGGTAATAAGAGTACCCCAATAATAGCACATCCTAAGGTTTCTATAAAAATGCACTGGGATGTAAGTGTTGGATAATTATGTGTATTATTAGTAACATTAGCAGCAGTAACAAGAGTAGGAGGAGGAAGTAGGGAGGGGGAAGAGGAGTAATGATTATTCATAAGACAAGAAAGCATCAGGAACATACACGAAAAGACAAATAAATGTAAAATGAGGTAGGAAAGATGATCAAAATATTCCACTTGAATCCATTTTATTTTGAGACATTCTGCCTGAGCGAATTAACAAAGCAATAGAAAAGGCATTTCTACTTTTGCCTTTCACAACAGTGAGAAATATCAACGCTTTTATATATTGTCAGTACAAACTAAGGCAGAAATTGATATTTGCACTGACATTATAAATACTTCAAAAATAAATACAAAAGCCTCATTTGCATGTTCTTCTTCTTAGACGCAAGTATTTTTCAGACCACCTATAAATATTCACCTTTATGTAATTTCCTTAATAGCTATTCTATTGAACCAAAGATAGCACTTCATATTGTAGTTTTATTATGTAATAGAATAATATTATTATATTCAATTTCATAATTTCAGCAGTTTGGGGGAAAAAGTAACATGATTTTACAAAATTTAAATACTTTAAAAGTCAGAAATTTAAATGTTACGCTATTTCAACCTGATAATTATGATTGTTCTCTTACTTATATTTTACTAATGCAAAATAACTGTCTCTATTTCCATATCTCTCATCCTCACCTACCTCATGCCATAGCTTCCTGTGAAATCCCTACTTCTTTTTTGGCAATTTAATATTTATGAAATATTTATGAAAATATATGTGAAATATTTATGAAATATTATGAAAATATTTATCAAAAAATTAAGAGTGTGAAGTGGTGCTGAACAAAGATAGACCTTGCCCTTAGGAGTTGATGTCTGATGAGTTTATGAGTTGATGGTTTAGTAATAAAGACATGAATTTAACAATTCAGTGCAAATAAGTAATTTAGAATTTGAATTTGCATTATGTTGTTATGAAAAATACAGAATTCAGTGGGGCATGCTACACATTTATGTCATCTATTCTGGTGACCAATAAAGAACTTCCTTGACTATAAATTGACTGTTAATACGGGAAGTGAAATATGAAAGAATCTAGTAAGGGAACAGAAACAAGTGGAGAATATAGAGATTGTTAAAGAGAAGGCAGGATTAAGACAATGCTGCAAACTAATGGTACCTCACAAGTTTGTTTTTTTTTTTTAATTTGATTGGTAAAAACACATAACATATCAAAGAATTCAGATAAGGATCTTGCTACTAACTCTCAAAGAAAAAGCAGGTAAAAGCGAGTGTAAGAAACTAATCATATACCAATTTTAAACCAGATTAAAACATTTAGGCTTTTTCTATAGATGACTATAAGTATTGAAATATGTTTAAAATGACATGGTGAGATAAATACCTACACAATTTAAGAGATTAAGTGGAATTTTATGTGATGCAAGAAGTGATAAAGAAATGCCAGTTAGAGTATCACTGCAGTACCCAGAAAAGAGATAGAAAGGCAGAAACAGAAGGTGATGGTGTGAGTCTGAATGAACAGAGAGTGAGTTGGCGTGTGGTGATGAAAAGCATGAGGAAAAAAACAAAATCAGTTTCTATCATTCTGCTTGGAGCAATACAGCATACCATGAGACTAAATAAAAGATAATATACTGAAATAATAGGCTCACCACAGGAGAAAAAGAACTGAACTAGCATGCTCTGTTTCATCTTGTTTTTTCTTTTTTGTTTTTTTTTCCCAAAATAAGAGAACTCCTTCTTATGTTAAGTAGTTACTGAGGGGTTAGAGAGAAAATAAAATTTCTATTTCTGAGTAAGTTCATTCATCTGGAAGCTTGAAGGACATGGATAGTAGGTCCAGTTTATAAACATGTCATTTTGTTAGTTTAAATTGTAGATAAATAGATAGATGGTAGACAAACACATTTTGTTCATATTAGAGTATTTTCAATATGCGTAAACACATATGGTCAGGAATATACAACTGAAAAAAGATGGAGATGCTGGGCATACAGGGAAGAGAAATGAATTAACCTAAGGGACAATTTTTAATTTGATTTTAGAAAGAAGAGTGATAGTACCAGTATTGTGACAGAAAGGAAAACATAGAAAAGGAGTAACGATTTATAATGGTTTAGAGATTGGTAATGAAAATTTGAGATTATTCTTTATTACAGCACCTCTTTTTTCTCTGAAGATAGTCTGGGACTTTACTGAGGACAGAGTGTGATAAGAGAAATGAGAAGTATCATGAAGTTAAAAATGTATTTTAAAGAATTAATTGCACAGGTTACCAAAAAGTCACTGATGTTGAACAATATAAATGATTAGTTTTAATACTATGATGCTTATCCATTAAGGCTCAGCAATCTCAGTGGAGGCAATAAGAAAGCTAATATTGCATTCTTCCAGGCTATGGGTTTCAATGGGGAATTTAGGCTTATAGATCGGAAGAGCAATGTTCCAATGAGACAATATGGTGGGAACGACATAAAGAGAACAGTTGCTGTAGTAATCACTGAGAAGCAAGGAAAAGACTGGAACTGATGTTGAGAGATGGCAATATTTGTTATGATTTCAGAGCAAACCAGTATCTAAATATTGGGTGAGGTTCTATGACAATAGGAAAAGTTGCTGAAATGGAGGATAAATCAGAATAAAATTACCCAAAGAACTAAAATGCCAGAGTTTTGAACAATATCTTTAATGTGGAATAAACTGGGCAAACTTGGAGTTGAGATAAGTGTAATTGCAGGTAATTTGTTTAATAATAATGGCCCAATATGGAAAGTAAATTCATGTATGGTTTACTTATATCACCAAGCTCCATTATACCCCTTTTTCAGCAACCTCCATCCAGCTAACTGAATCCTTTCTTATCTATCCAAAATCACATGCAACTTCTATCTAAATTAGATACATGAACTAGAATATTAGATTCTTAAAAATGTTAGAGCTGACACTTTTGGAGAATATCCACTCTACCGATTCAATGTATCAAAGAAAGAGACCAGAATGTTTAAGTGCTTATTTAACTTTACAGAACATTTTATCTTAAATTAGCTAAAATGGGTATTCTTTCCTTAAAAAAAAAAATGCTAGCTTTGATCATTATGAATTCACAGTTTTTCACTTGACCACAAAAATTTAGCTCGGATAATGAACAATGGAAAGTGCTGTTGGTCACTTCTGTAATCAGAGAATGACTAATCAAAATGCACGCATCTACAATAGTGAGATATTTATCTAAGGCAGTTATGTAAAAGTGCTAAATTTAATGTCAACAGTTTCAGAAACAGTCCCAGATTTCATGTAAGAAGGAATGTCAAGCAAGTGAAATGGTGTGTCTTTAAAATTAGGAATGCACAATTATAACAATATATATGTATTACTTATTATAATATGCTAAAATCACAACAAGCTATTTCCAACATACTACTAAAAATGTTTTAAATGAACTTATAGATTGCAATGATTGAGTTGTAACTTTTATCGTCCTTGGGGCAGAAAAAACAAAATGAAGTAAACATTTTTTGAGTAATGTTCTTTTAGTGTCCTTAGCTAACTTATTTTTTTCTGGTAAGATAGACACACAACTAAAAGTTATGGATACATTAGATAATGTTGACATCAATCTCCTGGGTTAATTTATTTCTTTTGTAGAAATATTAACATAATTAATGTCACACAAAGAGGGTCATAAAATAACTACCTTCTTCAAGATTCACAAATATTAGTCAAAAAAACAGCTCCTTTAATCATGACAGAGAAGATGCATATAACATACACACAAATACATTTTAACCTGAGATTCAAACAGAGTACAAGGTATATAGGATAATACTTCAGAAAGAGAAAAAAAAATGGCACGGGAGAATGCAAACGGAATAACTTTACAACCAACTCATTACAGGGGTGACTTAAAAAATATGGGATAAAGAAAATGGGAGAAACTAAATGACTTTGTTGCAATCTTTCTGCTTGCCAAGAGCAAGTAATGATGACTCCCACCAGGGAAAGCTGAATTGAGAGTTGAGAAATAGCATCAAATAGACATAAAAATGGAAGATACTGTGTTTTTCAAACAAGGAAAAGTGCTTCCATTAGGCCATTTTATATAAAGCATTTTCTATTTGTCCATTATACGTAACTCAATCATTATTACATAAGAAAGGCAACTAAGTCTTATATCCGTCATATACTTACTGAAATGGAAAAAATAATAAAAAAATTTTATGCTGCGAAAGGAGTAATTTTCCAGTTATACCAGACCTGGAATGAATCAATAAAAGAAGAAAAGGAGCAGCAGTATGTGAACACAGAATGAAAAGTTCTGAATAAACTCATTAGTCCAGAAATGTGGTAAGAAAAGGAGTGAATGAACATTATACTATAAGGATCAGAGAGGTTTTTTTTTTTTTTATCTTATGGCAATTGATGCCCCAAAGCAATAAAAAAAAATCTATAAAAGTGCTAGCTGACCAATCCTCGCCACAGTACAAAGATGAGAGAGCTATTATTTATACTCATCAAGAAAGCACAAAGATCATGGTTCTGAGCAAATATATAAAGAAAAACTATTAAACAAATACCCAATTGTGAACTTTCAGTAGACTCACGATTTACTCAGACTCCCTACTAAGATGGAATGTGAACAAAAAAATGATTAATTTTATACAATCTGATGTGAAAATGGAAGGCTATTTCAGTGTGAAAATGAATTGCAATGCAAACATAATCAGACTGGATATATATGAAATTTGTCTCTAGTTTACTGAAAGCAGAACAATGAAGGTCTATTTCCTTATGAAGTGTAAACTTTTCCAACACAAATTTTTAAATGGATGCGCCAAATTGATTGAGTTCTTGTCCTACTGATATTGAAGATAAGAGACAAGTTTGTGGTCACATGGAATAAGGATAAGATTTAACCTCCTATCATAAACAACCAGAAAAATAGACACAATATATGAAACATTGCATTCAGTCACCAGATAATTGGCAGTATAGGGCTGTGTTCACGGAAAGAAAAAAACAGAACACCTGACGTGAACAGAGTAAGTGTTACAGAATTCTGCCTGGATAAATAAAGAGCAGAAGAGTCTAAGCAGAGCAATCTATCTTGTTTGAGGATGCAGTGATTGGATTTCCTAGATGCTTGGCAGCTAGAAGTTGCCAGACTACCAGATAGGTGGGAGCTTCATATAAAATCATTTCAGAAATTCCCATGTTGCAGCCCCCTTGAGTCTATTGATATCATATAAAGTAGTAGATCTTCAGAAAATACTAGGAAAAAAATGATAAATAAATAGATGACAATAGATTGGATAAATAGATGATAGGTAGGCAGGTAGAAAAGTAGATAGATGGATAGACAGCAGATAATTATTTTAAAGATTTAAGGAATTAGTTCATTTGATTCTGGGAGTAGGTAAGTCCAAAAACTGTGTGGCAGGCTCATACGCTAAAAACTCAAACAGGAGTTGATGGTACAGTCCAGAGGCAGAATTTCTTCTTCTCCAGAAAATCTTAGATTTTGCTCTTAAATTCTCCAAAAGATTGGATGAGACCCACCTACATAATCAAGATTAATCTTTTATTTAAAGTCAACAAGTTGTAGAAGTTAATCATTATCTACAAAATAGCTTTATAGCAACACTTAAATTACAGTGTTCGATTAAATAGCTGGGTATTATAACATAACCACACTGACATATAAAATTAATCATCACAACTACCAAAATGTACAGGGACGGGGTGAAATCTACAAGGCTGAGCAACTGGAGAGCTACGAGCTAGAAAGAGCCAATATAATAAAGTACTCAAAATTTCAATCAACCAGAGATGGAAGCCCCTATTGACTACTAAGGACATTCAATAGAGACCACAGGGATTACACCTTACTAACAGGATTAGCTATTTATATAATAAAGGCTATCCAAGATATAGCAAATAAATATTAAAACAAGTTTCAAAAGTAACAAATAGAATCACTAATAAATTTACTACCTATGGGAGCAAAGTCCAAAATTCTTAAAAAAGGAAAAAAAGTCCACAAACAATCATAATGTTAAGCATACAATTTGTTCTTTGCTCTTTAATTTTCTTAATGTATTTTACTTATATATGTATTCTAAACCCCACAATAATTGTTGTTACTTTTGTTAAATAATTGTCTTTTAAAAATATTTAAATAAAACAAACCTTATGTAAAAAAAATGCAATTTGAAAGAATGTAAACTATAGAAAGAAGAAAATGTGACAAGGTCAGTAGTTGTCAACAAAAACAGACCTAGAAAGCAGAAAGATAATGGAATTAACAGATAAAGGCATAAAACTATTGATCATTATGGGAAAGTAAAGAAAATATGAACATACTAAGGATAAAAATGGAAGGTATGAAAGATTTAAATGGATTCTGTGCACATGAAAATTAAAATCTCTGAAGTGAAAATTAACTGAATGGACCTGACAACATAATGCAGAATGGAAGCTCACTAGACAAAAAGATGTAGGGATAGAAGATTCCCATAATGAAAGACAGGGAATAAAAGGCTGGATAAAAATTTTAAAAGCCTCAGTGACTTCTAGAACAATTTCAGTGGTCTAAGGTATTTACACTTGGAATATTAGAAGGATGGGACAGGAGAAAATTACAGTTTGAGTTTTCAGAACTCTGATTTTAGATTGAATAAGTAAGTAGAGTTAGAGTAGAAAACTTAAAGGACATTAAAAAACAAACAGACCTAACTGATATTTATAGAACATGCCACCCAACAACAACTGAATTCAAATGTTTAATTTTTTAAAAATGCAAAACTATTCAAATTATGTTCTTTGATGGTAATATTAAACTAAAAATCCATACTGAAAGATATCTGGAAGTCCCCCACTACCTAGAAATTTAACAACACATTCTAAATGCACATGTACCAGAAGTGTGTTCTTATAATTCTGATCTTTGTTTTTTATTTAAATATAATAATTTTAATAAAATAAACCAAAACATTTATGGTAAATATATTATATAAATGTAAACATGCATATCTACTTCAAAGGAAATTACAGAATATTTTGAAGTAAAGTAAATTGAACTTACAAGAAATAAAATTTTCTAGAATGGAGTTAAAGTGGCACATTAAGAAAAAAGTACAAATTTGAATGTCATAGAGGGAAAAAAGTAAGATCTTAAATCACTGGTTTAAGCTTTCAATCAAAGTTAAGAGAATGGAAGAAAATATTAAACCCCAATTAAGAAGAAGAAAAGTTGTTTATAATAAACATCAGTAGAGATCAATAAAATTGAAAACAAAAATTCAACAATGAATGTCAATTAGACTAAAAGAAGTGTCTTTGAAAAAAAATCAGTAGACAAAACTCTTGATAGAATAAAAATACCTAATCAATGTTTGTGTGTGTGTGTGTGTGTGTATATATATGTCTCATAAGTTAGTAAAGAACAGTGCAGATACTATAGTCAGTAAAAGAGAATACCATAAATAACTTCTTGACAAATTCAATGGCAACATACATATGAAGAGTGACTTTACTTACACCTCTGAATCACATAAAGTATTGTAAATTAATGTTACTTCAATTAAAAAAAAAAAAACACTTTTCCAAGCTGGAAATAACGTAAGAGTGGAGAGAAAAGATTTTGTATATATAAACATGTAAACAATGCAATACTATTAGGCTATTTAAAAAAATGAAATCCTGTCATTTGCAATAACATGAATAGACTCAGAGGGTACTATGCTTAGTGAAATAAGTCACACCAAGAAAGACAAATACCATATTATTTCATTCATCTGTGGTACATAAAGAAACAAAGCAAATGAATGGACTAAAGAAAACAGAAATAAATGATTACACTGAGAAAAAAATAGTGGTTAACAGAAGGGAAGAGGGAAAGGGAGGTGGGCAGATCAGCTAAAAGGAGTCAATTATATGATAAGAGGAACTGGACTTTCAGTGGTGAATTTAATGTAGTTAATACACATACTGATTTATAATGATACACACACTAAAATTATATGTTATAATGCAATGTTACCTCAATTAAAATCTGTCAAAATAAAAGACAATTTTCAAAAAGATTTCTATATCTTTTGTTTGTATCTTAAGGACACAAACTATGAATACTAACTTAAGAAAAATAAAGTATAAATAGTAATAAAATACTAAAGAAATTACATTTGTTTATCAAAACCTTTGCAAAAAAAAATTCCAGGCTTCGATGGAATTATTGGCATGTTCTACTAAAATATGCTTCTAACTCTAAGCATTTTTTTCACAAACTAGAAGATTCAATTTATGAGGTCTGCATTTCTCCAATACTAAAATAAGACAAATCACAAGGAAATAACTGTAGAAAAAGATCACTCAAGTGACAAAGTTCTCAAATTTAGGAACAAAAGAGATAAGAGCCAGCATGAGATTTAACTATCAGAGAGCATATGTCATTTCCATAGCTTATGTCAACTAGCAGACATACCTTTTTTTCAGAAGTAATGGAAAGCTACATTTTTCAGAAGTAATGGAGAGCTATGATTTTGGTTCTATGTTTACTAGGTTGATTCTGTTAAGGAAGTCAGACTGGCAGAGAGAAACATGGCTCTCCATGGACTGCTCACTGAAGACTTGTTATGGTAGAATACCTACGGATCTGGCGCCCCTGGTGGCGCAGCAGTTAAGTGCTACACTGTGGAGCCGTTGGCAGCAGCGACAGGAGTTCGACACTTGGCTGGGGAGATTCCCACATGGCACAGTAGCCCTCTCCTGCCTCGCCCGCTGCTCCCCTCAGCAGTTTATTTCCGTAGATCTCCCTGTTCTGCTCCCCACTCTTTCTGGTGAACCCTTTTGCCACCCCATGCCTCTGGCCTGTACCCTAGCTTAAATAAATAAATCTTAAAAAAAAAAAAATCCCTAAGAATCTGTACTTAAAGGATTAATGACAAAAGACTCATAACTAGGGGCCTCCCTTGTGGCCTGAGGGTTAAGTCTCATTGCTACCACCACAACAGCCTGAGTTCAATCCCAGGCCAGGGAGCTAGCCCACATAAGGTGCAGCAGACCTCTCCTTTCTCACATGGTGCGATATGTACCAGTGGATTTCAGTAAATTGGCCTGTTCTGCTCGCCACTCTGTCTCAGCTAAATCCTCTCACCCCCACCTCTGACCTGCACCCCAATTCTTCTACACAAAAATAAATAAAATCTTAAAAAAAAAAACTCATAACTAAGAAAACCCATGTGGTAAAGTCACTAATCATATAGATGAAATGAAAATGACCAAATCCTTAATTATCATTTCCTCAAAAAATAGAATGCAGGACTGAAAAGGAATCTAAGAAACTATTGCACCAAGTTTACAAAAGTGGAAACTGAGATCCTAAGAAATTAAGTAAACGATCCAATTGCTTATTATGAGACTTAAGTCAAAAATTCACCACATATGCCTCACATACTTACTCTGTTTCCATCCTGCCAGGAGTGTAAAGCACAGCTTCTATTTAAAGCATTGGACTGTCTCTTTTCATTCTATTTATCGTAAATGTGCCCAACAAATGACTAAGCAGAAGGTAAAGTCGATAAATACAATGACATAAATAACTCAGAGTCAGGATCTTGAGGATCTATTCTTGGCATCTTTACCAACATGTTTGATGTTCATTGGCAAGTCACTTAACCTCTTGTACTTCAGTGAAAAGTGAGGATGAAAGCAAATCCACACACATATTGTGAATTTCTATGACTAATGGTGCTAACTAATTCAGAATGAGTCAGTATCCATGTGCATCTACCAAAGATAATAGGTATTATTAAAGAGTCCCCACACAGTCCATAAATATACTTCTCATACTAACAATTTAAAATGGATCCTATTAGACATAGAAATCTATAAGTTTTATCTTCCTGTTAAAGTATATTCAGAGAAAAGCAAGGCTCTTTCCAAGTCATTCTCAACCGAGGTGCACAGAAGTAAAAATTTATTTTTGTGGACAAATATATAGATCCTCTCAGGGTATCTCCATTCCAACAAAATGTCTCTTCTATCTAGGTGGCTTGGTTAGTGTTCCCAGGGAATAAAGGGAGGTGCCATTTCCATAGTAAGTAATTAGAGATTTTGGAATGAAAATTTATTTTATATTACTAGTTGAATTAACTTATCAATTATGAGTCCCCAAGCTGTGTCGAATTTTGTGCATAAAATAATCATCGCCACCACCAGCAGCAGCAGCAGCAGCATGAATGTCCCTGGGGATCACCCTCAAAGAGTATGATGTGAGAATCAGTGAAGTGAAGTCAGTGAACAGAAAATTCTGGATGGACTGATAATGGTTTCTGGGATTCCTCTGTGATCTCAATTATCCTTAATAATTTGACCTTTATTGGCTTCTCCTTTATCCCATTCCATTTTTCCTTCTTTTAAATAAACTATATAAACCAAAATTTTGTCCCATTTTCTGTTTTTAGGAGAAACCAAACCAAAAGACCTATACACAGTCAATAGCATCCCTCTTCCTGCCTAAGAACTTCACTCAGACTATTCTCTCTCCACACACAACTTTTATTTCATTACAAATTTTCTCTTAATGGATTTTTACATGTATGCACATGCTACAATATATTCTATATTAGCAAATAAACTTTCTTTGGAAGCACTCCCCCTCCAACTATTACCTTTTCCCCTGCTCTCTTTTTTCTATTATGCACCTAAAAATATTCACCTTTGCTCTATATTTGCACTGCCTCATTTTCCTTCTAAATCCACTCTAACCAGATTTACCTTTCCACCATTATATTCAAATTTCATTCCATCACTAATGAGCTCTACATCGCAAAGTCCCATGGTGTATAATTATTTGTCACCTTATTACACTAGCTTGTTTTATCTCATTACACTATTTGATCAAACTGATGACTCTTTTTTGAAATATTTCCCTCATTTGACTTCTGGCACAACACACATTTTTGTGTGTCTTCTTTCTTTCACTTCCGCATATCCCATATGTGTGTGTGCGCGCGTGTGTGTGTGTGCATGCATATGTGTATATAACTTCTTTTAAAGTTTGAAGGTCTTTGGATTTGTCAAATATCTTACTCCATTTAGTGACCTAATCTTTCTTGTCCGATGCCTTGGTCAAGTGTGTCTGCATATCAACATAGCAATGATTATGTACTGATATATTGATATTGCTATATCTTGCAATATTTTCCTAGCTCCAACCTTCCCCTGAACTACTACTACTACTACTTGGTTTATTATGAACAGGCAGATACTTGATAACTGAGCTCCAGTCATACTGATTTCCTTGACATAAAAGTAGAACTAAGCAATGTAGCTAAAATTAGTTCAGTAAATTGGTAACAATTTTATTACTTAGCATTTTGATCTTAGGTAAAAATTAGAGGTCACTTTTCCCAGGAAGTTTAAAAAAAAAGTCATTGTGTTCTTTGGTTTGATTCATCCACTTTCAATTCCTCGGTCTCTCTCCTTTAACAAATACAAATGTTCAAGGCTCTAAGACAATTTTCTCAGATTTCACAATATATGTCTTAAAGAAAGTCCATCTGTACTTATGTGTTTTCTTCTCTATACATATTTGTCTCTCTTTGCAAAAACATCATACAAACTCAAAATACATTTCAAAAACTATGCTAAAACAAAATCAAAAACTATGCCAAAGGGGAAAAAACAAAAGCTATGCCTAAGATTTCCTAATATTCCTTAAACTCTAATTCTTCACAATCCACAATACATCCTCATTCTTCATTCATTCTTCAGTGAGTTACTATTAATTAGGTGACTGTCATTGAAAGAGACTAAGTACTTTAGCTTCATATGTGAAAATATTTCTGACACTCTATATAGAAAACAAGAAAATTCCCATCCCGGCTGTTTCTCACCTGCCTAGTGCAGGCTTCAGAGAAGACTAAAATGATACATAATTACCTAAAAGTATATGGTATTTCAAAAGCATTGGGACAGAATCATAATTTTACATTCTCATTTTTTCTCTTTTAACCGTGGCACAAATAATTAAAAATCGACTGCATAATATTCAGGATTGGTGAGCCCACTCACAGCATTTCCAAACAGAAAAAACACTGACAACCTGAGGGAAAATAAAATTAACCTAGAAACCAAACATCTTTCTTCCCTGAGGAATGTTGTAGAACCCAAGTGTGAAGCACCCAGCCCCCTATCTTGAAGATTCCATATATTTTGTACAGATCAATTAAAAATAACAGAAAGCAGAGATAATGGCTTTAGGATACTGGAAATCTTGTTCAGGGGTTCTCTTTCCGAGCCAAAATGCTCCACTTTACTGTTGCAATACTATTTATCCTCTCTCTCGTTTCCATTTATCCTCCCATCTTCTAAACATGCCTCATTCAAAATCCCTTCTTCAAATCTGATTTTAACTGTGACTATTTCCCGCTATGGTCCTTTTTTTGAACCAAAAAGAGTTTTTCTTTCCCTGTAGGTCTCTAGTACAAAAAGCTTGCCCTCCATCATGTTAACTTCATACTGAACAAAGTTTTTTATGTGAGATGATAAAGAAGCCTAGATAAATCCAATTATAGAGATGAAGAATGTCCCTAGCAAATTTCTGATAGAATTTGCATTGAATTAACATCCTACTTCTAAACTTAATTTTTTAAATAGATTATTTAAAGTTAAAAAATAAAAACGATTGAAATGATTGCATTTGGGCCTTACAGACCCCCTAAGTAGTTGAAGCTCAATGTTTTCTTCAAGTTCATGTTTCCTTCAGAATATTATCTAGGATCTGAGAGCCAGGTCACAAAGTCAAACTGAAAAGTCCATTATATGAGAACACCTTTAAATGGCTGAAAAAAAGCAAATATAGCTTGATACCTTTCAACATATCAGATATCCACCAGTATTTTCAAGAAATATCCAGTTGTCCTTGACAAAATTGTAAATACTTCATAAAAAATATAGATAATTAGAGAAGAATCAATCTTTTAATTTTAATCACCTTTTTATAACTTCTTTATTTCTATTTGAGATCATCATTATTTTAAAAATTAAAATTTCAAAAGCTATTGTAGTGATTAAAACATTTTCTTCCCTTAAATTTAAAATAAGTACAACTCATTTTTCCAATAAAACAATTTAAGGAATGCACATACTTTTAAGTTAGTATGTAGTAACTACAGTCTCAAGACTATTTTTCAACATGACCATTACAGAGCAGTGTTCTTTTCTAGTGACAAAATACTGTACCTGATAGATTTTTTTTTCTCTTATAGAAGAAAAAGTAAACATGAAATTATTCCACAAATATCCTGATAACAGCACTTTATCTTTTAGATTGTTTACAACCTATTCAGCGTCATCCTTGTTTTCTGTGGGCAAATGTGACTTTTTCGATTTAACTGACAATGAATATCTTAAAAAGTTCTACATACACATCCTCTCTTCCTTGTTTTGTGCCTATATTCCATTCTGATAGGAGAGTAGTTCTCTATGGCAGCTTTCAATGTAACTTCTTTCTGCTGTTAGGCTAAAAGCCTATAGTAGTTTCCCACAAATTATTCCCTGCAGTAAAAGGTTCATTTCTTACATCTCAGTGGGTCTCATTTCTTCTTTGAAAAATCCTCAGCACATTCAGAGAACTGCAATTAGAGCAGCCATTTCTTACCTGCTTCAGCCAACATACAGCAAACATTTATGTGCCTACCAAGCTTCAGGAACAAGCTCTCACACTCTTTCTCCTTTGATCAGTATCCTTTTGAATTTATTCTTGGAAACCTCCAAATGCTAACTGTAATTTTTTAGATACAATTGCTTCCCACTGTCAACTTCCTCCCTGCCCCACCCCCTACCACGATATTCACAGTGGCTGGTCACTACCTACCTTAAATTCCACCCAAAGTTGTATAGATACTGTGGTTGAAGAAGCCAGGGCATATTCAAAGGAACAATTAATGTAATATATTCTCAGTACCCATTCTTTTATTTTTAATACTTTAAAGTTACACTGGTTTAAAATATTATGTGGATTCAGATATACAGTATAAGATTTGACTTCTGTGAATCTTGCATTATGATCACCTCCAAAATCTAGTTTCTATTCACCACCACACATTTGACCCCCTTTACCTGACCCCCCTCCATCTTCCCCTTTGGTAACCACCAATTTGTTCATACATGATCTAAAATTTATAGACTACAAACCTCTGGGGGAAAAAGAGAGAGAGAGCGAGAGCGAGAGAGAGAGAAAGAGAGAGAGAGAGACAGAGAGAGAGAGAAGTAAGCCCCTTGTGTTCCCTGAGGACCTAAAAACCAATGATTGGAAAAGTAGTCAATCAAGGACACCAGCACCCTATCTCCCACTTTCCTGGAAAGAATAAGGACTTATTTCAGCTGGTGCCCAGTGCAAGTTGCAAACCTACTTCTGATCATGAAGATATGAGAATTATTTCTAACAGAGACTACTAACAAACACAGGTGGCTATCTTAATTAAAAGTGACTTAGGATGAACTATGTATGACAAATGGTGATGCCATGTCCTCCTATTTGAGGACTAGTTATAGTTTATTTTGAGGATATGTATGTGATGGATTATATTTGTTGGCTAGATAAGTGGTGAGTTTTCTTTCTGTGTGAACTCTTTAGCAGATTGCCTGGGATATGAATTGCATTCTGCTTTAATGCTTGTTCGGTAATTTTTTTTTCCTTTTCTACCTTTTTGGAGAGGTTTTCTGGGTTGTAAGGATTTTTACTTGCAAAGCCATGCCTCAAGGAGGCAATGCAAAGCAAGGATGGCTTATTAGCACTGTCTGGGACTTTCCCCCCCAAACTCCACTTTTAAAACTCTATGGGGTAAGGTTGTAATAGAGGTAAGACTGTTTCCCTGGAAGGAAAAAAAAAAAAAACCTGCATTGACCAGAACAAATACAAACTTTTCATCTGAAAGCACCAAACCCAAAATCACAAATGTTTGTACTCCAGGAATGGAAGAAGTCAATACTAAATATACCAGCCACAGTAAAAAGAAGACATGAGGTCCACAGGGCATTCCTCTGAAGGTACATTTACATTTCTTGCAGATTTAAATTTCTTGCCCTGGGCCTGTCTTAGGTGGTACAGTAAGAAGATTGTCCAAAGAAGGATTCCAAGACAATTTTCTTAATTTTTTTAAAGCGAGAAGAGAAAGTAACTGGATTTGTTCAAGTCCTTTGAAATTCTCCTACATCCACCTCTGGAATTAGATTACCCCAAACCAACATTATAAATGGAGGTGGGAAGTGGAAAATATAAGGGGAAATAACTTGCTAGAATAACAAAAATTGAAAAAATGAGGTGGCAGTTATCAAAGAAACAGAGATATATGGCTGTAAGGCAGTATATGAACCACAAATGTGCATAGAAAAAGAATATGAGATCAATCTAGGCGCAGAAATGGGAAAGGAAGGTAGGGAATCTGAGCGCCAGAAGTCCCTGACTTAAAGTAGCTATTAATTATACTAGTGAAAAGTCTCCAGAAAATATTCACTTTTAAATGAATTATTCATATTGTGGAACATGTCTATGGACCTTTTTTCACTGTCTGGAAATACCTCTCCTTCACACCGTGCCTGCTCTAGTGCTATCAATCACCTGTTTGTCCTTGCTGATCTCATTACTAGCGTTGCATACAACGCACTCCATTTACACAAAATTAATTGGCTTTATGTGTTTAAGTAGTTTTCATTTTACAGAAAAACTGAGCCAAAAGATAGCATTCTAAAGTATCCCCTCTCCTCCTGAGAGTATGCAGAGTTTGGGGGGATTTGCTCATGGTCGTGTCCCTGTTCTGTGTGTTCTCATTTGGCCTCACAATTGCAAGACCCAGCTCAAGCTCAGGGAGCAACACAGGGCTTATTTATAAAGGGAGAGTGGAATAAGGAAAGAGTTCCTAAGGCCACAAATAGCCTCTGTCCTACCTCAGAGTCCACTGTGTCCAGCAGTCGGAACCAAAAGCTCCTCGTGGAAGATGGCGCCACAGCGGAAGGGAGCCTGGAGCTGGTGGCACACGGCTGAGCAGAGGAGCAGCAGCTGCGCTGGGGCAGCAGGTCAACATGCAGAACCTCCGTCTCCTGCAGGAGTTGGGCAGGTAAGTTCTGCAGTATCTGAACCGCACTGGCCAGGTTCAAACCTGACCTGCGTGTCTCCAAAACTGCCGCGCTTGTTTTTGTTGTTGTTTTTTTCTCCCCCTAAAACCAAACGCGGCTGCGCGGGATTGGCGTCAAACCTGTAGCTGTGGCCTAGTCCCGGCTGACGAGGCTCAGCTGGGGCTGCTGTTAATTAGAGCGCAGAGTTTCTCTTATTAATATCTTGCTTTATCGTGGAGACAGTTTTTCTTTGTGATATTTTTGTAAATTCTTATTAATACTTTAATGCAAAAAAAATTATAAGTGCCGAGTAAAGATATTCAATAAATGCCAATTAAAAAACTCAATTGAATAGATTGTAAATGGATAACACAGGCATGTGTAACTTATTTTTACTATAGTTTCTGATAGCAGGGAACTTCTATGAATATGATGAAACTCATGAACTCTTTTCAGGAAAAAATGCAAATGCATATGAACATCCAACTTAGAATAGAAGGGTTAAAAATATCAGGCGCGCTCATGTCAGCACTATAGACTTCTTTGCTATGAAACTCTTGTCTAGGGCATTGTAGGATGTTTAGCAGTATGTCCAGTCTCTATGAGTAGATGCCAGGGGTAATTCCCTCCCTTACCATGACAATAAAAATGTCTCCAGATATTGGCAAATATCTCCTGGGTAACAAAATTGCCTCTGGTTGAAATATTCTAAAGATAACTTCACTGGATCTCAACTAAGAAAGACTACATTAGTATAAAAGTGATTCCAAAATAATGCTAACTGGGGCTCCATTTTGATAAACGTTAAATGAGCAAGAAGACAAATAGATAAGAGCCTAAGATGACTATGCATAAAAAAGTCTATATAAAATATAACAGGCACTGAGTAGATGTTGAACTACCTCTACTACAGTTTTTTAGTGTGCACAAAATAATTAAGAGAAATACTTACTTGATAATCTGATATAAAAATTTAACATTTGTTGTTTTTAGCCTGTCATTTAATTTACAAATGAGAATTCCAAATGTATATATATATACTTTTTAAAAGATTTATTTATTTTTGCATACAAGCTGGGGTGCAGGCCAGAGGTGTGGGGCGGTGAGAGGCTTCAACAGAGACAGAGTAGGGAGCAGAACAGGCAGACTGACCAAAATACACTGCTGAGGGGAGCAGCGGGTGAGGCAGGAGAGGGCCACTGTGCCATGTGGGAACCTCCCCAGCTGGGCATGGAACTCGTACCACAGCAGCCAGCAGCTCCAGAGTGCTGTGCTTAACCGCTGCGCCAACAGGGAGGCCCTCAAATGTATATTTTAAAATTATTTCTTGAGAAACTGCAATGAGACATTAAATTAGTAACAGAAATTGCCTGTAAAATTAGAGTCATGACTCGTAAAGCTGTTTACTAGTTACCGAGTCATTGAGCCCCATTGTTAAATCCCTGTTGATGTCACAAACAGGCAAAACGGCATCCAGCAGGTGTTTGCTATTTGTAGGACCCTTGACACCACCACGAAGTCCCAAAAAGTGAAGGGAAAATATGATCTTTCTTTTCAAATCACCATTGGGCGCCTATTTTTCAGGATCAGAGTTTAAAGTTCAGTTCTACATCAATTTATTTTCCCTACTAAATTTCTTAAAAATTTATTTTGTTTTCTTACATCATTGTTAATTTTTGAACAGTACTTGATTTCTCCCCTCAGGTGTTGTCCCTGTAGTTCTCCCACCACCTTTAGCTCCAGTGATCCATTGCCATAGTCCCTTGTGCTCTTCCCTCCCCTGTCTTGACCCCTTTCTCTCTCTCTGCCCTCCTGGATGCCTCCTATCTATGGTCAGATCAAGAAGATGTGGTTATATACATAAGGGAATACTGCTCAGCAGTCAGTTTACTTGCTGAGCAAAAATTGTGAGGCACAAAACTTATTTATGTGAGTTCTCTTTAAATGAAAAGGACTTGACTTAGTTTAAGTGTAAATTAGTTCAGATGGAAGAAAAGAGGCTTTATAACATCTCTATGAAAATAGTTTGACCAAACGATGTAAGAACCATCTTCATGTGACAGCCAGGACTGGAGATACTGAAGTCAAGTGTCCTTAGGTTGGCATCTTAACCCCTCCCCCATCCCTTGTTAATGATACAGCAACAGGAAAATCAGATATACTCTTTCCATCCCAGATTTCTCATTAGTATAATAAAGAAAACAGACAATCAAATGAGACCATGTGCTGGGGATATAACAAACACTGAAATATGTTAATCAGCAAAGAAACTAGTGTTTATTATACTCCTACTATGAGCGGCCATTTTACTAGGACTAATAATAAATGTTATGATAATTGATTTTTTTATAAAGTCGTACTATCAACTTTACTATGAAAAAGCTTAATTCTGTGAAAATGAGATATACAGCCATGTTTTCAGTAAATGAGAGACCCATAATAAAGATGATACACAGCATGTCAATTTTATGGACTTCTGAAAGTACTATTACCAGCTAATTAGATACTGCTTCAGTCTTCATGTAAAACATGTGAATGATAAAGACAACTTTTAGGTAGTCTAAAAGTTTGGCTATTTCTACGTATTTGCCATGTGTGCACATCTTCAGTTTTATTACTGAAGAAATGCCTGAAAGTTCTTTCCCTTGTGTCCTATGTGTTTATCTCTTTGTTTCCTTGAAGCTTGGGATTTATATTTGTGTTTTGTTTATCTGTGTATACCCGAGTGTGTCCATCACAATACTCTTAATCTGGTTGATCATTGATAGTGGAGTTTATATGAGATGAATTGAATTGCTTTAAACTGAAAGCGTCTCTCAGCTCTACTTATTGCCATGAATTCCTAAAAGTAGCTGGAATTGAAATGTTTCAGACAGCTATTCGTCATTACTACACAGAAAATTACTGGTAGGTTGGAATAGAGAAATGAAAATGTCTGACTTAAAGAGTTAAGTGATGTTAAGACTTACATTGTTAGAGCCAGGATGTCCATCTAAATGTCTGGCTCAATTTCAGAGCATTCAGTCTCATAGCTTGCTGCCTTCCCTATATGGATAATTATGACTTTTAATTGAAGTGTACATCAACTTTTATGTACTGGTTTGGCTACTGACATGTCAAATATGTGGCAACTCTCCAAATGAACCTGACTTGGAGTTAACTCAGAGGTATTGTCTCAGATCAAATTTTAAAAACTTTTCTTGGCTGCCACCTTGTGGTACATTTTTCAAAGTAACAAAATTCAGTCAAAGAAAAACACAGGTTGCCAAACTTGTTTAATAAGAATAAAAAGGTCAGTAATTTAGACATGAATAATAGTTTATTTTGTAATAAAGTCAGTATGATTTTAAAAATCACTTCTTACTTAAAGTCAACATTTACAATAAGTCTGTGGGGTTTTTCCCCATTATTTTGACAAACAGTTTGACTATTTGGGGAAAAATACTACCCTTAGCCCTATAAAATATAGTTGATATGATGAAATTGTGAAGGGGCTGAGTCCAAAGTCCAGAAAACGTGGTGCCCCCTTGAGGGGTTTGCTGATGAGAATGAATAGCCCCAGGGAAAATGCTAAGTTCTGCAGTTTGGGGTGGAGAGTCTGATGAGAAATAAAAGGGACTGAAGGAGAAGGGGAAGGGAGTTGCCATGATGTAGGAATGGGAGAGGCAGTCACCATGCTGAAGGAATAGAGGAAGCAGTCGCTATGATGTAGAAATAGAGGAATCAGCAGCAGAAAATGTAGCCACCAAGATTGAGAGTTTGGAAATCAGACGCCAGAAGTTTTGAGCCGCCAGGATATAGACTGAGCGTTTTTGGAATGTTCAGTGACTTTGGGACCAGCGACTTTAGAGGCTTTGCAAGTAGCCGAGCGACGGAAACTGCTCCCAGTTTTGTCTTTATTGCAGCCGGAGGAAGAAGGCAGAGGCCCGAGGCCCGAAGTGGGCACCTTCCTAAAATGTGTGAGTGCAGTCTGTTGGGCTGTCTGGCCACTGTAGTTGTTGTTTGCAGTGTTATTGGCCTGGCGCTGTGCTGGGGCACCATGCACCAACAGAGCATCTCCAGTTGTGTTCTGTGTTGTCCTCGTGAGTTGGAACCTGGCTTACCATCTGATTGTTGCGCGTCTGCAGAGGAAGAAAGACACTATTTTGGAAACGTGGCCTATTGTTTGGAGGAGGAGCTCCACATCAGCAGTGGTGGGAAGACACCGCCTTTGTTACTTTTCTGGGACTTAAAGGAGTGCACATTGCTTTGAGTAAGGTAAACAGCCATATGTTGACTTCAGTAATTCTTTGCTTTTTCCCTGTTTGTTAAATAAATCCCATTGTTCTTGTTCCCTAAGACTCAATAGTCTTGCAATTGTGGGCGTGGGTGCAGCACCAAGATAGTTACTAGTAAGCAATTGGTGCCCTGCCTTTGGCAATTTTGAAGCCCCATTTGCCCGGTATCAAAATTAATCTAAAACCTGTCTGTGTTTCAGTAGTTACTTCCTGAAAACATTAACATATTTAGCTACTAAAAAAAAATCCATTTAACATGAATTTTTATGTAATTTAAGAAAGCATACAATTTACTATCAATTATAGTGAAATATTAGATATATGGTTAGTTTATTAAATGATTTGTTATTAGTAAAATATAAATTATTAGTTAATAAATAATGTGGCTTCTTAGAATATTTGAAATAGGTGTGTTCTTATTTCTTCGGTTGTTGATGAACGAGCCTCCTCTCCCTCCTGGGAATATATCTCCTGTGTCCTAAAACCAAATTGTTTATTGCTTAAGAAAAGGCTGTGAGTTTCTTCGGAAGTGAGATCATTCAATTGGGAATTGTAATAAAAAGACCAAGAGAATTGCTACAATTCACTGACAGAATGAAAAAGTAAGGGCTGATCATATGACATCAGGTTTCCTGACGGCGGGAGGCTGATAAATGATTATTACACTTCATATTCACGAACCAGGTGATCTACTTGAAGATAAAGTTAGACAGTGTTGAGTCTGAAGTACTCTGCTTTATAATATATTAACCTTTTCATGGACTACCAAGATGTGAGTCAGTTGTTTCATAAAACAATTCACAAATCATGCCTGAACCTGTTTTCACACCTGAACACTGGTTATGTTCACCCCTGTTAAAAGTATGTTACGGGTCTTGGGCCTCCCTGGTGGCGCAGCGGTTGAGCGCTGCGCTGTGGAGCTGTTGGCAGCAAGTTCGACGCCCAGCCGGGGAGATTCCCACATGGCGTGGCAGACCTCTCCTGCCTCGCCCGCTGCTGCCCTCAGCAGTGTATTTCTGATCTGCCTGTTCTGCTCCCCACTCTGTCTCTGGTGAACCCTCTCGCCGCCCCACACCTCTGGCCTATAACCCAGCTTGTATGTATAAATAAATAAATCTTTAAAAAAAAAAAAGAATTAAATTGAAAGTATGTTACGGGTCCAATTACGACTGAGGCATAATTCGATGCAATCAGCAAAGCGGTGATTTATTGCTAGCTCGAGCTAGGGTCCAAATCAGCCCGGTATACCGACACAGCGGTCCTGTGGGCAAAATGAGGACCCCGAGTACAGAACTGGGTCAGCTTATAAAGGCAATGGAATTCAGCAAGTCCTAGTGAACTTGGCAAGACATCAAGGATGAGGGGGTTGTGGAGCAGATGGTCTGTGCTGTTATCTTCACGAGTTCCTGGAATCCTCGCCCCAGGCAGGGGGAGTTCTATCTCAAGGTTGCTGGCCTTGAGACTTTTATGGCTACTGGCAGCCTGGTGCCTTGCTGCCACTAATGTTGGTTTTAACCTTTGTCAGTGGCCAAACATTCTGAACAGTTTTTAGCATTCTTACTTTTACACCCCAACTCTGAGAGGGGCACCAGTTTGATATAGTAGTGAACTCACTAACCTTCATTAACCTCAGTTTAGGGAGATCTGGGGCAAAGGGAGCTTCCACATCGGATCAAAGGCACAGTTACAGTCACTTCACGTTGGCCGGAAAATAATGCTTCCAAGGTTTAAACTCAGATGGAAATTGTCATTGTTTATCTTTCAGATAGAAAACAAATAAAATATCTTGCGTGCCTCATATTGCAAAAAATTTAATTTGAGAGCAAAAATTCCTAAGGAGACAAACTCAGGTAATTTTATTCCCAACTTCCATTTTAACAACTCCCTGATATTTGCATTCTTATAGACACTCATAGGTATTCATATTTATCGTGAATACTGGAAATTATATTCTGTACTTGCCACCTTATAGATAAAGCTTTTCATTACCTTTTTTTTTTAATTAAAGTCATTCACCATGATGTGGTCTTTGTTCTAACAAAACGAGGAAAATAATGAAAGAAGCCTTCATTTGAATTGCTATTTTATTTATTGAACATGTGTCTTTCATTTAGGTCTGGTCCAACTATCTTAAAGTTTGTGCTTTAATGACTTTATGAAATCTTTTCAATTATGTCTTTGAAGTGGTTCCATTTTCTTAATGGAGGAAATATATTTAAATTGTCGGAGAGCCATGTTTGCTCTCCTTGCTTGCTGCCCTAGGATATGGAGACTGGAAACTCTATCAAAAATAGTTTTAATTTACTTGCTAACATTCACTCTCTCAGTAGGAATAATTTTGATTAGTAGGGAAAGTGCTTTCTCATTGTCTTCTCTCACTGGCAAATAATACATTGCATGTGTGTCTTTCTTTACTGAGCCTAGAGCCTTTAGATTCATTATCCAATTAATCCTCCTAACATTGCTGTAAAGTAAGAATGGGGAGTAAATTCCCAATCTACATGTAGGGAGATTAAATGACTTATATTATGTCACCAAGCCAGTAAAAAACAGAGTGAAGTAAACTGCTTAAGGCTTGCCTTTACTGCAATATTGGGTCATTATTTCTCATATTACAAGAACCTCTTCAGAGAGATAACTGGTAGTAGGAATTGAGAACTACACAGGTTTCTTATTTGATTATAACAATGCTCTCTATTGTAACCCTTTGAAGTAATACTAGAATATAAATGCATTTATATTGAAAAGACATAGTACATGATATTTTAATGACACGTGGAATAAAATCACTTTTGTTTTCCTACTTACATAAGCTAATTAATATTCATTAATAAATGATTCTATTAGCACTCAATAATGGGAATATGGACTGAAATGCATTTATCTTTCTACTTTAATTATTGATAAATTAGCTTAATCTATCCCTTTTCCACACAAGAATTATGTAGCTCAGTCTCATTTTTATTTGATTATTTTACTTATGAATATTTGAGTTTTTTATATTCCTATACAATCCAATGAGAATCAACATTTTATTCTAATGTTTTTATTTTAAAATAAAATTTAATTCAACATGTAAAAAGACTGAAAAAATCAAATGTTAGCTATTTCTCCAGTCCATCCATTCCTGGTAGCATAACAAAACTAAGGCAATTACTATCTGCACAGTACATTTAATTATATTTGCTGTACCCAAAAGTTGCAATGTCAGAAAGCCCCAAAGCACAGAGTTCCCTATAAGGTGAAATTCAGTAAGTTACAGGTGCACACTTGAACTTTAGGCTCTTTAGAAGAACACAAACTTGAATTCATTTGAGATTTTCTTTTTGTAAGTCAGTAGATATTAGCTCTGAAGAAACTACTTAGAATGTCTTGGGTTTCTCCGTTGCATAAAACAACTTTGGAATAACAAAAGTTGAAGGTCCAAGGTGACCTGAAATATGATCAGGATTGTCCCTGCTCACTCTGGTCATTGATGTCACCTTATGGAGCTGGAGGTTCACTATATCACCAGTTATAAATAACCACAAAACTTAAATTCCGTGGAAGGGCATATAAATTAAATTTAGTCAATATGAAAGCATTTCACTGTATAAATAAAAAGCAGGGGTTGAATACTAAATTCTATAAAAAGTACTTTTAAGAGTTTTGAATTCTATCTTTACATTGTATGTTATTAATCAGACATAAGATGTATTTCTCATTGATAATGTAACAAAGTTGTTTTTTTTTAAGATTTTTTTTTATTTATTTATACATGCAAGCTGGGGTGCAGGCCAGAGGCGTGGGGTGGCGAGAGGGTTCACCAGAGACAGAGCGGGTAGCAGAACAGGCAGATGAGAAATACACTGCTGAGGGGAGCAGCGGGCGAGGCAGGAGAGGTCTGCCGCACCATGTGGGATTCTCCGCCGCTGCCGACAGCTCCACAGCGCAGCACTTAACCGCTGCACCACCGGGGAGGCCCCTAACAAAGTTGTTTTTTAAAGCAAACGTACAGTTGTATTTCAGACACTTGAAAAGTTTAATCCTTGTATTACTCGTTCTCATGTCAGCCATGTTTTATTTTAGCCTTAATTTCTTCATTACAAGTTATGTATGGACTGATAAATTACTCAAATGTGACTAGAACTAGAACCATCACATCAATCTAATTTAAAATTTAAAATATTATAGTAATTGTGCTGAATTAAGACTATCTGGAAAGATTGAAACGGGACAATGACCTTACAAAGACCTTTGTAAGCTTGGATGAGGAGCCCAAACAAAAGGTTCAGAAGCACCTACTAATCATATTTGAAACACATGAAGAATTAGAAAACATTTGTAGTATTTAGTGAAATAAAAGAAATGCTTTCAGAAAGGATGAAGCAGTCAAGTTGTGCTGGTCCCCAGTGTGTGAGAAAGAAAGAAGAAGCAATACAAAGTTTCTGGCATCCAACCCAGATTTCATGAATCTGGAGATAGAGTCTAGAAAAGGGCTTACTTCCAAGCAAATTTAAATAGAGCTTTAATTTTAACATATAATGGATTATAAAAATTAATTTATTTGACATATTTAGGAAGTTGTAGAATACTTGAAAGCCCTTAAACCTGAAATATTTTACTGTTGCTCTATGCTCTCTAAACTCTATTCAGTGATTCTTGGAACTGGCTGATCTTCAAAATCACCTGGGCCTCTTTTACATGTTGCTTTTCTGACCAGAAAGTTTTCCTTTATCTGATTCCAGGCAGTAGCTCAGATGGGTGTCAGAGGTTGTAGAATCTGCCTAGATTCCCAGCTCCAAGCATTAGGATATATGATAAAATATATTGAAATCATTTCCCATGTGCATGCATGTTCTGTAAGAGGTTGTAAACCTAAGTAGACAGTTGCAAGGAAAATAAAGTGAGAGAGGATTGAGGGAAGTATATAAGTTCATTACAGGAGGACTGATGGCCCAGATCAGAAGTTGGAAAACGTTTTCTGTAAAGAGCCAGATTAGTGACTATTTTAGATTCAGGCCATATTGTTTCTATTGCAACTACTTTGTTCTGCTGTTGTCATATTGATATTCTTATGGGTAATATGTAAACATATGAAATAGCTGTGTTCTAATAAACTTTAGCAAAACAGGCAGCAAGCCAGACTTGGTCTATGAGCAATATCTGTCCAACCTCTGTATCCAAGAATAATGCTTGATGCCCAAATGTTTAGGAAGGAGCAGGAGTCATTGGTTCAAGAACCATCTCTGACACTGTCTGGCGAAAACATCATCCTAGCTAACAAAATTAAAGCATCTGCAAAATGAGAGGGTTAACTTGTCTTTTCTAAAGGTACTCTCTCCTCTAAAACTGTATGAATGTACTCTATGACCATTTACCTTTTCTTCTTCTAATTCAAAAAATAGTATTAATTTTGCAAAACTAAAATCATGTTAAACTTTTAAATTGTTTAAATGGTTAAATTCTGTAAGGAAGGAAGGAACCTCTTATTTCAAATATATGAAATATTTTCTTAGTTCTCTAAGTGAGCCATCAGATCTTGCCATGACTCCCCTACAAAACCCAAATAGAGAGCAGGGCACATGAAGCCCTAGGGAATAAGAACAGATGTGGTTAAAACGGTTTTTGGTTTTTTTGTGTTTTGTTTTGTTCTGATTTTCCTGAGTGAATCCTGTCTGATTTTAAGATAGAACAGCTTTTGTTTACTTACACCGAGACATTTATTTTGCTTAACCCTCACCCAGGTCTAAAAATCACTGTTTCTGGACCACATCCCGTGTGTTTACTGACTCCAACATCTCAAATTGCCACCCTTCTCTGGGCTTACAAAAACCATAGTATATGTGTTTCTCTCAGTCCCATTCTTTCTTAAAATCTCTGTAGGCACTTTTGACATGTTTAGGTCAACTTTTTGGTACAAATGAAAATACATAATTGTTTGGAAATCTTCCAGAATCTAAAGTGACTGTTCTGTTTTGTTCTCTACCAGATCCAGTCCTGAAGGCCTCATTCATATGTTTGTCTTTCTCCACAGAAAGATCTGGTCTCCCTGGTAAGTCTGACAATTCCTTAACCCTATTTTCAGCTTCTGTTTCACAAAACAAGAGCTATGTGTTTATTAATCCTGTGTTCAAATGTGGAAAAAGACAAGCAATACCAAAAAAGAAAAACCTCCTCCATTCAATAAATTTAATAATATTTATTGACTGCTTATTCTATATCAGGTATTGAGGTAGGAAAAGAGATTCAAAAACAACCATTTACCTAAGGATGTAACCACCTCCTGGGGGTATAGAGAATGTTAACCAGTACTTGTGTTACTTGAGTGCAGTTAGTTGTATTTGGTGGCATTGATTCTAGACAGACTTCACTGAGAAGTTACATTCTAATTGTTTTTGAAGGATAGTGAAATAACAGTCAATAGAGAAAAAGAAGAATAGTTCAGATAGATAAGCTAGATTAAATAAAGGTGAAAAATAATAATGAGAATATGGGGAGAAAAAGAAAGCCCAGCATATCAAGTAGAGAAATATGACTCGTACTGAAGATGAAAATGCATGTTGAACATTTTCAAACCCCTTGAATTCTGTACAAAGTGATTTGAACTTTTTACTAACAAGTTGGAGGGAAGGTGACATTGAACACATTTAAAGGAGGAATAACAATCAGATTTAGAATATCATCTTCTAATGGCATGGTTGAAAATGTATTAGATGAAGAAAAATATGGAAACAAAGAGTCTGGGCACAAATTATGTTCCACAAAGAAGGACATTGATCATAAACTGGGTGATGAAAATATCAAGAGACCCAAAGGTGAGAACTTTTCCATCCAGGAAAAGAGAAGCTGTAGTTCAATAGTATCTCATGCTTCCATTATTTCTATACTGTATTATTAAATATGCCTGCTTACCAAGATGTCTCTTTTAAAAAATGTTTTTATTATTTACTTTCGTAAATTGATCGCTCCTAAGAATTACATTAGGTTTACAATATTCAGGTTTTAGCAAGTTTCTCATTAAAGAAATCTCTCACTCTGCAGAAAGGGGCTGGAATTAATACAGGACCACGCTTCAACAGGGGCTGGTTTCAATCCTGGTCATCTCAGGGGAAACACAGTGATGAGTCAAAGAATAGGAGCTGGGCTATTGGTCAACCTAAGCCATAACAGGAGATCCTATTGAAAAAGATCCAAGTGGTACCACTGTAAGAACCTACTTTTCCTTTTAGAGTTGGAAAACCATTCTTTCAGAGTTCCGGCTGGCCTCTCACCCTGGGAGAAAAGGTAGAAAGAAAGGCTAGGGAGATGAATTACAACTTCTGTCACTGCAGTTGGACTTGGGAATGAAGCTTGCCCTCATATTTTTCTTTACCCATAGTCATTCTAAACTCTCACACCATCTGCCAACACAGCAATTTGTCCTCATGAATGTTTCATGTTGACACAATACTTCATTGATAAAAGATATGAAACTTTGGAAATGACAGATTTCTCAATACAAGTTGCAAGAATGTGCATTCATTGTTAATTAAGGGAGTAACTTCAGGTGCCAAAGTTTCCACCTGGTTTCCACATATATTCTTCCTTTTCCACATTATGAAAACAGTCCTACTTCCTCCTACTTATCGAGGTAAGTTACCCTGCCAACATGATGACTCCATTTACCTAAACAGAAGAAATTCAAAGTGGCCTGACAGCTATCCTAACTTAAAACTGGATGACCCTCTAGTATGTCACCTGTCTTTCTTTGTGGCCTCTTTGGGATTTGGTACTTTCTACCATCAAAGCTTGGAGTTTTGAGTTTGGGGAATTCAGGTCCTCCAGGGAGTCACAGGTTATAATAATTAGTTGGACTACTCTTGCTTCCATCCTGTCTTAGTCTATTCAGGCTACTATAGCAAAATACCACAAACTGCAGAGCTCATATGTATCAGAAATTTATTGCTCACAGTTTTGGATGCTTAAAGTGTCAGACAACTGTCAAATAAGGGCCCTCATCTAGGATGCAGCGTCTCATTTTATCCTTACCTCGTAAAAGGGGCCAGGAATCTTTCCGTAGCATCTTTTTTATAAGGTATTAATCTTAACTATGAGGGTTACAGCTTTATGACTTAACTGCCTTGCAAAGGTCTCACCATCTAATGTCAACACATTAGGCATTAATATTTCAACATATGAATTTTAGGGGAATATGGGTTCAGGCCATAGTTCATCATTTGATTCCAGAGCCCACACATACTTCCGAATAGGAACACCAAGCACATTTAGAACTGTTTGATTAGTACACAGACTTCCTCCTAAGGACAGCATCTCATTGTAACAGAGTATTGCATCCAAGGTGGTGTTTCAGGTGTGTCCTGGGTAGACCACCCCAGGATTCAAGATCGACTGCTTCTGAATGGTGTGGTTTCTGAAAAGATCAGTGTGCCTCTTTATCCTGAGTCACAGATGAGACACCACCCTCCCCGTACTACTTCCACTGCAAAGTGAGTGCCCTGATCATATACTAAACAATGTGATTCTATGTCTGTGAATATATTAATCCATCATCCACTAATCTGTGTTGCTGACTGAGATGGCATAGGCAAAAATGTCAAACTCGTACTCAGAATAAATACCTGTTCCTGTAAGAACAAATCACTGGCATTCTAGAATGGAACAGAATTGTGACTAAGAAGTTGGTGTTTCACTTCTTGGAAAAATACCCTCTTAGGGGCTCAGCATTGAATTCTTCTGTTAGGAGATCATATCATCAGTCAATTCTGCCTTGATTGACATGTTAGTGGGAACCCAATACATTGATTCTATGCACAGTCATTATGTCAGTGATGAATGGCCACTCCATTCAAGTACTTAGAGTGGTCTACGATGAAGAATAGTTAAAATTAACTCTCTGAGTCATTTTGTTTGAGATGTTCAGTGCCCTTCCACTTTGTTCAGCAGGGGCCATCTGGAGGGTTAAGTCTCATTAAGTCCAGAGTTTCAAGAAAGTGCCCATAATTCCACAAATTCACATTTATCTAATCTTATGTTTTAATCAAACAACTTGGAAATTCAATTCCAAGAATATTCCTGTGACTCCTGATATTATAGGCTAAACAATACCTTGGTGTGTAATTTCTTTTGTCTTCTTATGAGCCTGTCTTCCAGCTGGCTTGAGCTGAAATATACAATAGCTGTTATACTAGAAACTAAGATAAAGTTAACTCCTAAGGGAACACCTTTTGCCTTAGGGTGCAGGTGATGAGTTCTCAGCAGTATATTCCTGAAACAGTAAAGTGATATCTCTTATTAGGGAGGGATATATTACCTCTACCAACTCTGAAGGATAAAGGGAATTGTGAGGCATGCACCCTGAGGAATATTCACTTTATCTTTCAGTGTCCTAGTTTTTCCAATTAGGTCCCTAACTTTATAAAACCGACTTGCCTTGGCTGAGCAATTAAATATTTCTGGAATTTTGTGCCATTAGCAAATCCTGTGATTGTTCCTTAGCTTTTTCTCAGGAGTTAAGTGCTGCTTTTTAAACTCCCAAAGAGTTTAACATTCTCACTTAAACTGCTTGCTTGTTTTTTTTTAACAATTCGTAGTTTTTCATTCTTTCTTTAGGATAGCTGTGTAATTTAAAATTAATCTGCCAACTCCTTGGAGGCATTGTTCACCCACATATTCTTCAAATGCTGAATTATCAGCAAGATTTTCTCTTCCACCAGACATGTTACTATGTTTACCACTAGTGAAATCCTCTGCTATTGTCTTAAGGTCCACTTTGTACTAAAAACTATTTGTGTTTGAGGATCCTTTTGCCATTCTCCAAATCCTATCTTTCTGCCTATATCTGTTTGGTTCCTCTGAAAAAGAAATGCTAACATAAGCTAATGTTTATAGGGCGACATTTGTGAAGATTAAAGATGTGGGAGTAAGCAAAGAGTGCCTTTAGATTGTGATTTAGGTCAGATATATATAAAAATAGAGAGAGGAGTAAAACTAAGAATAGCCTTCGACTGTAGTAGACTTTATTAAAAAATGTCTCAAACAGTGCCTCCCTGGCGGTGCAGGGGTTAGGTTTCAGCACTATCAAGCGGTTGCCAGCCACTGCAGCATTAGTTCTATTCCCTAACCTACATGGTACAATAGACCTCTCCTGTCTCACCTACTGGCCCCCTCAGCAATGTTTTTCAATAGATCCGCCTGTTCTGCTCCCCACTGTCTCTGGTGAATCCCCTCATTCCCCACACCTCTAGCCTATACCCCAGTTCTTACATGCATAAATAAATTAAAAATATATATTTTTAAAAAACGTCTTAACCGGGCCTCTCTGGTAGCACAGCAGTTAAGTGCTGCGCTGTGGAGCTGTCAGCAGCGGGGACTCCAGTTCGAAGGCTGCCGGGAAAATTCCCACATGGCACGGCAGACCTCTCCTTCCTCGCCCACTGCTCCCATCAGCAGTGTATTTCCCTCAATCTGCCTGTTCTGCTCTCTGCTCTGTCTCTGGTGACCCCTCTCGCCGCCCCACGCCTCTGGCCTGTACCCCAGCTTGTATGCATAAATAAATAAATCTATAAATAAATAAATAAAAAATGTCTTAACCAAAATGAAAGTTGGCCATTAGCAAGATCCTGTATTGGTCAAGAATGGCCAACACCAACACCCTGCTCATGCTCAGTACTAACTGGGAGCAGCCTAGGGCAGTGTGGTCTCAGTGAAAATGCACTAGAGTACATAACAGGGCAGCAGCTGACTGCTATTCCACCCATGGTTACCACCTCGGTTTCTCTTATAGGAAGTCTGAGTGATATATTGCCAAGGCAGTTACAACCTTTATTTGTATATTCAGGAAATATACCCTCCCAGCCCCTGAGAAAATGAACTAAACTGAATTTGAAAGATGTCTGTTTCCCAATCATCCAGCAGAAGTGTGTTCTGATGGAAAAAATATACAAAGAAAGATGGTTGGAAGGGTTGACTAAATGCCATGGATTTAGATTAAGAAAAAAAAATAGATTCTATAGTATTGGTTGTACATGAGTAACAATCTTTTTTTGCAGATTATGTTAAGTAAGGAGAGATACGTTTTATTCTTTTAAATGAAATTCATTGTTTGAATATTCAAATCAATATTTGAAAATTTGAACTGGGAGGCCAACATATCCCAATCAATAACCAGTCATCCAACTTTATATACATCACTCCTTCTTTAATCACTTATGAATATAGAAGATTGGGTTATACTATCTCCAAGGCAACTCTATGAACACAGAAGTGATAAGGGCACAAAAACATGTAGAATAATCTAAAATATGAAAGATATTACTAACAAGTAAAAAAACACTAACTATATTTTCAGACCAATAAGAATACTTTCAAGTTATCCAAGAAATAGAAAATTAAAAAAAAAATACCGAAGTTGCATATATTTTCCAAACCATCTTTTAAGAATCCCTCTTCATGAACATTATTATAAGAAACTATCGAAGTCCCACACAGACTGAAGGATCTTTTACTCTATTGGAATGCAAAGGCACATTTTATTACCAGGAGATCAAAATTTCTGGAACCAGTGATATTTATGAAATTTAGTTATTTGAAGGAATGGCAATTAAAGCAGCTTGGGAGTTCTTCATTTATTTGGAAACATGAAAAGCACAGATAGTAAAACACTATTGATATAATCAGACATCAGTTGAGATCAAAAATTATCCTAAAGAATCAAACACCAGAGAGAGGATTCCATGATATAATTTTCATAATTCTCTTTTTGGTAGACAAAATAGTTATTACCATTGCAAAAAGAAATGCAGTCACATTTCTTTAAAGTAGCATTCTCTCTAGTACTGCAAGTAACAACATTCTAAATTTCAGTATCTCCCAAAGAGCATCTTTATTTTCAAGTTGAGAGCACATCATATACTATGATTTATGAAGTTAAAGATAAAAGAACTGTTCTTTTATGAAAAGGTTTCTAATTTCATAGGGAAATTACTACTATTATAATTTATTTCCTAGTGGTAGATTGCTGTCACAAGTGATTTGAGAACATTTGCCTTAAAGAAGCTGTTGTTATCCTCTGGCATTTATAGAATGTAAGATGTTCTAGTAACTAACACTTTAAGATGCTAGCAGTACCAGCTGTTAATTATTTTGCCTATAATATGTGAGTGTAATTCAACTATTGCAGAATGATGGACCAGGAGATAATTAATATCTATTGAGAACTAACTCAGGAGCTGTGTTAGCATTTTATGCACAGCTTCTTACTAAGTCTATTGAATTGCTTAAAATAGACATTATTTCTATTTTAAAGATGAGTAAACAGTGGTCCTGAGAGTCAACTAAGTGGATCAGGTCGTATTGTTAATAAAGGCCAAGATGGGACTGAGACTTTAAATGTTCATCACACCATATTCTATGTGATTTTGAAAAAGAGTACAAATTCATTGCCACAAATCCTAATTATAAACTACTTTATCATCTAAGTAAATCAAATTTTAATTGGCAATTATATTCTTAAATATATGTTAAACAGTGCTGGGGCTATAAATAAGGTATACAGCTGTCATCTTATTATCAGTGAATATAATCACCTCATATATCAATTCACTGTAGAGATAATCTGCAAAGTTGCTACAAAGAAAACTTCTAGACATATTCAAATTGCAAGGCCCTATACTATGCTCTGTGACAGGGGATTTTACCAAATCTGTCACATGTGGTTTTACCTAAGTTTGTGTCTATAGATATAGACTTTTTTATAATTATGTGGACAAAAACTGTGCCTTAGTAGCCAGCATAAGAGGAAAAATTACCAACAAAGAAGCCATAATGATCTATTATACAATATAAAATCCTGATAAAATTCTATGTTAACGTGTCCACAAACTTGCCATGTAGTTATCAAAATAATGTCAGAGTGCTTTCATGTGCATTATTATATTGAGTGATACAGTGCAAATCTCAATATATTTATTGTAGAGTGAAGTATCAAATACTTCAAATTGTCGTTCACCAATTCAGTCTCTTCTTAACTCTATCCTGTGTGACTCTGTGGTTCATACTTCTGTAAATCAATAACAAATGACATTGTTTCATTGCCACAGGATTTAACAACTTATTTTGGTCAAAAAAGACAAAAAGACCAAAGCATGAAGGTATGATGGTTGATTTAATTAGTACTACACAAAAATCAATAGAGGAAAATGCAGTCTTATGTATAACACATATATCTTAATTAGATGTGAATAAAATAACAATATTATGCAATTGGAGACTCTCATCATCTTTTATCAGAAAGTTCAGGGAAGTTTGATTTTGCTTTCTCTTGTTCCTTTTTGGTACACTGTTTCTTTCTACTACCACCGTCATTTCCATAGTTTCTAATTCTGTAGGTCACCATCATAAAGTTAGGTTTATTCCCATAACAAGGATTTACTTTTGAACAAAATACATACTAGAAAAATAAACACCTGATTGCATATTTTCTAACCTTGGAGAACACGAATGTGGGTGTTGACACCTCTCTTGGTAGCTTACATTAAACAGTGTATCTCTTAATATATCCTAGCATTATGAGTTAAATGTAACTATCTATAGTTGTTTGTTTATGACTTTTATAAGGAACATTGTAATAGTTCTATAAAATCAAAGTTACAATATATTTATTCCATGTGTCATTTTTCATTAGCTCTGCTTCCATGTAACTAAAAACATCTTCCCGTATAGATTATGCTCAAATTGTTAATTTTCACAGGAAAACCAGACCAAAAAAAAAAAAAAAAAAGCAAAATCCTTGTATGGTTATTCCTACCACTGCTATGCCATAACACTCTTCCTGGTCCTTTTGTACTCGGGGAAGCAAAGTTGGCTATTTGTCAAGACAGAAGAGTTTTTAGATCTTGTTTTACTGCACTTAACTATTGATTATTTTGTTCTCAATAAACATCTAATCTCTTAATTTGCATATATGTTCTGCGATTGTATTATTTCATATCTCTGTTCCTTTCATGGATTTCTCTTCTGTTTACATTGTGACCATTTTGACCATTGGACCATTTTCTGTGTTGGAAACAATTTATACCAGCTCATAAGCTGACTAAAAATTTTGAGGAATTTTGCGAGGTAGATGTTAAACAGTTATCATTGAACATTAAATTATATACTTATAATTAATTAAATTTTATTTGTGTAGTAAAGGATTTTACAAAAGTTTAAGCTGCCCAAAATTATGTCTGGTCTTTGACTTTGGCATCAGTAATGTTCATACCTGATAGAAGTATCTTTGCCTGGGGAAAATGTGTTTTAGGGTGGAGACTCTAAATCACACCAACAATATGATTTAACTTGTGGGCTCTGGGTCACATCAATAAAGTGATTTAGAGTAGGCACTTTGGGTCACCTAGCTTGACCTCCTGGGGACTGAAAACGGCAACCAGGTCTTTTTGGTGTCAACAACTCCTATAAAACAGAGCCCTCATCTAAAAACCCTAAACATTAAGGCTCAGAAGATCTTCCCTTACTGACTTAAGTACGGAGAGAATAAGGCTGTCCTGACTCTGAGGAGAGGACAACTGGTAGCCCTGCATATGGTACACTTCAGGACTCTACACAACGCATTGCTGCCCTTGGCTGATTTGATCTCTATCTTTTCTCTGTAATAAACTATAACTGTGAGAATAACAGCTTTCAGTGAGTTGTGTGACTCCATCTATTGAGTTATTGAACCTGAGACCAATCTTGGGAGCCTGCCAAACTTTCAATTAGTGTAAGAAGTGAAGGTGGTCTTATGTGGACTCTGCTCAATCTTTATAGTAGGCTGATTGTTCCAGCATTAAAAAAAAGTGTAGTGAGTACAACTCATTGCTTAACTATTTTACCAAATTCTGCTTTTTGGATTATTTACATTTATTTTATCTGTATGTTTGAAATGTGCTATGGCACATCTCTTCACAATTTTGCACTTAGTGACAATATGTTGGGAGCTTGAAATTGCCATGATGAGAGCATTTGCACCATGGAAATCAGCAAATACTATAAATTAGTCTTAATATTTGCCGTTTTTGATTTTCTAGACTTACAAAGTATTGGGAAAAAATGTCAATAAAGCATCTTAAACTTTAAAGTTTACGGATATAGCCAACACTGTAAATAGCAAAAAAAAAAAAAAAAAAAAAAAAAAAAAAAAAAAAAAAAAAAAAAAAAAAAAAAAAAAAAAAAAAAAAAAAAAAAAAAAAAAAAAAGAAGAAGAAGAAGAAGAAAGAAAAAATATTCTTACTATGTTCAAAATTGTTTTCTTGTTCAGCCAAGAAGTCTCACATTGATGAGTGAAGTTTCAAGATGAATCTTCACTGCTTCATTTTGAACTTACTAATTAAGGAGAATATCAACTGTTAAAAACCAAAAATTAATGAAGTCCAGACCTGAAAATTCCCTGAGTAGACAAAACCAACTTAATTGTGCTTATTTTGCAAGACTAAATTGACCTCATCATTTCTTACTTATGCCTCTAGAAATAATAAGCAAAACTTAAACTGTCTGCCAAAATTGATAGGAGGTAACACAAACTAATGCCCTATTGTTTAAGAAAATTCTAACATTACAACCAACCTACTGAAGAACAAGCATTGCATTCTCACTACACTTGAGTTTCATTCCACATTTAGAATTGAATGCTCTGGTTTGAAACTGTATTTTTCTGTGTACACAATACACTTTTACTAATTACTACTTTGGCAATTCATTGGCTTTATGTCTTTTATTTCCAATCTTTGAATATGACCAATAGTCATTTATTTCTTCTCTAATTTTTATTATTTTTTCCCTTTATATTGCCTTTTGCCTTTGTTCTTCTTTTTCTAGTCCCTTAAAGTACGAGGTAAGGTTATTTATTTGAGAATTTTCTTTTTTCTTAATGTTTTATATTTCTTGATGTATTGCAATATAATGCATTGCTATATCCCATAGGTCTGGTATGTTGTGACTTCATTCATACCTGTCTCCAAGTATTTTTCAATTTGTTTCATTATTTGTTTATTAACCCAATAGTTGTTCCGTAGTGTGTTGTTCAGCCTAAATACTGGAGATTTTTCCTGATCTCTTTTTGTTGTTGTTGTTAATTTCTAGTTTAATACCATTATGATCAGAGAAGAGACTTGATATGATTTTAATCTTCATGAATTTGGTAAAACTGTTTTGTGTTCCCAGTACATGGTATATCCTGGAGAATTTCCATGTGCACTTGAGAAGAATGTGTTCTTAGCTTTTTGGGAAGGTAGTGCCTTCTAAAAGTCTATTTAGCCATGTGGTGTAATTCTTTGTTTAAAAGCTATTATTTACTTATTGACTTCCTGTTTACCCTGCCCATTGATGAAATGAGAATGTTGAAGTTCTTACCATTGTCTTGTTATAAGTGTTTCTTTTCAGAATTAATAATAGTTGCCAAATTTCATTTTTTCATGAGGGATTCTCTTCCCCAAAAAATGTTTAGGAGAGCCCCATACATAAAACTTTGCTTCCATGGGTCCTTGTGCTCACCATTGTACTTAATACCTGCATACTTATTCATTACTTTTTTTATTATGTGTTACTCTCAAATGTTTCCTTTTCCAGAATTTAAATTTTTTGAGGCAAAGGGGTCTCTTTGAGTCCCCAAAGCTTATACCAATCACTGATTCATAGTAAAAGTTTAGTACACTTTATTTAACTAAAGCACTGAAAACAAATTATTAAATTATTTTCTACTTTGTCTAAAACTATTATATTTGCTTTATATTGTTGTAGGTTTTTAACTAATATGCTCCCTTTTGGTACTGAACACATGAACCAGTGAAGTTTTTTTTTTCTTGTGTGTTTTATAGAATAGATCTCTCACTATTACATTTTCTTTCTAGCTCTTGTTTTAGGATACAAAAATCTACCATTTTGTAAAGATGAGCTGAAAAGATATTATTAGAGGCTTTGAAGTACATACTAGTTTCTAAAATTGCATACTTTTTAAAATGTTTAGAGAGTGAATAGTTAAAAGATTGTACACATGACTATATCAGATAAAATTGTCAACATACTGGACAATTTAGAGTTTTTTAGGAGTAATTAATGCTCTATATATCAAAATAAAATGCTTATCCATCTCTTATCTGGTACTTAATATGCTTAAATAAAATCTTAAAATTTTACTAAGACTCATGTCCAGTAAACTTGAATTATCCCAATATCAGATGTAACAGAGAATTTCATATTTATTTACTTTGCCCAAGGAGATCATATATAAACCACATTTTTCTTATACTTCTTGTTCTTAATCAGAACTGAAACCAAATTTTAGAGATTAGTCTAAACAATGCTTTCACAATTTTAATAAACTTGAGAGACAACGCTGGAAACTGGTGAAGGGCATGGACTCTGAAACAATTTTATTAACTTCTAGCCCTAGTACCAACACTCACTAAAAGATGTTGGGCAGGTTGTCCTCTATAAGCCTCAGTTTCTTCAGTTGAGTGATTTTATAGTTTCTGATAACTCATTGTGGGTATTTGGTAACTCAATTATTATACTCAGAATGCTGCCTAAAATATTATAAACATTATAATTGGATTTAAAAAATATTTTTAAAAGCCCTTGCATTAATACTCCTAAAACCAGGTAGCAAAAGAACCTGACCAGACACATTGTATTTACATTTATAATCTCATTACAATATTTTCTATTTTATTTGTGTGAATCAGTTTTCAGTAGTGTAAACTGAGCACCCTGTTTGATAAAGATATCAAAAGTAGTAAATTCTGTAGAGATATCCCCAAAGCAGAAATATTGTGCCTAATGAGTTAACTGAAACATTTCCTGAGATAGCATAAAAATATTTAAAAGGAGTACAGTTATGTCTACCCTGATTCTCTTATAAAGCTCATAAGTATGTATGCAGAAATAAGAGGGAGATCATCTATTTATTCACCTCTAAGGTAGTGACAAGAATTCCTCTACTGGTGAATTTGCAATTAAAATATTCTCTATCCCAGGCACAAATATTCAGCTTTATCTGCTCTCTGCACTCTGTCCATTACATAAACCTTGCAGAAATAAATGACATTCCCTGTGCCATCATTCCTACCACATAAATTGTCATTTTAAATGGCAAGCGATTAAGAAACCTCTGAATAGTGAGTTTTCTGATATTTCCTGAGTAAATAAATTGTAGTAAGAAAAATTAACTTCCTCTATCAAAGAAATGTTATCAGTAATCCTGCTTAAATTGAGAGCAATACTATCCATGGAGCTGCACATAAACATTATATAATACAGTTAGGATTCAAAAATCCAACTAATATTTGGTACAAGCATTTATTATCAAAGAAGGGAAGGGGTTTCATCTCATTGATATATACAAATGAAACTGAAGCACAGCCATAGGAGAGAGAAGGATATATTTTGAAAAATGTTGTTCCTTATGGACTCAAACATGCAACAGCAAGCAAAAGGAGAGTAATTTTTAACAAAAATGCATATACTTTAAAAAATACATAATCCTTTAAGAGAGAAATATATGTGAAGGATATAAAATGATCCAGGCACTCATAAGACAATTAATATAATGGTGAATTAAACATATGTGGTCTCTACACTCAAGGAACACAGTCCAGTAAGAAAGACATTTAGTAGTTCATCATAGTCACAATGTTGTCATTTCATGAAAATTACAAAGTTGATTTAATAAAAATTTTCTCTAGTGAGGAATATTAGAGGCTACATAAATCTTAACTTGAGAAATGGGGTGGGTGTGGGAGGTTGAACAGCAAAGGAAAGAAATGGAATTACCAAGTGTCATGAGTGAGGAAAAGGGAGATCAGGAAAGGAGGAACTTGGGGCTTTCTGAGACTGACAGGAAGGGAGGCACCAGACTGTACAATAAGTTGTTAATTATACAATTTTGTTAACTAAATTTTCCTTGAGGATGGTGAACTGTAGATGCTTTTGGAGCAGTAAAGTCTATATTAACATATTTTAAAAGTTCTATAAACAATTGACACTCTTTAATGTGTTTTAAGCAAAGTAATTAAGTATTCATTCCTGATTTTGAAATTTCTTCTTGGCCTTTAGGTAGTAGGAAATAAGGCTAGAGTGAGGAAACCAGTAATTACATTATCATCCTCCACAGAGTAGTAAATAACCAATTTGGAGACAGTTGAGATAGACAGACACCAAAATTATATGATTTTTTCCCTGAAATGTTCTCCTAATGTCTCTGTTATTCACCTGAGTGTCAAAAAAATAAAGATGAAGTTCTTGCAAGCTCTGTCCTAACTCTAATCTCCAGTACCCTTTTTCCTCTTAAAGAACTCTCAAATTATCTCCTTGTTCAAGTCTTTATGAGTTAATGACCTAACATGAAAATTTTTTCTAGTTTTATATCTTCAGATAACTATGAAGCCTGGGGAGAGCAGTGGGGTGTGCCAACTATGACATTGTTGTTTATATTGAGAACTAGTGTGTGTGTGTGTGTGTGTGTGTGTGTGTGTGTGTGTTCCATATGTTTCTATTTTATCTTCAGATAAGTATGAAGTCTGGAGACAGAAGTAGAGTTTGCCAACTATGACATTCTTATTTATATTGAGAATATATATTTAGGTTCCATCCTGTTTCTAGCAAAAACTTTCTAAAATCCTTGAAATTTCCTAAGTAGTAGGAAAGACTGAGGTGTGTTTCATTATGTTAATAAGATAATTTTTGGAATGTCCTCAACTAGGGATGAGGGCTAGTTGCCAAAAGAAGCAACCCTGTGAGTTTGGAGCTTGGAAATTTTAGTCCTAAACCTAAACCTCCAGAGGGGGAAAAGGGCTAAGGTTGGATCAATCACAGTATAAAATTCAGTATTATCAATGAAATTATTTTTGAAGTCAACAAAAACACCTTCTAATGCCCCCAAAAGTGTTTATGTTATGAAGTTAAAGATAGATGTGACATGATGTAGTAAGTATAAATGCCAGGAAAGGGCAGCCAAAGAAAATATTTCATGTATCTGAGTTCTCTTCTCCAGTAGCAAAAGATAATTCTCAACTTCATATAACATTTCTTAATCTCTCATTACCTTAAGCTAAAAATAGTGTAACTCCAAAAGAAAATCTAAGACTCTCAATGACAGAAACAATGAATTCCGGTGGGAAAGGTCACTCGGTTTGCTGTAGATCAGATAGTTCTAAAACATACTCTGATAGGATGGAGATCTCAATGCAGGAATTTGGGGAAGTGTGCTGTCAGGAACCTTATCTATAAAGGAAAGAAGAATCAGAATTGTGCAGAAGGAGAATTCAAACTAAGAATGCAATTGAGACAAATTTCTCAGTTAATCTCATAGGCACTCTGAAGCTAGAAGGGTCCTGCACAGATATGTATTGAATAAAAGGTAGGGAAAATTTTCATCCAGTCATAGTATACTGACTGTATACTATGGAATTTGTAAAGGAAATAAACTCGGACAAGACTGCTCCCAATTTCAGCAAGAGATTAGTAAGTGAATATTTGGGTGCCTATATCTGGATCTGGGCAAAACCAGTAATTCCCACTACTCCTGAAGTGTGTGTGTGTGTGCGTGCGTGTGTGTGTGTGCGAGAGAGAGAGAGAGAGAGAGAGAGAGAGAGAGAGAGAGAGAGAGAGAGAGAGAGAGATCTATATGTTCCAGTGCCCTACACTTCCCTGTTAAAAAGATAACAATGTTTTCCCTTCTATTACCTGATTCTATAACACATATACACCCAATCAAAACCTTCTCAAGGGAATGAAATCCAAGCAGCCTTTGTACAATAATGGTGCTGTTACTCTCACAGCTTTATCCCACAGGGACATTTAGAATCTCCCTTAGTAAAATTCTAACTATAACTGGAGCAGCAGAGGAACATGTTTTCTACAGATTGGTATAATCCTTTTTCATCAGAAGCTATTAAGATTTTCCCAACTCAGTCTTGCATTTTAAACCTTGTTTGACTTTCAGCTAGTATATCAAACCATTTCAGAAGCAATCTCCATAAAGAATCAAAATAATATCTTGTGACAAGCTAACAGGTTCATGCAAAATCCCAATTTTATGCAGTTTGAAAAACAGATAAACTAAATTACCCTTCTTAAAATTTTGGGGATGAATGAATATATTGAAATTACACAAAAACTCTCTTCCCACTGACAAGTGACTGTGAAGCCTGATGAAATGAATATTTTTTTATATCTCTCCACCAAACACCCATATCCATACCCCATCTGCCTATCTCCACACCCCCTCCATCTTTCCCCATTCCTATTTAAAATATTTGATTTATAATATCTTAACCAAAATATCCTAAATGTTCATAACTAAATACTACATATAATAGTTATTTTTACCTACTGTAGGTGATTCTAAAATCCACTTTAAATAACTTATCAAAACTAAGTAGCACTCGTATTATCCACTATATGATTTTCACTAAGAAAATTACTTTCATAGATGATTGCCAGATTTATGTATTCCCTTGTCATAAAACTTCTGTTGTCTAAAACTGAATTTTCTCTGAGGGCCACAATTTTCTGAAGACAAGTTGTATAAATATTTTAATTAGCATAAAATATCACCAATTCATCATTAGTAAATTAAATTGGTATCTTACACTGAATTTCTTGGGGAAGAGACTATAATACTATAAAAAACTGCACTTGAGCAGGTATTGGCAAATGCCTGGGCCTCAGCATTTGGAAGGGAATCGGGAAGCAGCATTGACCAGAGGCAGAAGGTGATGTATAATAAAGTTCCAGCAAAGGAAGGTCTAAATAGATCTTTGAAGAAACTCTTCTGATGATCTTTCAGAATTTTCTAGAATTGAAGCAAGGAATTTGGTTTGGTCTTTGTATAAATTGAAATATATACATTTACATAAATATAAATACAAATAAGTAAATATGTTTTTACATATATGTAAAGCATGGTCCGTCTCTGGGGAAAGGATTTAATTTTGACTAAAGCTTCATCCTGAGGTTTTAGACAGTCTTGAGAGAGAGAGATTCAACTGGAGCATTCAGTCTGCAAACCTCCAGGAAGCAGAGAGCATAAGTGCCATCTGCTAAATGGAAGTGATCTAGGCAGACTGAGTCTCACGATAGTCAGTACATCTGGTAGATGTTCTATCTCTTCACTACAGTTTCTGTCTTGTGACTGTTTACCAAGCCTATAATGGTCATCTCATTTTGTCTCACCTCAGCTTGAATTTAACCTTTATATGAGCAGGGAACATACCTGTTTGTTTGTTTGTTTTTTGTCACTGCATCCTTAGCATGGCAGCCCTAGAAAATATTTCAATCTTGCCAACAGAGTGAGCAAACAGAATTGCTATGTTTGCTCAATAAATAAATAAATAAATAGCTACAAAGGCACAAAAGATAGAAAAATTAGATCTAAGGAATTAGCATCACAACTGTGCAAACCTCTAGGAAGACTGAAGGCTGTGAAATATCAGTGGAGTGGGAGGATAGTGGTGGGTATGATTGCAGAGTTCAGTGATGAGAGGCACAGGTTTGGAGTTTTCAAATTCTGTTCTTGCCTGAAATTCACATTGCTTCTGGGGAATCACGACTACTGTGGAATAGGAATTGGCCGCAGCTGGTGGTACAATGCAAAAACCCTTCTTCAGCAAAATGCTGATGATGGCAGACATTGGGTACTCACTTCTCTAACCTCTTCTAACCTTTCAGTCTGATGGAGGACCATTTGACAGTTTAAAGGGATTGCCTCCTCCCTAACCTGCTTCTCTCGAAGAATACATACACTTGAATCTCCAGCCTGCTGGATTTCTTTATTGCACCTGTCTCTGAACAGGGCTTTCTCTATTCATATGTACTTACAAATATGAGGTATATAAAGTAGGGCCAAGTTTTTTATTCTTTCTCCTATAACCCTTGCCAGAGAGTTTAGTTTTTTATACCAAAATCAGAGCTCACAAGATAAAGAGTTTAAAAACATTGAAAGAAAACTCTTTAAATATCACATAGAACATGAAATAAAATTATTAGGACACGCTGATATTTATGTTTACTACAATGAAATATTCTCAAAATGATAAGACATTCATAAACCAAAACTGGAGAAGGCATACAAATATCCAAGTAAAGCATGAGTTATGTGTGTTACAATGATTGAATAAAAAAAAGGATGTGATACAATGGAAGAAAACTAGTTAGCAAGGTGATCAGTATGAATAACTCCCAAGAAGGCAAAGGAAAGTGGTAAAAAGATATATGATATAAAAATAAATCCTAGCATTATCAGGATAGAAGTGAAAAGAGTTTGAGAGAAAACAAAAGAAAATAAATAAGTAAACAATCAAATATAAACATACATATGTATATTCTTGTGTACATGTAGGAGATATTTAATAAAATGACAATAAATTTCAAATAAAGAAAGATTAAAGAACTTACATTTAAATGACTTATGGAATCAACATATACTTATAAAATTAAAACAAGCTAAAAATTTCCAGAAACAACAGATTACCTACAAAACAGTAAGACTCTGTCAACACCAATATAAGATGTGAAAAACAGATTTCAGTAATAATTTTAAAGTGGCTCATGGAAAATAACTTTGTACCTAGGATTATATAGCCAGCTTAATTTAAGTGGCATATAATTGAGTGTCTCCCCCAAATTTACCACTCAAATACCCACTTTGAGAACACTCCTGAAAGAATAAGGAAGTAAATAAGTCCAGGAAAATGCTGTAGAAAATATGAAAAATAAAAATGATGAAGTAGTTTTATGAATTGCTGCCTTAATAAAGTAATTATATATAATAAATATATGTGTGTATATATATATATATATATATGTTCAGAACAATCTAGAAATAAATTTCTAAAAGATACATGCTAAGAGATGGAGAAAATGGGGGAAAATGTTAAATCATGCTAAAAACGTAATGGATTTCTTCCAGGAGATATAAGTAGTGGGATACAAGTAAATGACAGATATGAAGTGCCTTTAATGCCATGCCAAAACGACATTTGTTTTTCCCTGAAGCTTGAAAAGATTTAAGTAAAAAAAAAAAAGATGATGGTGTATACATTTAAAAATTATAATTAGGGGCCTCCCGGGTGGCGCAGCGGTTGAGCGCTCTGTGCTGTGGAGCTGTCGGCAGTGCGTGGTGCGAGTTCGACGCCCGGCCAGGGAGAATCCCACGTGGCGCAGCAGACCTCTCCTGCCTCACCCGCTGCTCTCCTCAGCAGTGTATTTCTGATCTGCCTGTTCTGCTCCCCACTCTGTCTCTGGTGAACCCTCTCGCCGCCCCACGCCTCTGGCCTGTACCCCAGTTTGCATGTATAAATAAATAAATCTTTTAAAAAAAATAAAGTAAAATAAAAATTATAATTATTTTAGCAATCATGATGAGAATTTTAGTTTAAGAGAAAAGGACCAGTGAGATTAAAGAAATTATTATGTTATGCTATTCTAATAATATTGTATATTATTATTGTATTAACTTGATTAGTTGATAATGTAGCCAAAATTAGAGCAAGGGTTTTGAGAATGAGTAGTGAGAGTCTGGGAAAACCATTTGATTTAATAAATTAATGTATACTAAAGAACTGACAAAGACTGATTGACAGAGAAGGGAAGGCATGGGGATAAAGATACTGAGTTTTAATTTTGTGCTTTGTGCTTGCAACACCTGTGGGGCATTCGAATTGACTTTCAATAAGCTATCTTGTTGCTTTTCAGAGAGGGCCAGTTGGTAAATGTAGGTTTAAAGACATTAAGGCAGAGTAGATAATAACTATCACAGTAAAAACTGATATTGGTCAATTAAAAATGTGAACAATAAGAGAATAAGGTTCAGGCTTAGAGAATGTGTGTTCAGGATGGAGGTGAGGGTAGAACTAGAGGATGGAGTCTGATGGAACACTGCATTTATACCCACCGAAGGGTAATTTTCATGAACTTTATCATTTCTACTCTCTAGAACATGGAGCAAATCCTGGCAAAAGTAGCCACTAACAAATCCATACATTATCAAAGAAAGCAATAAATGAAACCAGATCCCGATAAGAAATTCTCAGAAATACAGAATTTATTATAACAGATATGAGAAAGATGCATTCTTACACTTTTTTTTTTCATTTCAACCCTTAGGCATATACTTTGTAAAACAGATATATGAAAGAAATGTGTTTAATTTTCTCACTTTTCTTTGATTTTAAACAAGTCTTTATGAAAACAAAGAAACTGAGTCGAAGACGTTAAGCTATGGGAAAAGAACTACTTATAGAGGACATTCTAAGTTGGGAAGCAAAACTTGAATCAAAGCCTCTATCCTACACCAGAGCTTATCTAATTTATGTTGGGTTAAAAGCTTCTTTTACATTAAACTAAATCTTTTAGTTATTTTTATAATTCTCCTACCCGGCACAAGTAAGAACATGTCATTTCCAAAAAAAAAAAAAAAATGCAAACTACAATTATTACAACTCCTCTCTTAAAATTAGTTGGGAAAATAATATGGGGACATTCTAAGTGATGCACTTAAACCTTTATTTTATATAGAAACAGAAAATGTAAATAACATTAGATACTCCCAGCAAACTAGTAAATATTCCTTTTCTAAGTATTTTAACCCACTAAAAACATTAGGAATTTTACACATATGTTTCTTAAAAATTAAAACCAATTGATGTGAGAGAATCAATTTAACTCAGGATGAATATCTTAGAATTTATATACAAGGTTTGCAAATATATATAGAGATGACTGGCTCCCAGGTAAAGAAAGCATGAATATTTAAGGTAGGTTAGAAGCAGCTGAAGTTTTTGTTTCCATAAGTATATTAAACCAGTATTTCAAGAAAACCATATTGTCTATATAACTAATGTAATATTTAATAATATTACTTAATGATTTAGCAGTGTACCCATCTTAAATATAGAGCTGTTCTTCAAAAGGTTAATATTTACCAATATTTTGTAAGTTGTTACTTGTATTGGCAAAGAAAAGACAGAGTTTGCACTGATGTTTATGCATTAAGGTACTCAGCATTGTTTCAGGATACAACCAGAATGCCCTAAGTCTACAAAAGAGATGGACATAGAATTTGAAGTGAAGTTAATTGCATATATTACTAAAATAGAGGCATTAATTCTAAATATTAATGGACAGAATTGATTTCCCCTTTTATGTATCCTAGTAAACTCCTTTCATAGTATATTTTACCATTGTGAAGACTGGGAAATGACTAGGTACAAAAATATCATTGCAGTGTTTTAGTGTCCTTCAGAGGACCTGTGAGAAAGCATGGAGAAAGAGTAATAATTATGCATTTAAAATGATTAAATACTAATGCTACAAACTTCACAACTGATGAAATGGTGAAACAAATTGCTACTACTTTAATCCAGACACATTTAGATTACCAGCGATGTCTCTAAGACAGCATGATAAATGCCTTGTTCTTACACAGTATAGCACTGTCCAGATTTCAAGAGCCTCTGTCTCTTGTTCCCTGTTTATTAATTGGCTGGTATAAGAGCATGTATTAGAACCATGTTATAAACAAAATCTTATTCATATACATGTACAAATGAAGTTGTATAATTCTGTGTTTTAAAATACAACGAAATGGTAGAGTATAATCAAGTACTATTCATTAGATGTTAGTGATAATTTTATAATGGAAAATATTTTCCCTCTCACTAAAAGATTTTTCAGATCAAAGGCAGTTATAATTCAAATGACAGATAATTGAAACTTTAAATCATCATTTCATTAATTTGTATTTGTTTTTTCTAAGTCAAAATATCATATTGGGGCTCCCTGGTGGCACAGCGGTTGTGCACTGCGCTGTGTCCTCTCAGCAGTGGCAACACAAGTTCGACGCCCAACTGGGGAGATTCCCACATGGCGCAGCAGACCTCTCCTTCCTCGCCTGCTGCTCCCCTCAGCAGTGTATTTCCCTCCATCTGCCTGTTCTGCTCCCCGCTCTGTCTCTAGTGAACACTCTTGCTGCCCCACACCTCTGGCCTGTACCCCAGCTTGTATGCATAAATACATAAATCTTAATTTTTTAAAAAAAAATATCATATCAAATTTACATATATCATATTTTAGGTAACTTTTCCTATAGACATTTAACCATTTAACATAGGATGAAAGTGGACTTAATACTGATTTCTTAAAATTTGTTTTTCAAATTGATATAACACAACTTTTATCACTATAAAATTATCCTAAGATTAATAAAAACCTTCAGTTTTTGTGCATTGTGATCAAATATTTAATATATTCTTAAATTACTAGAGGTTACCTATGAAAAAAGAAAAGAAATTCCCATTGATTCAGATGCCTAGTACATCTGCCTATCACACACCACTTCACACTAGTCAATAGAGATTAAATCATACTTTATTTCAGTTTCTGTATCTTCAAAACAGAGATCCTAGTACATTGCATGTATTGGTTAACATCATTACTTGATTTTTGCATTTTTTAGCTTTAACCAAAGTAGAACAAAACATTGTTTATAAACAAAGAGCCCTATATTTACAGTCTAGCAGAAAAAGCATAGAATTTCTCTCCTCAACATAAAAAGGAAAGTCATCAATTCTAAAATAATACTTGACCTGAAATGACCAAAGAAATTATGTTGAGTAAGAAGCCACTTTAAATGTTCTTTTACCCCCAAATGGAGTAAGACTTAATCCCATGCCCACTTCTAAACCTCTGCAATGAGAAATATTAATGCTGTCTTCTGTGCCTTCCAATAGCACTATATCCTAAAGAACAAGATGCAACTTATAGTAAAATGTTGTCTGCCTGACATTTGGAAATCCATATACCTGAGGTTTTTAGAAATCTTCTTAAAATAATCCAAATAGTATATTAGAACTAGTAATTCAATAGGATTTAAGCTTTTGTCTGTCATCTTGGTGGATTAGCTGATGAGAGGACATGCAGTCTCAGATATTTTAAATTAATGACTCATTGAAAATTATTGAAAGTTATACTTATCAATAATTATTTTTATGAATAAAATTAACCAATTTGCCTAATGTAACATAAGAAAACTAACACAACTGCTACAAAAAAGAGCAGAGATAATGAATGTTCAGCTATTGAATGCTTAATATTCAGATGTTCCCGATACAAAAAGAATGGTTTTAATTTGCATTAATTCTTTTTTTCTAGTATTTTATCCTTTATCTCTCTCCTATACTTCAACATCTGTGGTGCAAATTGGGCTTAATAGAAAAAATGACCAGACACATGACCTTTACACATCCTGTTATTTACTGGGTGCACCTGTCCCTTGGAAAGGGCCAAAAGTGAGGTTTTTAGGCATTGTTCAGAATCATATATATTTGCTTTTACTACCTACAAGGCCATTTCAATTCAATACCCTGGAATCTGTTGTTTCCGTCTCCTCCCTTATCTGCCACTTTGTCTCTGGTTTCTGACCACCTCCCCCAACTTTCAGTCATGCATCCTTTCCATTCACCCTGTAAGAACTTGCTAAGGTAGTTTGCCTCAGGCTTTTAAACTTTGAATTATGGCTTCAACTGTGGAAAGGCTTTGCTTCTTACCACATTTCAGCAGTTGACTATCTTACTTTCATGTCTGTTCAAGTCTTTTCCTCCAGAAACCCTACTTAAACCAGAACATCCCATTCTACTTTATTCCTGAACCCCCTTATCCTAAACTATGTATTCTCTGATAGTTCTCACCACATTCTAGCTTACTAGAAATATGTTTTTTATTTTATGTATTATTATATATTGGATATGTCCAGATAGTCTATTTGACTTATCAATCTGATATATTTTGGGTTCCTGGAAGAAAGTCTGACTCAATGAAAATGCAAAAATATTTATTGAATGAACGATTTAGAATATGAATAGTTAATTAGTTAGACTCAAAACTGTATCATGAGCACATCTTCAAATAAGTCACAAAATCTTAGAATGTTTCAGTCAAAAAGTTGTTGCAGTTACTACTTGTTCCACTTACTTGTTTTGCAGCTGAAGTATCAGACTTTGTGAGGCTAACTGATTGCTAAAAATCAACAAGCATCTGATTTTCAGTCTGGCTATTCAGGAAAATTTCAATTCCCTGAAGTACATTATCCAAACCACAATTATGTGTATTCATTGTCTAAAATAGCACAACCTAGCTTATTAAAGCAGAATTTAATGTATTTCTATCTGGATTGCTCATCAGCACCTTCTTATTTAAATCTTAGTCCTAGGGGTCCTTTAAGTTTTGTTTTGTTGTTATTTTAATGTCACATTTTAAATCCAGTAAAATCCAAGGCTGTTTATTTAGATCCTGTGGTCACTGAGAATTGTCCCATATACTTCAAATATATACCTCTTGGCTGTATAGCAAAATTGTATTCAATTAAGTTTCTTTCAAACATAAACAATGGAAGTTGACTTTGGTTAGTTGAAGTAAAAGTAAGTTATGTTGGACTCTGATCAGAGTTTTGGCAGCACTGAAAATAGACAGAAATAGTGTATCAGAAGCTGAGTTGATTCATAATCTGGGGTGCTGATCACTATGGAACACATGCTAAGAGATACACAACTGGTTCTTCTACCTTAGCTTTATCTTCTCCAGTAGGCAGTGAAAAAGGAGATGGAAGGCACCCTAGAGAGGTTAATAGCAATGGGATGTCAGAAGTTTGCCCCCCTCTAGAATGAATGAAAGGATTTCATAGGAACCACTGAGACCCTCGCATGAGTCTACCACTGGTAGTGAGCCTGTAACTGGTTCACACGTGGAATCTGAAGCCAGGGATGAAGCTGGTTTTGAAGCTGAATTGAATACACATTAAAGAGAGTTGTGTTGTGTTTTTGTGTCCTTTGGGTAGATTCCCAAAAGTGGTATTGCTGGGTCTTATGGAAGTTCCATTTTTAGTAGTTTGAGGAACCGCCATACAGCTTTCCATAGTGGTTGGACCAGTTCGCATTCCCACCAGCAGTGTAGAAGAGTTCCTTTTTCTCTACATCCTTTCCAGCATTTTTTGTTCCCTGTATTTTTAATGTGTGCCATCCTCACAGGTGTGAGGTGGTATCTCATTGTGGTTTTGTTTTGCATTTCCTTGATTATAAGTGATGTTGAACATTTTTCATGTACCTGTTGGCCATTTGCTTTTCTTCTTTGGAGAAGTGCCTTTTTAGCTTCTCTGCCCATTTTTTGACTGGATTACTGGCTTTGTTTTTGTTGAGTTGTGTGAGTTCCTTGTAAATTTTTATTACCAGTCCTTTATCAGTTGTGTTGTGTGCAAAGATCTTTTCCCAGTTGGCAGGGTGTCTAATTCAAAAGGATACATGTACCCGTATGTTCATTGCTGCACTGTTCACAATAGCAAAGGTATGGAAGCAACCCAGATGTCCAAAAATAGATGATTAGATCAAGAAGATGTGGTACATATACACAATGGAATACTATTCAGTATTCGAAGAAGATAAACACATGCAATTTGCAGCGACATGGATGGAATTAGAGGGGATCATACTCAGCGAAATAAGCCAGAAAGAAAGAGAAAAATATCATTGAATGGTTTCACTTATAACAAGACTCTCTCCAAATAGGAGAGAGACACTCAGTGGGGGGCGGGGGGGAGGATAAGGGCACTAAATGGAATAGAAAAGGACACAAGGGACCACGGAGATGGAACACGGGTGAATTGGTGGTGGATTACCCAAGGGGAATACAAAATGTAAAATATATAAATAACAATAAATATATATATATATATATTAAGAAAAAAAGAGAGTTATGTTGGCAGGTGCTGCATTTCAGTGAAGAAGGACAAAGGTACTTGTTTCTCAGATACCATTGAGTGGCTGAGGAGGGTTGCCAACTTGGGATAGTTCAAAAGGAATTGTTACAAAGAAATTAACTCAGAAGAATAAAGGTCAGGAAACAAAATTGGCAATACTCTTAAATATACATCCTTTCTATATTACCAACTATTTTTTCCATATATCATGACTTATTTTTCTGTTATTCTGATTAACTTATATTTTTACTCTATAATTGAAAATTATTTACATTTACAGGTCAGTTGCAACAACAATGCAGTGAACTTCCGTATGTCCCCACCTAGATTTACCCATTGTTATTACTTTACCTCTTTTGTTTTCTATTCCTGAAAAAGTAAATATAAATATTATTATTATTATTATTACAGAAATTTTTATGGAACCATTTAAAAATATATTGCAGACATCATGGCCCTTCACTGCTAAATAATTTAGCATATACCTCCCGCTGGGGGTTGGGGGGAGGGAACCCCACCAATCAGTTCTCTGACAACAGCTGGACTTCCTGCAATTCAACTAATTCTGACACTATCTACTTGGAGGAAGCATCTGATTTCAAATTAAGGACTCAGCCTTACATACTTCCCCACACAAAGATACGCCCATAGTTAAGATGCCAACCACAAGACCACATGGCACCTGTGCTTCTGACCTACTAGCTATGAACTGGAGGTTCCTACAATCCTCCTTGGATTTAAGACACTTGTTGCAAGTCCAGGTTCTTACCTGTACTTCTGACAGCTGGCTCTAAATCAAAGGTTACCTCAATCTCCTCCTTGGGTTCAATTAATTTGCTAGTGTGGTTCACAGAACTCAGAAAAACCGCTTACTTCATAAATTAAGATTTATTATAAAAGCATAGAACCCAGTAGTAGCAAGATGAAAGAGATGCAGAGGACAAGGTATGGGAAAAGTGCACAAAGCTTCTAAGCCCTCAAAAGGCACCCACTCTTCCAGAATATTCAACTGTTCACCACCCAGAAGCTCTCTGAACCACTTCCTTTTAGTGGTTGTTTTTTTTTTTTATGGAAACTTTACTACAGAGTCATAATTGGTTCTATCATTGCCTATTTGTGATTAATTAAATCTCCAGCCCCTCTCCCCTGGAGGTCAAGGGGTGGAACTTAAAGTTTGGACTAAAAAGATTGAACTGAAAGTCCAGTCCTCTAATCACATGGTTAGCTCCTGTGGCAACCAAACACAACCCAGGTGTTTTCTAAAATCATCTAATTAACATAATTTGGGGTCAATCTCCCTAAAAAGTGTCTGATAGGCTTTTCTCAATAGAGCAGAGTAAACTTCTTGTCACCTTTTTGTGGTCAAAGTCCTCTGAGCCTTGGGAGGTCAATTGCCTTTACTTAAAGAATGCAGATTGTTGGGGTTGAAGTGAAGGCCCCGAAGGCTTAGAGAAGCTGCTGTTCTTTCCTCAGTCCTTTGCCCTTTCCTAATCAAAGAAGAGATCATTTATACTAAGCTTTTGCATTTTTCCTAATCTAAGAAGTCACTGTTCTTCCTTTTATGACCTAGAAGAATGTAGTTTGGGGCTCACCCTGTTATAGGTTAGTCAGTGAACGTTTTCTCTAAGAATCTCATCTCTACTCTTGGAATAAAAATAAGGTTCCCCCCACCCCCATCTGTCATGTCATCTCTCTCTCTATCCTTGATATGGAGGTCCAAAAACTCAGGGTAAATATTTTTATTCTTCATTAGAATTTCTATCCATGAAAATACATGTATGCTGTTAACATAATTGTTTTTCCTTTGTCAATCCATCTGATGCTGTTTGATTACTTGTCCAGCCCTAAAAGAATCCAGAGTGGTTTGAGTTTATTTCTTTTAGAACCAAAAATAACAAAAGACACTGGAGTAAAATTAATTTACTCCAAGATATAGCTAGCTAGAAAGTTGTGCATGCAAATGATAAGTCCAGGCAGTGAATTTGGAGCCCATGTCCTTAATCACCATGTTGTACTATCAGCCAGCACTGTTCAATCATGCTTTTTAAGAGGAGCCATTGACACTTTCTCTGGAAAAGAGAAAGAAAAAAGGCAGAGGGGGGGACAAAAGACAATACCCTTCGTTGTTTTTGAATCACCTCTACAAGAATTAAATCATTGGGCCTCCCTGGTGGTGCAGGGGTTAAGTCTCAGCATGAAGCTTTCAGCAGCCACTGCAGCTTGAGTTGATCCCCAGCCAGGCAGATGCCCCCACATGGTGCATCAGACCTCTCCTGCCTTGTCCACTGCTCCCCTCAGCAGTGTATTTCAGTCAGTGTGCCTGTTCTGCTCCCCACTCCATCTCTGGTGAATCCTCTCACCCCCCACACCTCTAGACTGTACCCCAGCTCTTGTATGCATAAATAAATTAATCTTAAAAAAAGGGATTAAAGCTTTTTTTATAAAACATCAAATAGAGGCTATAAGTGGGGAGTCCAAATACCATATCTAAGATGATCTGTGGTCTCCACATAATTAGCCATGAGGTTTACTCATTTTAACAGGAGTAGGAACCTGCACATTGTCGTCTTTCTCCACAAGTCCATAATTCTGTTTATTGCTCTCTGTTCTATACTGTGACAGAGTGAGCATAATTTGTCTGTAAAATTTATTTCTGCTGTTTTAATAGTATCTCATAATATAGCATTAGAGGTTTTTCCAAAGTCTCTATCGATAGTTGAAGTCTCTCTTAAGAATGGTATTCCATTAGCTGTTAATGATTTTTGTCTCAATCTCCTACAACTTGAGCTGGCCACATTTTATAAATCTAATAAATATTTATGGAATGATCTCTGCTTACTTTTAGAAATAAAGTTTGAGTGGATGAGTAAATTGGGTGAAAGATTTTACAGCCTTATATATCCTTTGAGAATAATTGGTTCAACTATTTTCTGGGATGCATGTTTCTTTTACATCCATTTTGATAATTACCTTTTTGCTTTCCATGATATAGAAAATCATTTTAAGTAGGTACAGTCTAGCACTTATGTGACAGAAACCTAATTGTTCCCAAGAGTATATTGAAGCTTCAGGTTTCGTGAGCAACATTAAAGCCACTTATCTTTAGAGTACAATATTCTTTGTAAGAATAGGCATCTTCCAGCACTTTTATTAACGGATTATGTATGTAATAGTTCTATCTTTAAAATGGTTAGTGGCACTGAAGACTGTTGACATTTCTGGATGCCTCTCTGTCTCTAATGCACTTCAGTGATAATAAGATTACTATTCTCAATTACCTAATATAAGAATCCTAATTACTTATTATAAGAATTAGAGTGTAAGTGTATAGGTTGTAATGTTGTGAACTTATTCATATCATTAATTTTTCTGAAATTTATCAGGGAAATTGCAAATTGTATGTCCATACCATATGTACACAGGGACAATAAATGACATAACCAACAGAAATTTCTTTGGTACTTTTAACTATCCACAGGAATAGCTTAGCTATCCAGTTCATTCTGGAAAGCAGAAATAATTACCGATAGTGGTTATCACATTCAGATATCTATGAATAAATTACATGAAAGTTTTCTTCAGCTAAGTACTTTACAATGAAAGGATTAATTGTTAATCACTGAAACATACCATGGAATAAAGGCACAATTTGTCTAAAGAGTTAATTTAGCATAATTATATTAAATACTAGAAATACTCTCCATTGTGTTCTTTTAATACCTTCAAATCCTGTATAATGGGTAACTGAGAGAACAGATAATCAGGTGTGGCTCAGGAAAATGTCCTTAGCACCATTCCATTCTTGACTTTTTTTCCAACCAGTATCTTGGTTTTCTGATGCAAGAATTTTTTTTTAAAGATTTATTTATTTTTGCATACAAGCTGGGGTGCAGGCCAGAGGTATGGAGCAGTGAGAGGGTTCACCAGAGACAGAGTGGGGAGCAGAACAGGCAGATCGACGCAAATACACTGCTGAGGGAAGCAGTGGGCAAGACAGGGTAGATCCCACCATGTGGGATTCTTGCCTGCTGGGCATCAAACTCTCTCCGCAGCCAGCCGCGGACAGCTCCACAGCGCTGTGCTAACCCTTTGTGTCACCAAGGAGGCCCTGCAAGAATTTAATACAAATTGTACTGTATTTTTTTTTATTATATCTGTAGTTGGTCAGTGTTTAAAGTTTAGTGACAATCCACATTATGGTTAGGTTTCACTTTCTGTCTTTTTATCACACAAATATAAAATAGATTATCTTCCAATCCACTGCATATTGAATAAACTCCCCTCTGCTTTTCCTCTCTTTCTCTTTCTGTGATACTATGAAATATATGAAAGCTTAGGTAAGCTTCTGACTTTTTTTGTAGTGCTCAATTTGGATCTGACCTCTAAAATTTACCACGTGATACACAATCCAAGAACTCAAGAATATCCCATATAAGCATCATCAACTAAGACCCTTGTCATGAATTGCTTCTCTTCTTCATGTTCTGGGACATTGCAGTTTATCATGTCACACTCTTCCTATACACAATACAGACATGAGAAGGATTTTGTGACATATTCAATGTGATGTGCCTCTGCTTTGAGAGGGACAAGTGACAAAAGTGTTCATAGATGAATACATATCTTCTCCTACAAGTGATTCTTACTTGAACTGTGTCTTTACGTGTGTGTGTGTGTGTGTGTGTGTGTGTGTGTGTGTGTGTGTATGTGTGCCTTTATGGGTATTTTTAAACAAAGCATTGCTCTTGTATGTGTGTGTGATCCATAAATATACACCCTCTATAAAGGTGCAAGGTTTGCTTCTTATTCTTTTTTACTTTATCACATTATTATATTTAATATCCATCTGTTTTCATTTGCAAATGCTAAGTCATTTTGTAAAACTGCTCAACAATATGTCCATTTTCTGACCAAAGTATACCTTACTTAGTTCCTGGGTGTTTTCTCCTAAGGATGGTCCTACTATCTCCTAGTCTCCTAAGACAGAAATACAAAAGCTCTCTAGTGTGTCACTAAGAATGAGCTTTCTAAGTAATAGAATTGAAAGCTTGAAAGATGAACCAGTTTGCTTACTAAAGTGATTTTACAATACACTCCAATCTAAAATGTAAGCATTTCAGTTACCCAATTGATATGCATCTTTTTCAACATATAAATTATGCTTTAATTTTTACCAGTATAGTGAAATTAAAACTGTATATTATTGTTTTCTTAGCTTGCATTTCACTAATGACTAAGGAACCTAATTGTCCTTAAACATGTATTTGATATTTGATCTTTCTCTTCTATAAAATGTCCATTCATTTATTTAGCTAATTTTTCTATTTATATATATACACTGTCATTTTATAATTGATCTTTATATTAATTTAATTATTTAAATGTTATAAATATCGTTTATTGTGTATAAAATATTTCTGTACATGTACATTACTAGTTATATTGATATTGATAGTAGTTATATTGATATTAACTAATATATTGCTATATAAATATAGTTTGATATACAATATCTGAAAATGTTTTGAATTAACTTATTCCTTTCCAGTTACACATATGGCAAATACCTTCTCTGAGAATGTGGCATATATATTTTCACTTTGTGGTTTATTTGATTAAGAAAAAATTCTTAAATTTTAAGTAGTAGCATAACTTGTCAATATTTCCTTTAAGATTAACAAAATTTATGTTATATCTTTTAAAAGCATGGACAAGTGTATCAGTCACTTTTGCACATAAACAGTAGTCCTAATTCTGAATAGTTTACAAAAAACATTTATTTCTAATACACATCACATATAAGCATCTGTAAGGACATGATGCTTTCCTCTTCTGTATGCCTTCTAATGGGAGCCATACAGAATGAGAAAACCCTATATGACACACATTGGTTTTGTGACGAAAAAAAAAAAAAAAACAGCAGTAGAGCTGGTGGCAATATGAGTATGAGGTTTGGATGTGCTAGTGTTTGTGTGTCCCATTGCCTTGACCCAAGTGATTTTTGTGGACAAATACAGTGTCAATGGATTGTGATGTACATTCATTTTACATAATGGATAGCAAGTCACAGGTCAATAGGTGGGGCTTTAATCCTTTTAGAGTAAGTAGGAATGCATCTCTTGAAAAAATAATATAAATTATATTTTATTGAAATTAAAATAAAAATTTGCATATACAAGCACAATAAACATTTTATATGAAAATTACTAGAGTGAAATACACTAAAATATTGTTTTCCTGTTGAAGGAAATTACTAGTAATTTTTCTAATTTTTAGATTCTATATATTATAATTTCTTATATTTTTATGAACTGAAAAATATAAATGTTATAAAGACAGTGTCATCATTTAATAGATTTTAAGATATTTCTGAGCAGAAATAATGTATGAAATTTTACATTTCATTGACCATCAAGAATTATTTTCACTGAAGGTAAATATTGACTCTTCCTTTGGATCAATAAATCATGATTTACTCCTCAAGAGAAGTCAATATCTACTTTATTGTTTCTCTAGACTCCAAATGGGAACTTTGATAAATGTCTTTAAATTTTCTCTCAAGTTTCTGATGGAATGTTCTTTAACAACTACCATAGCTACTGAAAAGTTGTACAATTAATCATGAGATAGATCCTCATATCTTGAAAAGAAATGGACCAATAAGTAGTAAAGAGATAAAGTGCTCTGCTTTCTCCTTCAGTCACATATTAATGTATAAAAATAAGCTAATCAAAAAAAAAGATTAACCCTTCCAAAGGTTTTTGTTACACTAGAGTCTTTACTATTCTAATGATTTCCTGACATCTGGTGGATAGAACTTATTCCAATATTATCTCTATTTTTGTCTTACTTGATTAATGTAGCTAACAAGACTTCTGTGCTGATAGGGCATTGGATAGAGTCTGTCTACCTCTAGTTCTAAAAATGTTTAAGAAGAGAAAGCACATGGGACACAGAGAAAATATGGGAGGGGTAAAATTACTTTTCCTAGAAACAATACTGCAAAGTAATAATCCACAGATATTACTAAATTAAAATTAAAATCAAATAGAAATGCAAATCTTTGGAGGTTATTTTTTATATCTATACTTTCAATGTTGATTATTATATCAGTTAAGAGATAATTTAGGTGATCAGATCAAGATGGCATCAAAGGAGGTAACTTGTTTTTTTCCTGGGACATGATATTATGGTTAAACAGACTGGCAATGTATTTGAGAATCCTGTACCAGATAGGCAACGTATTTGAGAATCCTGTGAGTTGGGGTGAAACTGGAGTTCTTCTTGGACATCAGAGATTAGCACAGACTGCACCAGAAGGGACACTGAGGAGATTCATGCTTCTTTAAACAAGGGGTAGTTGGAGAGAAACAACAGGTGGATTGGTCAGGGCTAATGATATTGAAGCACAAGCAATAGTACTGTTGCTCCACTGGCCTATGGCACTGGGGAAGACAGAGTTGAGCAGTGTAGAGGCATATACCCTTGGGAAATATGTGCAGAGGCACTGGGGTGCTGCCAGTGGGACAGGTATCCAGTGATTAAAAGGTCATAGACTATATTCTCCTCCTCTAACCCATGGAACTAGTCTGACGACATGAAGTACACCTGCAAAGCACAGACAGTAGAAACTTGCATCTAGAGTCCTAGAAGGAGGGATATCAACAGCACCACAAACATCCAACAGACATGCCCCACCCTGCACATCTCAACAACTGGACACCTTCAGGCTGCTCCCCAACCTCTGACTCAGCAGTTGCAAGATCAGGTCTTCAAACCTAATAATGAAACTACAGCACCACCTGCTGGAAAAACAGAAGTAGTACAAAGCCTAAGTTACTGGTTAAGACACTTTTTTAAAAAATAGAGAAATATCAAGCAGTGAGTGGGCAGATAATATATACAAAACATGATAAATTGACATCTTAAATGAATATGACATCATAAGGAGAACAACCCTCCAGAATCCAACTGCAAAGACATGGAAGATTTTATCCTCCTACCAAACACAGAACTAAAAATTGTAATGATAAAATATTTATAAAAATGGAAGACACAGAAAGCAAGTCAAAGTGATACATGAGAACTCTGAAAAGCTAATCAAGGGGATACAACAAAATTTATGAAAACATATGAATGATGTGAGAAATGAAATTAATGAACAGAAAATAGAACTGAAAGCTTTGCTTTAAAGCAGATTTAAGACAAGGATGCCCACTTTCACCACTGCTATTAACACAGTAATGGAAGTTCTAGCCAGAGCAATCAGACAAGAGAAAAATATGAAACAATCCAAATTGGGAAAGAACAAATAAAAGCATCGCTATTTGAAGATAACAATAAAAATATTCAGTTAAGTGGCAGATCACAAAATCAATCTATGAAAATTAATTGTATTCCTATATGCAAACAATGAGTTAGAACAGAAGGAAATCAAGAAAATAATCCCCTTTATAATTTCATCAAAGCATTTTAAGTATTTAGAAGTAAACAGAGGAAGTGAGGCACCTATACAATGAAAACTAGGAGAAATTTTAAAAGAAGACACAGAGAAATGGAAAAGCATTCACTTATAATGGATTGGAAAAAATAACACTGTTTAAATGGCTATTTTACCCAAAAAATATACAGATTCAATGCAATGCTTATCAAAGATTCATTCTTCGATAATCTTATTAATCTTATCAAAATTCAATCACATTCTTCAAGAAATAGAAAAACATTTTATGGAGCCACAAAATATCCCAAAAGCCAAAGCAATCTTGACCGAAAAAAGAGAGGACAAACAAAGGTATTGTATATCCAGCCTTCAAACTATACTACAAAGCTATACTACACAAAAAGTATGGTCTTAGAATAAAAACAGACACAGAGACAATAGAATAGAATTAAAGAGTCCAGAAATAAACTCATCTTATATGGAAAATTAATCTATGCCAAAGGATTCAAGAGTATCCATTGGGTAAAGGAAAGTCTCTTCAGCAAAATGGTATTGGGAACACTGGACAGCCAGATGCAAAATAATGAAACTTGTACACTATCTCATACAATATAAAAAAAAATCAATAACATGGATTATAGTTTTGGATATAAGACCTGAAACCATAAAATACATAGAAGAAAACAGACAAAATGCTCCACAACATTGCCTTCAGGGATGTATTTGGACACTCAACTTCTACAGCAAGGTAAACACAAGCAAAAGCAAACAAATGGGACTACATCAAATGAAAACCTTCTGCACAGCAAAAGAAACTATCAAAAAAATGAAAAGCCATCCTACTGAATGGGGAAAATATTTGCACATTGTACATCTGACAATGGCTAACATCCAATATCTACAAAGACCTCATAAAACCCAAGTAAAAGAAAACAAATAACCAATCATTAACTGGGAAGGAGAGCTAAATAGACACTTTTCTTTCTTTCTTTTTTTTTTTTTTGAGAATGGAACAGAAGAAATATTTAATGTAATAATGACTGATAATTTCACACAATTTTTGGCAGGAAGGTCAATGAACACCAAGCAGGATAACTACCAAAAAAGATGTACTCCTAGTTAAACTACAGAAAATTAAATACAAATGCATCTTGATTTTTCTTTTTGTTTTATTGACATTTTCTTTTTTTTTTTTTTTTGGTTAAACATAAATAGACACTTTTCTAAAGAAGGCATGCATATGGTCATTAGGAACATGAAAAAATGTTCATCAACACTTATCATTAGGAAAGTACAAATCAAAACCACAGTGAGATACTGCCTAACTCCCATGAAATGGCCCATCTCCAAAAATAAAGAAACAGAATCAACAAGTGTTCTCAAGGGAGAACAATGGAACCCTGTGTTTGGGAATGCAGACAAGTCAAGACCCTATGGAAAACAGTATGGAGGTTTCTCAAAATATTAAAAACATATCTAACATATAATCCAGCAATTCCACTCCTTAGTCTATTCAAAGAATACATTAACTGGGAGGTTTATATTCACTTCTATGTTCATTGTAACACTATTTACCATGTCCAAGTTATGGATATAACCTAAATACCAAAAGGCAGATGAATGGATTAACAAGATGTCACACACATACACACACACACACACACACACACACACACACACACACACACACACTGAAATACTACTTAGCTTTAAAAAAAAAAAGAAATTGCCATTTGCAGCATCCTGGATGGAACTGGAAGAGATTATGTTTAACAAAATCAGCCAGAAAAAAAGAAAGACAAATACCAGATGATTTCTCTCATATGTGGAATTTAGCAAACCAAAGCAGAGTTAGAAAAAAATAAACCATAAAAAAAACTCTAGAAATATAGCTATAAATCTGACGCTACCAATGGGGAAGAGTGAGAGTGGAGAGCAAAGATGAGAGGGAGTCCAACAGACTGCAGTAGAGTGCTATGAGAGTTGGTAGTGGGTATGTTGTGGTAACATACCTTTGAAGAGGTGTGATCCTATACGTTTGAGTCAAATAAAATATTGTTAAACATTATTTCTCATAATCAATTCCTTTAAAATTAATAATGTTTCCACTTTGTGTAGCAGTTTCATCTATTATTAAATATTTTTAAATTGTTTACTTGCACAAATGTCTTAATTCCTTATTTAGGTAATTTTTACCTCCTCCATTTTTCCTTTTGTATAGGATGAGAAAAATTATGTTGCATTGCCCTATAAATGTAGGAAGTTGAAGACTGATTCACAAGATAACATGTTACTGATAGCCTGAAAGAGATCCAGTCATGTTGAGAATATTTAATATCTCAGTGTAACCCCGTATCACAAAACAAATGCTAGGTTAGACTTTGACTTTAGACTTCTATTTGCTGTGTCCCTCTGCCCTGAACTACATATTCTTCTAGTGAACTCTCACTGATGTGTTTGGATTTGGCTTAACCATATGCTCCTTCAGGATCCCCTTGGTAGTAAAATTCCCTTGCTATATGTCAGATGCACTTCCTATGTGTTTTTATGAGTTCACACAATCTAGGTACTTTTATTTATTGAACATTTTCCACATTCATTATGAGTTGATGCTTCACTCATTGTTAACTTCCCTCATGGCCCATCAAAAATAAAAATGTCCTGAAGAATATAATAGTAATATTTTCTTTCCATCTAAGCAATCTAGTAATTTACCATTCACACAGTGAACTATCAATAAATAATTGTTGAATTATTGGCCAAATGGGTTAAGTTGCATATTGCATTGAGACAATATAACTGAGCGGTTATGAACACAATCTAGACTACTGGGTTGGATTCCCAGTTTGATTCCCAAATCTACTAATAACAAGTCCTATAATCTTGGGCTAGCTGTTTAATTTTTCTCTAACTTAGTTTCCTCGTCTATAAAATAAAATTTATTTTAGGGTGTTGAAAATACTGTATAGTTTAACATGTATAAAACACTTAAATCATTACATGGAACATAATAAACTGTATAATCATACATGGATGAATGAACTTTGTTTGGTTGAAATTCTTACAATCCAACAGGAAAAGTTAAACTTGCAAATATTCCAATGGAATTCTAACGGAGCTTCCATTCTAGTAGGGAGAGATAATCCATAAAAAATACATAAAGGAATATGTGCCATAAAGGATAATGGTAAAGGCTATACAGAGAATTGAATGCAGAATTCAGATAGAGATCATCTGCTTGGCTACCAGAGTTTGAGATGTAAAGCAAGGAATCTGATATTGACTTTTCACAAAGAGATGAATGGGAAGGAGGAAGCCAACTTCAGAAAGTCAAGGAGAAGTATATTTTAAGAAGAGAAAATAACTTCTGCAAAAAACCAGTGGTGGGAACAAGCTTGCCATACTAAAGAAACTAAAATAATTCCAATAATTTTGGAACAAATAAGTAAAGGAGTGATTTAATACATATATGTGTTTTGAACCTATAAAGATTTTGACAATTCTAAGTGAAGAAAACTGTCAGAATTTTTAAAGAGTGATTGGAATGACTTGATTTACTTTTTAGGCCATCATTTGGGTAATAAAGTGCACAACAGAATGGACAAGAAAGAAAGAAGGAACTTTAGTAGACTGACTATTACCCTGATCTTGCCAATAAATCATGATATCTTGGGTTAGGATATCCATTTTGAGCATGGTGAGAACTGCACAAACATATACTGAAGGTTAGTCTACATGACTTACTCATGAATTAGATATGGAGAGTGAGTAAAAGTGTGATCAAGGTTAGACTTCTAATTTTGGTTAGGCTATAGGATGAACTGTAGTATGCTTACTGAAATGGGGTGAGGGGAGGAGACTGAGGGAGAAGCAGGCTTGAGCACTAAAGGAAAGAGTTCCCTTTTGTTAACATTAAATTTGAAATACTTAACACATATCAATGCTAAATTGGTGTAGATAGTTAGACTATGAGATTCGAGTTCTGATGAAAACTTAGGTCTTGAGATTCAGATTTGGGAATCAGATCCAAGCTCGATATTCAGACTTGGGACTCATTACATCAATTCATTGTGTCTGCAGTAGCTCTTCTAGGCAGGTAAAAATTATATAATTAACATCTAATTTATTTCATCTTCATTCTGATTTCATATAAAATACAGCTGTCTAGGTACCTAAAAGAGTTAATGTAATACCAAACATTGCTCTTCTTCCTTTGAAGTTCAAGTACTTTGTATGAAAGGAGATATACTTCAATTTCAGATTTTTTTTCACTGTGACATTTTATCAATAGTCATCTGGTAACTAGACTTTTCTAGATATGAAGAGGAAATAGAGAATTCTAAAGTTACCTGTGACAGATACTGTATTGAATTGATTAATGATTTCATCCTACTTTTCAGTTCACCATGAGCTTCAATTCATCATCAGGAATTGCCATTAAAATTAATAAAAATTCTACAGAAGAATGTGTATATGTAAGCTCAATGAACAACTCTAGTCATGCAGGTGTATAATTTGAAAAATGATGTCACTATACCGAGAAAATATCTAATTAAGATTTAATGTATTTTCAAAATTAGATAATAAGATATCTAACTCTCATTTTCTCATTAGAGTACCAAATACACAATTTCTGCAAATTCAGAAATAAGAAAATGGTCTATTTCAATATAAGTTAAGTTTCTGGTTTGCAATGAAAATAAGACTGACATTTTAGCTAATCACATTTTACTCCATATATTATTCATTTAGCAATTACTGTCATCATCTGCAGATTACTAAAGAAAAAAATGTATTTGGAGAGAATTAGAAAGGAGATTTTTTTTTTAAGATTTATTTGTTTATGCATACAAGAGCTGGGGTGTAAGCCAGAGGCATGGGGGTGGTGAGAGTATTCACCAGAGACAGAGAGGAGAGCAGAACAGGCAAATTGACAGAAATACACTGCTGAGGGGCGCAGCTGGCAAGGCAGGAGAGGTCTTTTGCATATGGGGGAAACTCCCTGTCTGGGGATCGATCTTGTGCAGCAGTGGCTAGGATAGCTTCACAGTCTGAGACTTAACCCCTTGCGCCACTTGAGAAGCCCAGAAAGGAGATATTTTGAAATTGAAATTAAAAAATAAAAACTTTGGGTATTTGCAGTGGCACAGAAAACATAGAGGTGATTTTTATTTTATTTTTTTATTATTTATATATTTTATATTATTGTGTATTCCCCTTAGGTTACCCACCACCAATTCACCCGTGAACGGTCACCATAGTCCCTTGTGATATAGAGGTGATTTTTAAAGATTAGTTATTTCTAATGGAGATTTCTGGAGGACTAGTTGGGAATTGCATTTGGATGCAAAGGAAAGCAAGTTAGGGTTAAAGAAAAATAGGGGAAAAATAATATTGAAAATCTCTCTAGTACTCCCTAAAATTTACACTATGATTTATGTTTACTGATAGTATACTTTAAAATGTCTTTGGAGATATGTAAGTACATTATATTACCTAGCTAGCTCACCTGGCACTATCCAGCTGAGTAGCAATCATAGATTTGCTCAAGTTAAGAGGGGCAAATGATGTGCCCCTCAGGTTTTTGAGACATGTAGTTTGACTGCAACTCTATATTTGACTTTAAACAATGAAGATGTTATTTATAAATTAAATTCAATGTAAAACTAAATATTTTCATTATGTTAGCTTTACCATTTTCAGTTTTCAACTTGGGGGCTCTGCATATATCCGGGCTGCCAGTCTTTATGGGAATTCCTTGATTTAAAACAAAAATAAGACACACTATATTGGATAGTTGCATTTAGGTTTTTTGGTTTTTTGTTTTTTTTTTAAAGCCTCTATTTTCTACTCTCCTGACTATGTTCTTGTTGGTACAATTTAAAATACTATAATCTTAGACAGAAATACTCCTTTTAATATATCTTCCTTTAGAAAAGTACTCTTTTTCATTATCTGTGCATTGGGAACTAAATCTGTTTGCTTCTGAGAACAAAGTTAGGGATGGCAGGGGGGTATAAAATTAACTGCTAGTTTCTAAGCAGTAGCACTAATACCATACTAAAACTCAAACTGTTTAATTTTTTGGCAACTGAATAAACAATTGCCAGCAAGTGATCCTCATTTTTCCTGACATCCCATTACAGACTCTGTTCCTATCACCTACCACTGTGAATTTATAATTGCTAACAAAGCATTGCAGTACATTTGCCAGATTTAAATGGATTTCATGCCACACAGATGCAATTATATGCCCTTTCTTCAAAGGCTAAATGTGTGTCAGCTCCACAATGTACCACATGGCAACAGATGACAATATGTGACTGGTTGATCTACTAAGTTAGTGAAGAGTATCATTCTGCTCTCAGATATTTCATCCTAGACTGAGGAAATTAATTTACAACAGGAAGGAATTAAAGGACTTTCATTCTGCCCATTTAGTTAACTACCAAAACTGTGACACTTTACACAATCATTTTGAGTCTAGTGCAGATTGACAACGTATGTCACATAAATATTATCTCACTTTCTTAATTTATGACTTGAGATGCTAGAATTTCAGGTCTCCTTTATAGGTACCAAATTCTGGTGTTTTATTTTAGTAATAAAGGTTAAGGAGCTCTACATGTCTGTCTAAAAATATTAATAAAGCAAATATTTTGAGCAATTATGCAATGTCCAAGGATATAATACCCAAGTTTCTACATTAACTGAAAAATTTTAGAGCTAAAAATGTACAGCGAAGTCTGTGTATAGGCCTTGTTCCATTATCTATGCATAAAAGCTCACAAGCCAAATCAGAGAACAATGCATAGCACAACTGTCAAAGCAAATTTCCTGATTTGCTCTTTCCTGAGATCAGTATAATTTCCTTGTTCAGGATTTCAGTGTTTAGTAAAGCCACAAATTAAAGTGTTATTGCTTTCTTTTTTTTTTAAAGATTTATTTATTTATACATACAAGCTGGGGTACAGGCCAGAGGTGTGGGGTGGCGAGAGGGTTCACCAGAGACAGAGTAGGGAGCAGAACAGGCAGATCAGAAATACACTGCTGAGGGGAGCAGCGGGCGAGGCAGGAGAGGTCTGCCGCACCATGTGGGATTCTCCCCGGCTGGGCATCGAACTCGCATTGCGTGTGCTTCCGACAGCTCCACAGCACAGCGCTTAACCGCTGCGCCACCAGGGAGGCCCTAAAGTGTTATTGCTTTCATATATTACTCTCAAATTGACTTTGATATTAAACTAGGATTGCTCATGCTGGTATCACTGACTGAAGTAAAAGGTGAGATTTCTTCTTTCATCCATCCCCAAGGGAGTGGCACAAAATAGAAGCAGTTAGCAGTTAGCAGTTTGCAGTTAGCTAGGCACAAGCGCCCCCCTTGGAGCAATGGTCCTAGTCGCAGATCACCCTCCTTGAAAATATGTACAAAGAGATTCCTCCATTTTGCTTTATCACCAACCCTGGAAAGATTACTAAGAAAAGCTGTATGGTGGTTTCTCAGACAATGAAAAATGGAGCTTCTGTATAACCCAGCAATTTCACTCCTAGGACTATACCCAAATGACACAAAAACATTAATCCAAAAGGTCATATGTACACCTATGTTTATTGCAGCACTATTTACAATAGCTAAAACATGGAAACAAACCAAATGCCCAAAAATTGATGACTGGATCAAGAAAATGTACATGTATACAATGGAATACTATTCAGCAATCAAAAATGATAAACTAATGCAATTCTCAGTAACATGGATGGAGCTAAAAGGGATTATGCTCAGTGAATAAGCCAGAAGGAAAAAGAAAAATATTGAATGTTATCACTTATAGGAGGACTATAAGAGAGACAAACAAAAAATCAGAAGGAGAAAATAGCACACAAAACATAAACAGAAACATAAAGTAGCAGGCACAAATAAGAGACATTCTACAGGGGAGGGGGAGGAAGAAAGACCAAAATAGGTGAGAATAGCACACAGGGACTATGGTGATGGTTCACAGGTGAATTGGTGGTGGAAAACCTACAGGGGGTACATAATAATATAAAGGATATAACTTAAATTTTAAAAATACAGTAAAAATTCTAAAAAAAAATAGCTTCTATTTGTACCAGTAAAAAAATTATAGACACATCTTACAAAGAGTTGTTTAAAAAGATCTGCTAACATACCCATGCAAAGCAGATACATCAAAAGTTTACATTCTTTAAAATCTTTCCTCTAATATGAATAAAAATACCTCTTCCTTCCAGTTCATATCCAGTAGTACATAGAAGCTTAAGACATGATATTCAACGTGCATCTGAAATGATAAAATTTTTCTAAAAGATTCATTTTTTACTTTTGTCTGAAAACTGCTAATCTTGTCTCCCAAATTTCCAACAATTAAACTATTGTTTCTTTGTAATAGATTGTACCATATACAAAATTGCTGCTATTTGAAAAGGACAATTTGATAAGGTTCAACCTAATATGTTAGCTATTTTTCTTTTTTGCCTACTTTAAAATCTATTTTTGTCACTAACCATATGCATTTTCACTGTGAGAGGCATTGAAAGGGTTTCTTTTTATTTTTCCTTCTAGAACGATATTGCTTCCTTTATCCGGTAATTTGTCCATATTCAATTATAAAAGTGGTATTTTGAATATTCTTTCTTCATATTTGATTATCTTATAGATCTCCAGTTAGATGAAAGCTAGAACTTCTTTTGTCCTCTGTGTATTTTAACACTTCTTTTGTATTTTAACAACTTTTCTCCTTGCATTGCATTTTGAGTCATTTATTTATATCTTCTATTTTGTGAATCTCCTTTTTGAGTTTGTATAGTATGATATTTCATCCTTTGAGATATATCCACACACCATGCCAGTAAGTTTTATTATTTCTTACTAAGAACACTCTTTTATTCCTAGTCAAAACTACCTGGTCAGTTTTTTATAGTCACCAATTTATAACTCATAATTTCATTGTCCTTTTGTTTTTCCTGTTTAGATGAAGATTTTATATTCTGTATCTGATTTCAATATCTGAATTCACCGAAAGCAGGCTTTGTTATGTTTCTGCTGACTTTTTTCATGTTGTCTTTTTCTGTGAATTATTTTTGAGATAATGTTCAAGCAAGTCGTATCTGAAGAAATTCTTTGAGACCAGTTTTAATATGGCTCTCCAGAGAAGATTTGCACTTCCTTCTTTGAGGCATCTCAAGAGACTGCCAGCCAGGGGCTACTCTAAAGCAAACTTCAACTTGAGATTTCTCGGACTGTATCTGCTTTGTGAATTGTGCCAAGAGGCTTAAAGTATGTAGATCAAAGGAAGTTCTTTTTTAATGGGAAATATTGTAGTGACCTGGGTGACTTCAGAGTTACACATCATCAGGAGATATTTTTCTCTTCTTCTGCCCAGAGCTAAGTGTGCAAGAGAGATTAGAAGACAAATTAGAATAGTTGAGAAGCAAATAACAGATTACATAGTTGTTGCAGGTGTTATTAACATGTATTTTTTTCAGTGCAGTTCTCTGTCTCACTAGAGAAGGTAAGTCCAATCAATGCAGTAGATTCTGATCAGTTAGGTTCTTCTTCAAAAGAGTTAAAAGGGATAGAGGAAGCAAAGTGGTAGTATGAAGAGTAGGATCAGATAAACTACCTCCCCTTTAATGATAGAATTTACAAGGGACTATGGTAATGGTTCACAGGTGAATTGGTGGTGGGAATTTTACAGGGAATACACAGTAATGTAAAAGATATAAATAAAAATATATATTTTAAAAAAGAACTTATTGAAGTTGCAGTACCTAGTAAACCCTTTCTAAAGTGTTGTCTAATTCATGTACTTCACAAGATCTTTTTAAAGCCTTACAACCTACAAAGGAATTATATTATTGTTTTCAATCTAATTAAAAGTAATTTTCTTAGAAAAAACATCTGAATGATTAGTTGAATATGAGCATAATTTGATATTTGGGACTGCACTGCAAGGGGAATTTAAGTAATACTGTGACTAACGGACTCAGATGACACTGAAAAATTATTTGCATTCTGTATTCTAACTCTGTTTGCCTTTTTAATGCCTCTCTAGCTTTTTAGTCAATCTGTTTATAAATGGAGTAACTTCCCTTCTTGTTATATTAAGACTAACTATATATACATGTATATAAATTGAGATATTTTTGTTGCAAGCAATAGAAATCAAGTCAGTCTAATGGAACTGAAAAGAAATTTATGGGAAGACTATTGTTCTGACAGTCAAAGAGAAAACTTAAGAACAAGGCTCAAACTGAGAGTCAACCTCAGGGTTCTAAGTATCTGGAGGTAACTCTTTATTTTATTTTTAATTAATTTATTATTGTTTGTGGGCCTCCCCGGTGGCGCAGCGGTTAAGCGCTGCGCTGTGGAGCTGTCGGCAGCGGTGACGCGAGTTCGATGCCCGGCCGGGGAGAATCCCACATGGCGCGGCAGACCTCTCCTGCCTCGCCCGCTGCTCCCCTCAGCAGTGTATTTCTGATCTGCCTGTTCTGCTCCCTGCTCTGTCTCTGGTGAACCCTCTCGCCACCCCACGCCTCTGGCCTGTACCCCAGCTTGTATGTAAAAATAAAAAATAAACCTAAAAAAAAAAAAAATTTATTATTGTTTGTATCTTTTACATTATAATGTATTCCCTGTGGGTTACCCACCACTGGTCCATATGACCCGGCAATACCACTTTTGGGAATCTACCCAAAGGACACAAAAACACTAATCCAAAAAGATACGTGCAACTGTATGTTTATAGCAGCACAGTTTACAATAGCTAGGTATGGAAACAACCCAGATGCCCAAAAATGGATGATTGGAGATAACTCTTTTATATGTACTTTTTTTTCTCCTTTCTTACTTCAAACTTTTTTTTTTTTTTTTTTGTGAGGGGTGTCTCTTTTTGTGAGGGGTGGAGATCATCCCTGAGAATCCCTCCCAGGTCAGAAGGGAAGAAAAATTTCACAAAAGAGAAAATGGATATTATGCAGGAGAACAATGCTTGCTAGAAGTCAGGAAAGCAATAAATATGTAATGTACAATATTTACCACCGTGTTATCTTGTGAGTCCCTCGTGTTATATGCCCTTAGCTATAACTTGGGTGCTTATTTTTCAGTTTACAATATTTAAAGGAGCAAAATTTTGTATTTCTTTCTTCATTCAATAAATAGCTTTCTATTTTTAAAATTTATTTTTATTTTGCTAGTTTTTATTGTAGTTACACTGGTTTATAACACTATATTATTCAAAGATATAGGATAAGTTTTTTTATACAATGTCATTTATTTTAAATGGAACCATTTTTTAAAGCCATTTAGAAGTTAAGACTGCTATAATTTCTTAAAATTACTCTTGTTTTTGTAGGTGTAGGTGTAGATAGTTATGCATAATTGACAGTTTAGTCCATTCTGACACAAGTATCTCTCTTTTTTGTAATATATTTTATTTTATTTTTTTTTATTTTTTAACTATTATTGAAGTACTATTGTTTTACAGCCTTAGTAGTGTTTTGATAGTATAGGATTTCCCCCCTCAGGTATAGTCACCATAGCACCCCCACTACAGCACTCCTCTACCATAGGCCGCTGTGCTTTTTCCACCCTTATTATCCCCCTCTCACTCCCCCTCTGAAAGTCGCAGATCTATGGTCAACTTTCAAGGGTTAGTTTTAAAGTTTGCCTTCATTGTACCCTTACTTTGGTTATTCTATATTCCACAGATAAGTGACACCATCCAGTATTTATCTTATCCTTATGACCTGTTTCCCTTAGCATTATCCCTTCCAACATCATCCATGTTGTTGCAAATGGCATGAGTTCAACTTTTTTGATTGTTGAGCAGTGTATATTTGTGTTTATATTATCTCATTTTGATTTGTATTTCCCTGATAAGTGATGTTTAAACATGTTTTTCATGTTCTTCTTAGCCATCTATATATCTTCTTTGAAGAAGTGTCTGTTTAACTCCTCTGCCCATTTTCAATAGATGGTTTTCTTTTCATGCCCCCAGTGAGGATGAATGATTTAAGATATGAAGGTGAATAAAATCTCAGTGATTTCAGGATCTAAAAATCTGGTAACAATGATGACAACACATGACTGTATGAAATTAGTGAGTGGAGTATAACTAGTGCTCCCATGGAAGTTTTAATGCTATTACCACAGAGAATATTGGTGAAAATGAATCTCCTAATTGAGATGTTTTAGGGAAGAATGCTCTGAATAGTAGAGAGCTAACAAAACTAAAAATTTCTTCAGATAATATTAGAGACTAATGATTGACTGTATATGAAGTGGGAAGTCAGGGAAGAATGTGACTTTCCTATTTCACAAAAATGTATTGCAGTCATTCAACAAATAATGGAGCAAGATAAGTGAAATTCAGAACATAAGTATGTCTCTTGTCCATCACCTTTTTCAATTTGAATTCAGTCATTCCTTATAACTAATATTAGGTTAAATTTCCATTAACATAGAGTCATGGTGTTATTATGAAAAGTTTTGTGGGATATTTTTGATATTATCTACATTTTTGTTCTTTCATTTTTATCAGTTTATATTTTTCCCTTATTATATTTTTCCCATTTTAATTTTTTCTTCCCTCTTTCAAAGTAGCTCGTAGTTGCTCTCAAAATATGTGTTTAGAGGAAAGTAATAGGTTAAAAGTACAAAAAGCATTTCTTCTTATTTCTGCAGAGAACTGTTTATCCATTGATAGCTGACAATCTTTGCTGTATTGTAATGTCCCTTGGATCTCAACTCTGTAGTTTCAGTCAAAAATGTTTTAATGTGATGAAATACACTGGTGCTCAGAGAGTTTATTTTTTGAGAGTTTGTCATTCTTAAAACCTTCCGGGAAGTTAGGCATTTTCTAGTAAATTGTTGCAGTTTCCTAAGGGAAATACTAGATTTTTCTACCAAAAAAGGAATAGAAACTGCAGGAGAAGTAAGGTGAAGAGAAGAGAAGGTAGCCAATGTGAGAAGAGAGAGAGAAAGAGAGAGGACAGAGAGGTTACAGAAAATCAATTTGAACTGATGCACTATTGATCAAACTAAAAAGGACGACCAAAAATCAACATAAACATTCTTTCTCCCTAGTGCAGTAAGTAGTAAGTAGCAGATACATTTTGAGTGGTTACTAGCAGGTGGTCGATAGTTTATAAAACCTATACTCCTATACATGGGTAAGGGGTAGCAGTAGTGGGAAAAGGCTTAACTTCCACTCCAGGATTCCTTACAGGAATGGTTAGGTTTTGAAGCAAGTCTAATTCTCAGATACAGTATATAATTAGAAAGTGGGAGATAATAAAATGATACATAAAATTCAGTAAGCCTATGAGTAAATCATTAAATCAGTTTCTCAAATGGGGACCCCTCTTCTCCTAATTTGGAATTGAACAATGCAAAGAAAGATTTTTCTCTGCAAGAAGACAAGCCACAAAGCTAATTCTAATTATTGAAGATTCTAGAAAATCAGAGGAGAAAGTGAAAAGAAAAATCCTCAGATTGTAACATGACAAAGGCAAAATTTCTGCCTAAAATTAAGTCATCAAAACTAAATAAAAATAAAATAAGTCATCAAAACTAAACCTGTTTTAAAAATAATTTTTAAAAAAATGAAAACTAAGCATAAGGGCACTTACTGAAAAACATTTAGTTCAAAGTCAAAAATATTTTTAAAGCAGATTAAAGAAAATATAGAGTTAATTTTTATTTAGTGTTCTTAGAAATCAATAATACAAAAAAATAACATAAAAATAAGACATCAACAGAATGTGTACAGAAAAAGAATTAATACTAGATTTTAAATATATTAAAAAGATTCTCATCCAGACTTATAATAAGGTAAATGAAAATTAGAAGTACATATAAACTACTAGAGTATTAAAAAATCCAAATGTGATCATTTAACACATGATCAAAATATATGAAATCAAGCATTCTGATATTTTGCTGGTGACAGTAGAAATTTCTAAAATTCCTATAGAAAGAAAACAGCTCTATCAATAAAAATAACAAATGTATGTAATTTTTACTGTATAATTCTACTTCTAGAAAATGATGCTTTTAGTGCATTAAGAAATATGTGGAATGAAATGTGTATCTAGTAATTCACCGTAGTACTGTTTTCATCTTCTTTATTTTTCAGTTTTTAAATGTATAACTTACATTTCACAAATTTCATTCATTGTAAATGAACATTCAATAAAATGACTATTAGTAAATTTATAGAACTGCTCAACAACCAGGGTAAATCAATATTGTGCTATAGGCAGAAAAATTGAATACTAATCTCAGACTTTCATGAAGTTAGGTGTGACAAAATGACTCAGTTTTCATGATGATATGAAAACATAAGAACATAGGTGGAGCTTCTTCTTGGAAAGCTTGTTTATGGAACAGATTGCCACATCAACCTTTCACTCTTCCATTCTCCTCCCTTCTCAAAAATCAAGTGCAAGGTGGCCTCCCTGGTGGCCTAGGGAGTCTCTGTGCTACCACCACTATGGCCTAAATTCCATCCCTGATCCCTGCCAGGGAGCTGACCCACATAGGAAGCAGCAGACCTCTCCTGCTCCTCCTCTCAGGAGTATATTTCAGTAAATCCACCTATTCTGCTCCCCACTCTGTCTCTGGTGAATCCTCTCACACACACACCCCACCTCTGGCCTATATCTGAGTCCTTCTATGCAAATAAAATAAAAAAGTAAAGTGAAGAGAAAGAAAAGAAAGAAAACCAAATGCAGTATCTGGGGTTCAACGCTAATTCTAAAGATGAAAACCACCCACAAAAGTTTTTTAGCCAATCTTAATTTATCCTGTGTTACTGCATAAATCGATAGATTAAAAAAAAAAGAAATATAAAAAAACAACAAATAATGCGAGAAAAGCAGAATAATGAGTCTTAGATGTCATTGCTAAATTACCACATAATCCAAGGACTATTTAGTTCTGACTTCTTGATGAAGGAGACAAATACACCCAGTATAAATCCATGTTAGTCTTACAGCAGCTATAGAATTCATAAATATATGACAATCATGATAGAAGCATCAACATTTAACAACTTCTAATTTCCTTCACTTCAGGGTTAAGCTGTTAGTTCCTTTGTGAATATTATTTTGTTTAATTTTCTCCTAATATCTGTAACAGACATTATCAATTTAATTTCCATTACTTTGCTTTGTTATCTGATTTACTGCTGATTTCTAACATATAGAACTATCAATAAGCATATGAGCAATGCAAGATCATACATGATAATTATATAATGATCAATTTCAAAATGCAATGAACTGTACTTACCTGTAGAACCCCCAAAATTGTCCTTAATAGTTAACATACTGCATATTAGTTATTCCCTGAAGTAGACTTATAACAAAAGTAAAAATGAAGCCTGATTTATTATAAGACTAACAAAATTGTATTTTACCTTCTCAAAATTCTAATAATATGAACTATAAGGAGAAGATCAATAATACATTGGCAAGTCAAGCCTCTTTTCACCTCTAGTTAAAAAGAAATTCATATTCAAAACACAAAACTAATAAAACAGCATTCATACTACAGCCTATGATGAATTAGGTCAGATGTACAATGTATCAACATTAGGAGTTTTATCTCCTTTCAGTGTGTTATATTATAATGGTTCATTTCTTAAAATTGACATTAGAAAATCATATTTATAAAACAAAGTCAACACAAGACTCATTTTTCTGAAATGTATTTATCAGAAGAAAAATCCATGTCAGATCTAATATGTCTTCAGAAATAATCACGCAACACAAACTAAAATTGGGGAGGAGATGTTTGTCATCGTGTCACCAAAGTGCTCTATTTCACAGTGTAGCCAGAATGATCCTCACTACAGGATAAAGCTTTAACCTTCAAAAAATTTAATACTTTAAGACCTTCTGATTATTTTATTTTCCAAAATACTTTTTAGTTGGTCCTACATTAACTGAATCATCAGGGTTCTTTCTTCTTGTACTAAAATTCTCTTAATTACATGAAATGGAAATTTTCATGACAGATATTGTTATATCTTTTATTTTCCCAATCTCATTTTTTTTTCTGTTTAAAGCAGATAGCACATAGAAAACTGTATTCTTACAGTTTTTGTGTATTCTAGAACATTAAGAAGAATTAATGTGACTCTCAGATGGTATGTTGTATGCATAAAGTGAGAACAACTAGTAATGGTTTCTACCCATGAAATGTTAATTAGTGTAAGGAAATGATTGATTTAGTACATAATATTTCAATTTATTCCCTTGGGTATATTTCCTACTTAGCAATGCCTTTATGTCTGTGTTCCCTTTTTCATTTAAACTAGACTTTGAAGTGATACTTTCATATTCAAGAAAAGGAAATAACCAAAAAAATAACAAATACAGTGTTAATTTCTTGATTATAAGATCAAAATACTCTTTAAAATATTTTCACCTTCTTAAACTGTTGTTCCATAAAAGGTGAGCATTTGTCATTAGGATCAGGTACTTGCAAAGTATAATAACTGTTTCAGATTCTAAAAGTTTGTTTAGGATATCAAAGGCAAATTTTCAACAAATTATAGCATAAAATATATACTATAAATCAGAGCTTCCCAAACCTTTAGCAACAGCACAATTATATTCCAAGAATGAATCATGAAATGTGTCAAGAAATATTATTGGTTGTAAAAGCTTAGAGTGATATATTAATAGTTATACAAATTTATTTTTTCAACCATTCAAAAATTTCCAGCATTGAAGCAATAATAAAAAAATCCACTTATGATTCCAACTGTCAAAAAATAACTGGTATATTACTTGCCCTCCAACTGTAAATAGCTATAAAATTGGACAAAATATATGAGGCTGTTCTTTCAATGCACTAAGCAATAAGCATAGTAGCACTGTAATTCTTAGGAGAAGGAACATAACAGTGCTTTGGGTAGGGGTATTTGTGTTAACTTGTCTCAAGAAAATAAAACCCAGTTCAACAGTGGTACTGCTGAGGTGGGGAAGCAGAGATCAGAAACCTGTACTGCCAAAGTGGATGGAATTTTCCAAGAATGTTCCTGGAAAGGAAGAACATAAACAAAGATTTTCAAGAAGACTATGAGATTTTGCCCTGGAATTCTGGTTGAGGGCTGAGTTGTGCATACTTACAGACTCTACTCTCCTTGGCAGAAAGCAGGTGGTAGTGGACTAAGATTGAATGGTGGTAACTAAGCTCATAGGAGGATGGAGAATATTGCAATTCTGGCCAATTAGGAGAAAATGCACATTGCTGAGGATTCCAGATACACAGTTAAAAGTTGAGTCTGACCAGAAAGGACATTTTTTTTTTTTTTGGAACAAAATCAACACCCTCTTATTTAGCACAAAATCAAATAGATCTACTCTGACATAGACTAAAATCAAGACTAGCAGAATTCGCAAGTAATTTAAATGTCTTCCAAGTAAAATTAGCATTGTATAAAGTATATCCAGACATAAAAATTGCAAAAAAAAATGTGACCCATAATTAAGAAGAAAAAAAAATCAGTCAATAGAAACAGAACACATTACCTTAAATTACAATTAGCATGCAAGTATATAAAACAGCTATATAAGCTTTATAAGGTATATAGCTAAATAAGCTTTACTTAGAGAAAAATGTGGTCACAATGGGTTATATTATGAAGAAATCACAATAAAAACATAATCCATGAAAGAGGACAAACAGAAAACAGAGTCCTGAAAAATAGAAAACCTTAAAATCTTTTTTCTTAAAAATGATTCTATTTTCAATAGAATAAAATAACATGAGGCGTGATACTTGACTAAGAGGCATAACATCCCTCTACTGAAAACTAGAAACTAAAGAAAGCATTAATAAAGACATAATATTTTCATAAATTGAAAGAAACAATATTGTTAAGACATCAATTCAAAATTGATACATAGATTCAAGGAAATTCCAATTTTAACTTCCTCATAAGGAATTTTACAGAAGTGAACAAATTAATTCTAAAGTGTATATAACTGCCAAAAAAAAAAAAAAACCTGAATGGCCAATGAAATGTTGAAAAAAAATAAAGTTAAAGGTTTTCAAACTCTGATTTCTGGAATTATTACTAGGTCATCAAAGTTAATGTGACGTTGGTATAAAAACAGAGAGATCAGTAGAATACAATTGAATCCAGAAATGACAACTTTCCTTCTTTTGTCAAGACTCCCTAACATAACACCTTTTTCAAAAATTAGAGTTTTATTTTCTCAATGTGGTCCAGGATACTTATTTTAGCCTAAGGCAATATAGAAGCTTCAATATAATATAGTCTTTCGCTTCACTTCCCTTGGTGTAGACTGAGGAGATCACAGATTTGTTACAGAGACCCCCAATCTAGTGTGCACCAGAGACACAGAATAACCATGGATGAGAGAGTTACCTCAAGATGATTCACTTGAGAATAAACCTAAAACAGAAGTCCTCACTATGAGGAAATCAGTTTGTGATGCAGAGGGGTGAAGAGAGGGTTAATGGAATATAAGCAGCCATGAAATCATCACAGTCTGTATCAGTAGACACATCATAAAAATTATGTCTGACCATGAATCAGAAAAGTAGATGTGTAGGAAAGACAGAAGATAGAAACAGATGAGTTGTTGCCAAGAGTAAGAAAACAGAGAAGAGTTGGATAAGTGAAGTACAGTAGCTATTTTAGAGCTGTGATTTTATTTTGCATAATTCCCTCATGGTAAATATATTCAATATGCCTATACGCTTGTCAAAACCCATCCAACTTTATAGTGCAAGGAGGGAACCTTAATGTGTGTATATTTAAAAATATCGGGTAACAGGTTGGGGATCCATAATGGAATGAATATGCTGTGGTCTTCCTTCCTAAAACTCACAAGCCCAAAACTCTAATGAGAGAAAGTCTACAAAATATATAACCAGTACTCCTCAAAATTATCAAGATCATCAAAAACAAGGAGAATCTGAAAAACTGTCACAACTCAGAGGAGTTTAAGGAGATAGGACATTTATGAAAGGGAAGTGGAATACTACATAGATCATCTATCAAAAAAAAGGATATTGGGGGAAAATAAATGAGCTTGAACTCTGCATAAAACATGGTGTAGTTGATAGTAATGCATAAATATTGGATCATTAACTGTGGCCAATGTATCGCATGAATGTAAGTTATTAATAACACTGGTCAACAAGTTTTTTAAAAAGTCATATTACTGAAATAAAATTAGTTATTTCCTATCAATTTGTATGTGCTCAACATGAATATGGCAGTCAAATTCTAATTTTGGCTCTAGTTTTTTTTGTAATCTTCAATAAATGGATGTTTACATCAGGAAATGCATGCCAGTAGTAATAGGCCTACAGTTAATACCTGTAAAAAATCAAGTCATACACTACTTAGATTTCTTCGCTTGTTTGTACAGCTGTTCAGGAGCATCTCTGGGGAGTGTCCAGCAGTAGCCAGCCAGCATTGTAGTGGGCCATTTTCCCTGGTATCTTTGTTCCACTGAAGCGATATCTTGATGAAAACGTTCGCCATGTTCATCACTAACCATACCACAGTTTTCAGGGAAGAAATCCAGATGGGAATGAAGGAAGTGGATCTTTAGAGACATATTGCAGCCAAGTTTCTGATACTGCATCAGCATGTCTTCTACTAGTTCCTTGTAGTTATCTGCCCTAACATTCCCAAGAAAGTTTGTAGACACTAGGTGAAAAGCATTCCATGCTTGTTCCACATCCCCCTGCAGCAAGTTGTTGAACCTGTCATCTTTGAAGAGCTCTCAAATCTGACGACCCACAAAAACTCCCTCTTTAATCTTTGCTTCACTGAGTTGAGGAAGTTTTTCATGCAGGTATCAGAAAGCTGGCAAGGTCTGGTCCATGGCTTTCACGAAATTCTTCATCAAACCTAGTTTGATGTGAAGGGGTGGTAGCAGGATTTTGTGAGCCTCAGCCAGAGCTGGGTGCTGGATATTCTTCTTTCCAAATGCTATATTTTGTCTGCGAGTCTATTCCTTCCACAGTAGTGCAATTCACTTGCTTGGCTATCCCACTCACATAAGAAACACCTGTATTTTGTGTATCCGTGCTGCACTCCCATTAAAAGGGCAACTAGCTGGGCAACTGGTTGGGCGCTGCACTGTGGAGCTATCTGCAGCAGCGAAGCGAGTTCGGCCCCTGGCCGGGGAGAATCCCACATGGCGCTGCAGACCTCTCCTGCCTCACCCGCTGCTCCCCTCAGCAGTGTATTTCTATCCATCTGCCTGTTCTGCTCCCTGCTCTGTCTCTGGTGAACCCTCTAACCGCTCCACGCCTCTGGCCTGTACCCCAGCTTGTATACATAAATCTTTATCATCACTAACCATACCATAAATAAATCTTAAAAAAAAAAAAAGGGCAACTAGCTTCAAATCATCACAGACATGCCAGCTGTACTTTTTATACTCAATGGAATTCAGTAACTGCTTTAAGTTATCATAGGTCTCTTTCATGTGGACAGCATGCGCTACTAGAATAGATGGAAGACGGTTTCCATTGTGCAAAAGCACAGCCTTAAGATTCAGTTTCTTTTCTTTTGTTTTTAAAGATTTATTTATTTATGCATACAACCTAGGGTACCAGTCAGAGGTGTGGGGCGACAAGAGGATTCACCAGAGACAGAGTGGGGAGAAGAACAGGCAGAGCGACGGAAATGCACTGCTGAGAGGAGCAACGGGCGAGGCAGGAGAGGTCTGCCTCACCATGTGGGAATCCCCCCGGCCGGGCTTCGAACTCGCGTCGTCGCATCCGACAGCTCCACAGCGCAGCACCTAACCGCAGCGCCACCAGGGAGGCCCAAGACTCAGTTTCAAAGAGTCTAGAAAAAGTCTCCACTCTTGTGGGTCATGAGTGATTTCTAAGGCATTCATGAGGCCCTCAATATCAGAACAGAATAACAGAGTACTTTCCTTTTTTTCTTTTTTCATTGTTCTTGTACCTTATTTTTTTTAATATATATATATATATTTGTTGTTATTTATATCTTTTACATTTTGTATTCCCCTTGGGTAACCCACCACCAATTCAACCGTGATCCATCTCCGTGGCCCCTTGTGTTTTTTCCTACTCCATTTTGTGCCCTTACCCTTCCCTCCCCTCCCCCCCGCCCTCCCACACCCACTAAGTGTCTCTCTCCTATTTGGTTTCCTTATAGTCCTGTTATAAGTGAAACCATTCGATATTTTTCTCTTTCTTTCTGGCTTATTTCACTGAGTATCCTTCTGAAGAAAGGCTCCAATTGCTGGTAGCACTTTCAATATAAAGTAATTGTGACATCTTTTTCTAGAAGATTCCATTGTTGGAGTCTTGATGATACAATCAACTCTGGATGATGTATGCATAATGGTAGTATGCAATGCGATGCAATATTACATCATTCTAGGCTGATTTAGGATGTTGTTGCAGTCCTACTGGATAAATTTACATGGTGAAACATAAAACGAATTATATGAAATATCTTCAAAACAAGAGCTAATAAAAATTTTTCAGGGTTATATCCATGTTCAGCACACCAAGATAGTATAGATTAGGGCCTTTTTAAGTCAGTAACAATCTCACTGTTGACCAGTGTAATAGGAAATATTAGGGAATAATAGGGAAACTGGGTATGGAGTATATGGGAACTCTCTACACTATCATCGTGACTTTTCCATAAGTCTAAAACTATTCAAAAATGTTTTAAAAGTACTATTTAAAAATGGATATGCAAACGGGAGCAGTGTTTGTTAATACCATAGTACAGGGGCCTCCCTGGTGGCACAAGAGTGTAAATCACAGCACTATTAAGCTATTGCCAACCACTGTAGCATGAGTTCAATCCCTGACCAGGTAGCTAACCCATAAGGCGCAGCAGACCTCTCCTGTCTCACCTACTGCTCCCCTCAGGAGTGTATTTCAGTGGATCTGCCTGTTCTGCTCCCCCTCTGTCTCTAGTGAGTCCTCTCACCCCACCCCCACCCCCACACCTCTGGCTTACACCCCAGTTCTTGTATGCATAAATAAAAATAAATATTATTTTAAAAAATACAACAATACAGACAGTATAAGCTACACCATGGCTAAAATCAATGAGAACAGAGAATGGTCCACAAAGTTTTCTTTTTTGCTACTCCTGCAAGGTCACCTACCCATATCCACCTTGAAAATAGATGGCCTTTGGAGAGAAAGGAAAGAGGAACAAGATTTATTCTAAAAATAACTATTTTTAACATTTTAAAAAACTAATTAACCTTGATTGACAAGTTTACAATTTCTACTACTAAAAGAATGGTGAGTTCAAAGATATATTTAATTCATCTATGGGTGATAAAATAAGACTCATTTTTTAATTTTGTGGTGAGTCATAAATTTGAAAAAGTACACTTTCTCCTGATCTATCAAAAGAAAAATTGATGAGGAGTATAAAAAGGGGAAATAGAGGGTACTACACAATCAAAACAGTGAGCATTAATCTACTCTGGGGATTCAAGTAAAGATCTCCCCTATTTGTTGGACTCAGGTTTAGCAATAGATGCACTATAGTTAGATGGTTATATTGAAATGACTCAGAAAAGCAAAATTAAATATATCTAATGATGCAATTTTGGACAAAACCTGCTGACTTACAGCACTAGGAATCCAAGACAGTTGTGAAGGGAATCATTTGCAATTTCACATAGATCCTCTATGTAAATCAAAGTAGAACTCATGGAGAAAAACACACAGGAAGAAAAAGTGGATGGAAATTAAAAAGTCAGCAATGTGACTAGCCGGTAGGGTGTTTTGGGAGAAGGAACAGACAATGAAAAGACACTAAATCAAGATGAGTTTGACATGTTCAAAGAACTGCAACCAAAACAATGACTTGAAGAAAGGAATCAAGAGGACTCAGGGAAATGATGGCATCTAAACATCACAGGCCACAGGGTTTTGTGGGACAAAGAATTTTAGCATTTTCTCCCAGAGGAGTAACATCTAAGATTTGAACACATCTACTTATTCTAGATATTATTTGTAATTCTTTAAGGAAATGTATAAAGAAACAATTTTTAGAGGGTTTCTTTTAGAGTACACAGGATATAAGCAATGGGTATATTTAACAATATGCAGCCTGAAATGTATAATATGTAATTTCAATTCAAGGATAATTGTCTTGTCTTTAGATTGTCTTTAGACAATCCAAGATGAATAATTATATCTGTGCATATTATAATATTCTCCCTACTTTCTTTCATCCTTCTCTAACTCTGTTAACTATCCCCCCTTCACTAAGTAAACATTTGCATATCATCATTACAAATAACACTAGAAAAACTAATTCTATTTTGCAGGATGTTTAGTTACACCAACAAATAAGAGGATAATATTTAAAGAAATTGGTGAAAAATATTAAAAGTCAATGTTAGGGATTGAGTTTGTGCCCTCAGGAAATCATGATTGAAAATAATTTTCACGCAATAGGAAGACAGAAATACATAATAGTGAGTATTTGATCAGCTAGGCAATATATGACCACCTGCCCTGAATAGTCTGATATTGGCTTCTATCTCCTACTCACCCCTTAAATATATTACCACCTAAATTGATGAAGTCTTTAGACAAAATAATCCAAGTGAGAATATCTTTACCAACTCTTTCATATTGAAGTCCCGTAAAGTCTCATTCTCTCTCTTCACAGCTAGGGTCCCAGAGTTTGCAGTACTATGCTGGTAAGGCTTGTTGGTGCAACAACAAGCAGGTCATGAAGAGCTATTCCCTTCTCACACATTTCTACCTGTCAAGAAAATTAGAGGACAGAGGGAATAGAAAGTTACATGAGCAACAAACCATGAGCTTTGTTTTCGCTTCACTCCTAACTAGCCCAAGGTAAAATTGTCTACTATGGAGAATACTGAAGGAGCCATTGAAATTCAAATGCAAGACATAGCTATGAGCAAAAAGTTCTATTAAGGAACACAATGAAATGATGAAATGTATTCTAATAATAAAAACATTTATGTAGTACATTAAAACCTATAAATTTTGTTTTTCTATATTCTGCATTTAGTAGTTATCACAACACTATGAATAAGGCATAACCATATCAAATTTTAGAGGACATTATTGCCATTCTGTGAAGTTATATTTGTCTAGAATTGCCCTCTTACATGATAATGCTTCAACTATCATTTCTGTCCTAAAATGGAATGTGTTTCCATCAGTCTATATTGCTTTTTCAGTTATATTTAGAGATAATAAATTTAGCTTAATAAGTTTAGTTCAATATTTCAAATTGCCAACATAATCATATGATCCAGTCTCAACATGAAACTACAGTATTTCCCTGCAGTTCTTAAAGGTTGTCAGAAATTATTATTTCCTTTTACTTTCTCCAAAGAGACACTTTTCAATTGAATCATTAGGCTGAATCTTAAGACTGAACTCTTGGTAACTTGATACGGGAAGCAAAGGGCAGGAAATACAGAGCTAGAAGAACCTGCTCTTGAAAGTTTATATTCCTAAGCCTGGGTTTCAGAGAGTTGATACATATGTTTTGCTGTGGATCAATTTTTAACCCACAGAGAAAATGACTTCCTTAAACTGTGAGTCAAATCATGACAGGCTAACGCAATGATGCCTAAGATGAGAGTCCCATTTTCGCAAGTTATTTTCATGAAAAAAATTCTCAAAAATAACAGTTTTCAAAACAGAAATAAACACTAAAATTGAGAAAGGGAGTTGAACGTTAATATAAAAATTGGAAAATCATAATTGCAATAGATCTTCCTGCTAAGTGGAGAAATGTGAGCCTACAGGCCTGGTAGCATTCTTGACAGCAGCTAGTGAACTACATAGGGTAAGCATGTTATATATTTGACAAAGTGCTTTAAAAATTATTTTAGTATCGCATTGTCTATTTTTCATAAGTATAAAATTGAATGGTAAACTTTTTGGACATTGATCTACTTTATAAGATAAACATTTGCATATAATTTTAACTAAGATATCACTAATCAGCTTTCCCCATATCTATTAAACTCATTCAAATACACTACTTTGTAGTAACTTTGAAACAAAAGTTAATTTCTGATCCTTCAAACAATTATGTCTGTACTATTCAAAGGAATTAAAATAAGGTAAATTGATGCAGTTACCAGACTTAAGATAATAGAGCAATGCATAATATTTATGTCACCTGTACATACTGTTAAGCAGTTTGCTCAGGGAGGCAATGCCTACTGAAAATTAAATGACCAACTATATCCAGGACCCCAGGAAATACTTTTCAGCACTGATAAATCCAGGGAGACAAACAAGATATTTGTCAAAATTTTTTTTCAAAAAAATTCCCACTTTAACTTTAGCGTGCATGTGAAGATACTGATTTTTGTACATGCCAATTAATTAACATATGCAGTATCTTATTATTTAAACAAATATATTGTACTTTTTTGTGTCTCATATGGAGACTGTTGCTTACTGGGTAACTGTTACAAGACAATATCAACTTTTATTTAGAAAGCTGTTTTCATTCAGATCACATCTTAAAGGCTATGGAATAAAAGGCATAAAAATACCAATGACAGATAAAACAGAGAAAATTGCTCTGAACAAACTCTTCTAGAATAGTGTGGTGAATATAAATTCTAAAAACACTAAAACTTGATCAAAAAGGAAGGTCTTTAACTTTCATTTAAATGCATGAACAGATGTGGCAGACCTAATGTCAATGGATAAATGGTCCCGCAATGTGGAATACAAGGATGAGATCTCGGAATGTTTTTAAACTCATGCCAAGCATGGCTGGATTTCTCCAACAGTATATGAGTCAAAAGACCTAGGGTGCACATAGGGCAGTTGTCTGTCAAAGTTTATAAGACTTTTACAAGTTGCCTTACCTGGCTCTGTGAAAAAAAAATAAGATTATCACTTAAAAATTCATTTTCTTCCTGCTAGTCACCTGTGCATAGGAATACAAGTTGAGTAGCAATTAAAGAATGAATGATATGAAAGTCTATTTTGAATTATGCCTCCAGTTTTGTTCTCATAAGTTTTACTCTTGCAATGAAAAAACTGTAAAAATCTCTTGCAACTCTATTACCTCAACAATTTCTATGTATGTGTGTGTGCATATTTTCTGGTAAAAGTTTAAGGTTTGGCCTATTTGAGAGGATGTCACAAGCACACAGGAGATTTGAATCCTATGGATACACATATCATTGTAGCATATGTTCTTGCAAATACACTAGTGTTATTAGAACAGTCTCCAGACAAAGGTGAAAATAATATTTAAAAATAAAAATGAAAACTTTAAATTTTCAAGTTTAAAAGCAGATAACAATTACATTTTGTAGGACAAGTTATTAATTGTGTCTTTAAGGTCATTGATTATATATTATTGCAAGTGGATAGCAACTGCAAATCATATAGTGCTTTATATCATACAAAGCACTTTTATTTAAATGATCTCATTTCATTTTCTGTGTCATTCTGTGGTTTTTCTTATTGCAACCCAAACAAATCCTATCACTTTGACTATTCATAATTGTTTCTTTTCCCCAACTTCAATCCTATTGTATTAGTCCATAAATATATGATCTGTTACTTGGACTACAAAATATTCTAGCAAATATTTCTCTTGCCCAGAGTTTTATAACATTCCATTGCATCCTCCACATTGATGTCACATAATATTTCTAAGGCTAAATCTTTATAAAACCCTTCAGTGACTTCAACTCTTCCCCCTCACCCCCCACCCCAGTCTCTCACCTATCCCAGTCCCAAATTCTAAATACTAGCTAATGGTAATAACTTACAGGTAATGAATATGTATGTTATTCCCACACTTCTATTTTTTTAAATAGTGCTCTTCTTCAACTAAAATGTCTCTCATTCCACCTAAAAGGTAATATTTACAAAGAAGCAATATTCCTTTTACAAGTCCTGAAAAATGGGTCAGATTCCCACAGATTTTTCCCTTCTTTATACATAGGACTGATCACTACATTTTGTTTGTCTGCTGAATTCAATGTACATTTTCATCATAGTTCCCATAGTCCTTAATTGTATGAATTTAGACTTAACCATCAACCTTCACTAAGTACTTCCTAATAAGAGGAACTGGACCCCTTTCCCATGTACTTCAAGATCCAAACACAAAAGAAAGAATAAAAACTTGACTATTTATTGAATTTCAGAATAAGTGATTGAAAACCAGTCTTATTTATAAGATAGTCTAGTATTTATAAGAAATAAAAATATGTAACATTTACTAGTATTTATCTCCCAGTATTCTTTTAAGAAATTTATCTTTTATTTTACTGTCACAATACCTTTTAAGAAAACTATTTTAAATTTCATTTTACAGATGACATAACGGCGTGTGAGCTGTTCCTAGAATTGCTTGTTGTCATACAAACAGTAAGTGTCCCAGGCTCTAACTTCAGAGACCCTGGATTTAACTGTTACATAAGCATCTATAACACAAATGAATATGGGAAAATTTATAAGTGATTCATGTCAGAGGGTGAATGTAAGGAATTTACTCTTGCACGTGGCTTTTGGTGTCCAATCAAAAACCAAAAAGATCTCTCCTACCCATCACTTATGTTTTGTCTTCTTCCATGTTGTACCTAAAAATGAAACAAAAAACCCTACACTACATACATTTGTATTGAATTATAAATGGTTGTGTGCAGAGAAAAGTAGATTAAAATTGAGTACATCTTACAAACTGCATAATTTAAGCCTGAAACCATTAACCTGACTTGTCTCCCTCACAACTTCCAAGTATCAAAATGTACAGGCCAAATGATTGACTTTATTATTTCAAGTGTAAAAGAGAAGTGCAAAATAACATTCATTTTCTCTTATCTTAATATTGAGGATTTTTTTATAATTCAGTTTTTTGTTGTTTTGTGTGTGTGTTTGTGTGTTTTGTTTTTTTGTTTTGAATTCTAAGTTATATCTTGTGTATGTATTAGTACTTTACAATAGCAAGTATTTTGAGGCTGTAGAAATAAACCTGCTTTTTCATTTTCTTAAAAATCCGAAGAAAAATTATTAAGACCCAGAGGCTAAAAAAAGTAAAATATATCTTCAGAAACATTTGCTTGAATTAAAAATAAAGGGGAAATGTAGGCACACAAAGGAAAAACTACAAAATTCTCTAGCAAATATAGCATCTGATCTAGAGAAGGGTGGTAAGATCATAGGACTATTTCAAAGGCTGTACCACTTACATGTTTCAAAAGAAAGTTCTTCATAAAAGCTAAATTTAATTATCTGGGAACACTTGAGGTTTTATGTGGAATAACAGACAGGATTCCTGAAAAACACTTAACATAAAATACAGCAATATTATATTAATTTTTAAAAACTATAAATTAAACCCCTACCTTGCCTATTTATTCCTTCCATCTGTTTCTCCATTTTTTTCTTAAATTAATGCCCCACCCTCAATATATCAAAGAAAATTGTTACCATGGATCCTTTTAATATTTTTTTCATTTAGTAAATAATTCACTGAAGTGAGAATACAGAGGCAGAATAAAACAACTGTATTCAAAATTTTAAAAGTCATTTAAATGTTAAAAACATTTTTAAGAAGTAAATTTTGGCACACAAACATCATTAAAGATTTTTTAAAAAATGAGTCACACCTCCTTTTAACAAAACTTGGTCTAGGTCCTTGCTACAAAACATTGCCTAATAAAGTCTTCCCTACTTAATGACAAGCTGGATAAGATTACCATATCATCCTTTGTTCTTGGAAATATATTTTTTATTTAAAGAATCTAGGAAATCCACTGAGATATCATCATCTGAACAATCACTATCCCATTGCCAGAGATTCCACTTACATGATCCATTTAAGCATCATCATTACAGTATTGTTAACTGACTCTTTGATTTTATCTCCTGATTCATCAATAATTGTAAAATATCTTCCGCTGTTAATTTTCTCCTCTATTCCAATAAGAACAGTAAATGAAAAACTCTGATTTTTCAGCTGTGTTCAACCAAAGCTAAAACTAGACTATGTAGATAGTGTCTAGACTATTGAAAGTTGATGTAATACTTTGGGCAATAAAATTTAAAAACTGAAAGATAATATTCACTGTCATTTTATCCTAAGAACTATAATATAAGCAAACTTTTCCTTAAAGGGCCATATAGCAACTATATTTTAGGCTTACAAACCATATAGTCTCAACAGCAACTATTCAACTCTGCCATTGAAGCTAAAACCAGTCATCATAAATAAATGAGATTGTGTTTCAATACAAGTTTACTTGCAAAAATGATTTAACCTGTAGTGCATATATCTCTGTGAATATAGACTACTCTACCTTCTTTTTTATTATTTTCGTCTTTCAAATCATAGCTAGAAATAATTGATGTCTGTTGAGAAACATTTTATAAAGATAAAATAGAAAATGTTTCAAGATACAGAAAAAATAAGATCACCAAGATGCTATGATATAGCTTAGAGTTAAGACATGTGCCATGGCTCCATGAGATAGAATAAGCTTTATTTTATTTTAGGATACATTTTCACTTTATTTTAGGAAGAATTTTAAGGAAAAAATCATTAATCACAAAATGTCAATTTTACTAATATTTAATAAAACTAAAAAATGAAATTCAATTCTAAAAATTGGTATAATAGATGGCAGACAGATCTCCTCTCTACATAACATTGTACTAAATGCCAATTATGTGCATTTTTCCACAGTAGGCAAGGCCTAGGCACCTGAGAAAGCGATAACCACATGACTCAGAAGTAAAGAAAAAATGTCTGAGAGTTAGGTTAGAGATTCACTGTATTTGACTAAAACAAAATTTTAATAGCAGTGGGGACTGCTTAATGAAATAAGTGTCAAAGGTAGATGTTGATGTACCCAGCTAGTGAGGTAAAATCAGGGTATGATAACTAAGAATGATGTTTCTGGAAATATAAAAATGTTAGTTTGAAAGGCAATCCATGATCTCTGAGAATGATCTCTGAAACTTCAAGAATCTGAAGTTTCTCTGAGAACTGAAAATCAAAAAGCATGGTCAGATATTGAAGGAAATAAAGAGATAATATGATGGGAGGATAAGTCCAAAAAGAAAAATCAGAATTACTATAATAAGATCTATGAGAGATCTAAGATACCATCATGTTAGTACCTAAGATTATTCTTAATTTTACAATTACCAAGATTTTTGCAAGAGCATTAATCTCTCACTTGGTGGCAATTGCCAGATGCCTGTCTGTGAAACACAAGAAGTAAAAGCATCCCACCCACCAGTTTAACAGCTTGACTTAAGAAAATATGAGACAGCTCTTGATGAGAGAAGACAAACAAAAACAAACCTAATGGACATTAGTCAAATTAGAAAAAAGTATGTCCAATTAATTACATGAAAACTTCCTTACTTGAAAGCTAATAACTATGGAAAGACAAAGAAAACAAGAATGAAACTATTTTGGACTGAATAATTTAAAATTTATTCTGTGAAAAAGTTCTAAAATAATACTACTTTTGAATTGTAAAGAATTTTAGATGAAAATTTGCTTCTTTAAACCTCTAAGAAAAGTTTTTATGTTCTTTTTGGGGAATGCAAGGTCTATTAATCTGAAAAAAGCCTCTTTTGAAGTGCTAGCATTATGAAAAGTAAAGAGAATATTGTGTGAAACATCAGTTTACGCAATTGTGGAAGCAGTTGTGGAAACAGTATGTAAGCTATATTGTATATCTTTGGCCTCTGGTACATGCTGCATTGACAATGTGATTTTGATATATTACATATTAATGTTATTCTAGAGTTTTTATGACAAGCATTATAGGAAGTAGTTATTATTGATGATTTTGCAATTAAAAAGTAGACATTAGATATATCATCCTATAAAAACAAAATTTAGGAGACAAGAGTCCTGATACCTAGACTTAATTTTGTATTTAACATCTCTGGCTTTAGTTTCTTTATCAGAAAAGAAGATATTGTTTTAGTTTCCTTCTTTTCCTTGAGACTTGTTAAATAAAAAATATATATATGCCATGAACAGTTCTCAGTGGGTCCTATGTTCAGATGTCCTTTTGTCTTTGGTAGAGTCTGATGTGTACTATCAACCAAAAGTCATGTTTTGCTAATAAGGACAAGCCAAACAAGAGTTTGTATGTCATGATAGAAACTCATTAACCTTGGGGGTTATATTTCCAAAAAGTGCTGTTAGTTGGCAAAACTGGAGTTAGTTAGGTCAAGATATCCTGAAGTATTTGGTTTATCGGGGGAAAGAAAGGAATCAATATCACTGTCATTAAAGATATTTAAAACTGATATATTAGAAGTTCTAGAAGGCATTTGATATGTCTAAATGAAACTTTCCCTTGTAGAAGAGCTCTCTTAAGTATCTCCTTCATTTTCAAGCAGTATTAATGCCACATCCTGATCTGCTATGATAAATTTTTACCATAATTAAGGACTTAATTAGGGAAAAATACATGTCTTTAAATATTTTAGGTGAAAAAGGAAAAAGTATAACCCTTACAAATGTCTGGTTTTTGGAATTTCAGTCTTCAATGAAAACTCTTAGAAACAATATAAAACATGATCCTCTGAAAGAACTGATTCTCCTCATACATGTATTATACTTATTGTGTGAGAAGAAAATGATGAAAGAAAGCATAATTAAAATGTCACAGTATGTCCCTTTTACTTGTGAACTCAACGTTTTAAGGATATATGCTGTACATATCCTTTCACTACTATGAAAAATACTTGTCACTTGCTTTGTATTGAGAAAATCATTTAGATAATGTAAAGTCTAGTTTTTTATATTCCTATTATATGAAAGATTTAAAAACTTTTAATTATATTAATTGTAATAGAACTAAGGAGTTTTAATTTCTATTTGTGGCATGCCATTGATTGAACATTATGAGACAAATTTCAATAAAGCAATCTATTTAAATGTTACTAGCAGAAGAGGTGACAAGATGTCAGTGGAGGCCAGTGCAAATTTTTGATGTCATGATAATCCTATTTTTCTAAAAGTAAATGTGATAAAATACTGCCAGAAATCGAAACCTAGTCATGGCCCTGATTATTTGCACATTAATTTGTGGTCTGCTTGCACATACTTTGAAGTAAATTCTACAAATGAGTCCTCTTCATTACATAACGTGGCAGTTTGAGTTCCAACTCCCACAATATATGGGGAATTTAGGAGGCATAGAAACAATCTCTTACTCTCTTCTGACAAAATCAAGTACAGAAAGGTTATCATGATACTTTGGCCAAAACAAATTGTATGGGAGTCAATCACTATGAAGAACAGCTGTTTACTATGAAGTCCTTTTAATTCCTTGAAACTCAGTGTGGTCTTGAACTGGCAACATCAATTAAACTAGAAGTGCAAAAATGTAGGCGCTAATCCAGACTTGATCTACACTTTTGAAGTGTCTGAGTGTTTCATACACACATAAAGGTCTGATAAGCATTGCTCTACTTAAAATTTGGTGAAGCACAGGGAAGAAGGAATTAAGCGCAAAAGACTTATTTACATTTATATATTTCATATAACTAGACATGCCACAGACAGTACATACTACAATAAAATACACAATTTGTTAGACACTTTGTGAAGACTTTTATATCACTGGTCAACAGTGAGATCATAACGGACTTACAAAGGCCCTAATCGGTAGTCTCTTGGTGTGCTGAACATGAATATAACCCTGAAAAAAAAAATTTGGCTCTCGTTTTGAAGATATTTCATAAAATTAATTTTACATGTTTCACCATGTAAATTTATCCAGTAGGACTGCAACAACATCCTAAATCAGCCTAGGATGATGTAATGTTGCATCGCATTGCACAATACCATCATGCACACATCATGCACAGTTGATTGCATCATTTTCTGATGCAATGCAATACTACTGACAGGCGGCTGCTGAAGTAAGCTGATGTCAGCAGTGCACTCTATAAAGCCCTGTCGAAAGGTTGAGCATTGAAAATATTTCAGACTTTGTGAGAGACAGTTTAAGCTACTGTTACATAGAACTGTTATTATTCTATCCATTTAGGCATGATACAGAACAGTAATGCCTGTGTTAATAGTGTGGACAATTTCTGCTCTATTTGTGGGGACGTGACATTTGCCAACCAGAAGAAAAGTATCACTTCTCAAGTGAAGAAGCTTATCATCTTTACTTCGGATGCAAGGTTGGTGACCACGATAAGCCTTGGGTCCTGCATATATGCTGTGCTACAACTACAACACAGCTGTCACAGTGGTTAAATGGCAGAAGACCATCAATGCCATTTGCAGTCCCCATGGTGTGGAGAGAGCCAAGCAACCACATAAAAGACTATTACTTCTGCTTGGTTCCTCCTCTTTCTGGCAGAATAACGAAGCAAAAGAAGTCAAGAATAGTCTACCCAAACATTCTATCAACATTGAGATGACCAGTTCAACAACTGCTGCAGAAAGATGTGAAACAAGCATGGAATGCTTTTCGCCTCGTGTCTACAAACTTTCTTGGGAATGTTAGGGCAGATAACTACAAGGAACTAGTAGAAGACATGCTGATGCAGTATCAGAAACTTGGCTGCAATATGTCTCTAACGATCCACTTCCTTCATTCCCATTTGGATTTCTTCCCTGAAAACTGTGGTATGGTTAGGGATGAACATGGCGAACGTTTTCATCAAGATACCACATCAATGGAACAAAGATACCAGGGAAAGTGGCCCACGACAATGCTGGCTGACTACTGCTGGACATTCCCCAGAGATGCTCCTGAACAGCTATATAAGAGACAAGTGAAGAAATCTAAGTAGTCTATGACTTGATTTTTTTACAGGTATTAACTGTAGGCCTATTGCTATTGGCATGCATTTCATGATGGAAACATCCATTTATTGCAGGTTACAAAAAAAAACTAGAGCCAAAATTAGAATTTGACTGCCATATTCGTGTTGAGCATATACAAATTGATAGGAAATGACTAATTTATTTCAGTAACATGATTTTTGTAAAAATTTGTTGACCAGTGATTGGCATGCATTTCGTGATGTAAACATATCAATTTATTGCAGATTACAAAAAAAAAACTAGAGCCAAAATTAGAATTTGACTGTCATATTCATGTTGAGCACATGCAAATTGATAGGAAATGACTAATTTTATTTCAGTGATATGACTTTTGTAAGAATTTGTTGACCAGTGTATTCATTGTCATGTTTAAATTGTACATACCTATGTGATAAGAACTGTGATTGACTTTTTCTTTTTTAAAGGTTTATTTATTTATACATACAAGCTGGGGTACAGGCCAGAGGCATGGGGCGACGAGAGGGTTCACCTGAGACAGAGTGGGGAGCAGAATAGGCAGATCAGAAATACACTGCTGAGGGGAGCAGCGGGTGAGGCAGGAGAGGTCTGCTACGCCATGTGGGATTCTCCCCGGCTGGGCATTGAACTCGCATCCCACGCTGTGGACAGCTCCACAGAGCAGCGCTCAACCGCTGCGCCACCAGGGAGGCCCTGTGATTGACATTTTACAGTGAGAAACTATTGAATTTAGTTGATAGTGCAAGGTCAGACAGCAGTAACAAGTGGGAAGTAATCTGATTCAAGATCTTGTGCACTTCATCATTATATTTTATGACAACATATGGTTATCTGCAGATTCCAACTTATATCAAAACAGGTTGCCAGTTTTTAAATAGAGAACATGTAAGATATACAAAAGCTGCAATAGATAAAATCTACTCCAGGTTAAAATATAAATCTTATCGTGCATTAAATGTAAAATAGTCTCAGCTGTCAAACTCCTCCAAATCTGACTATTTGTAGTTCTTAAGATGGTAAAATACACCATCAGAAATTTTAAATGGGTACGAGATTAGTCTAATTACTCTTAAACCAAATAAGTTCAACTGATAGTCAAAGAGTAAGATATAAGAATGGAATCTAAAACTAGAGCGTTTTGATGATCATAATATGTATTAGAAGTCTTATTTGTAACCTGATTGTAAGGATATATGTTTCTTTAATTCTGGAAACAAAATTATAGCATCAGATACAAATACCTATTTTTAATTTTATTCTTTGGTTATGGTTAATTTTTGATAAAGATAAAAGAGCAGTTCTATTTCATAGTGGTGGTTGTTAGAAATCAAAATCTAGCAAAAATTGAAGGAAATACTTCAATGATTTTTGTTATAATATATTCAAGTCCATAACTGTTATGATTAAAACAGCTACCATTTACTGAATGGCTGTCAAAATGTAAGGCACAGATATTTTAAGACGATTTTTTATTTAAATAAGATGATTTTTTAAATATAATTTAATCTTAACCATGAAACAAGGACTACCTTCATTAAGATGAAGAAATGCAGAACTGTTAAGTACTGGATTTAGAATTTAAGCCCAGGTAGACTGCTCTAATTCTCACAATTCAGGCTACACAATTTTAAGCAAAGCTTCTTTTATCTCCTAGTATATTTAACATATTCAAGTTTCCTCCCTATTCAGTGGAAAATGTGTGTGTGTATATATATATATATATATATATATATATATATCCCTTTTTAATTATTTTAGAGATTTAATGATCTGTTTTAGTCACACTGACTTAATGGCTTTATAAATGAGACAAACGTCTTAAGTTCATGAGGTCAATATATATAAATTATGCCTTTAGTGTCTAGTATTTCAAAGAGTGAAAGATAAGCTATATTGTAATTTGTTTCCTTGCACCATCTAGTGGCTTTAAATAACAACTGCGGTAGTACCAAAAACTATTATAACTCGATTATATGATAAGTCAAATTTTCTAATAGAACGGAGAACTGCTCCTATAACTATTTCGGGTCATACCACAAATGTGCACGTAATTAACTTTTCCCTTTTCCATGAGGAAATAAACTAAGCCAGGGTGCTCAACTCATCAGCGAATGTTTAATTCTACAAACAAAAATAACATAAAATAGCATCCTAGCATTCTTTTCACAGTCAGAGTTAATAAAAGTCAGCTTCTTGGTGTAATTCCCACACCTCCTGTCCTAAACGCCCGGGCTTCCCCGGCGGCAGCGCCTCGGGAGCCGCCGCGAGACTGCGCGCGGCCAGTGCGCAGGCGTACTGAGGAGCGGAAGCGGGGAGGCGGGGCTACACCCGGACCTGCGAGCGGAAGAGGCCCGGGCTGCTGGGTGAGGCGCGGAGACAGTCCGGCCGTGAGTCCGGGGCCAGCCCGAGCGCCAAGCCCTGATCCCGGAGAGACCAAACGGAACGAACGGTTGGGGTTACGGAGCAGTCGCCGCTGGCCGCCGTCGCCGCCGCCTCTGCCGCCGCGGACGCCCCCGCCCCCGCCGCCTGAGAACGCGGCCCTGAGAGGCCTCTAGGCCTAGGCGCGGCCGCCGAGCCCGACGTGTTGCTGCCGGTTCTGCAGTGAGTAATACGAGCGTCCTGTCCACAGTCATTTACAAATTAAGATGGAGGAAATTTCGTTGGCCAACCTGGATACTAACAAGCTGGAGGCCATCGCCCAGGAGATATACGTAGATCTGATAGAGGATTCTTGTTTGGGCTTCTGCTTTGAGGTGCACCGGGCAGTCAAGTGTGGCTACTTCTACCTGGAGTTCGCAGAGACTGGTAACGTGAAGGATTTTGGCATTCAGCCAGTGGAAGATAAAGGAGCGTGCCGCCTCCCGCTTTGCTCCCTTCCAGGAGAATCTGGGAATGGGCCTGATCAGCAACTGCAACGCTCTCCTCCGGAATTCCAGTAGCTGCAATATGAGAGTCTGAGAGCGACCAGGACAATAACATAGACCGGTCCTGTGGTTTGAGAAGTTAGGTAGCGAAGTAGAAGGAAAAATTTTTTTCAGACAAAAGTCCCAATTCCCATTGAAGATCCTAGCCTTAGAAAACCCAAAGTGGAGAATTTAGGAATTCGGATTCTTTTCTAAGTGTGTTACCTGGGGGTCAACTTTGAAACCCTGGGCAGGAAAGGAGCTGTACATCCTGCACGCACCATTAGTGCGGGTTGATCTTTAAACACCAGGATGTGTACAAGATCCCTGTACTGACCCCAGTGCACAGGAGAGTAGCTATGTGCTCCGCATATAAAATTCTTTGGTCCCTCAGCCTTTCTGTCTGCCTGATGTCAAGGGCTTCCTGGATAACTGACAGTTTGGACGTAACTGGTCAGATCTTAAACACTGGCCCTCAGTGGGACTGCCTCTGATTTCCAAGTCTCTAATGTGGTCTTCTTCAAGACAAATGAAAACAAGGTATGAGATCTGGATATTAACAGTTCCAATTTGGGAAAAACCAAGAAAGAATTCCTACCAGAATTTGGTAGGGGAAGCTGTGTGGTCTTGGCTCCGACAAGAAGAAAAGGACAAAGCCACCAGTTTCGCAAAGGTCCAGCATATAGCAGTGACTTCAGCAGACTTGGGGACAAGGGCTAGCCTTTTGCTGAACAGAGCCCTCTTGTGTATCCCACGTATCAGCATAGGCTTGACGATTGGACAACTTGGTTCTCCTAACAGGTTGATTTAGTTATGATCCCTTGGGAAGGTAGCAAAGGCCTCTGCAACTATGAACCATCCCTAAAAGCAAGATTCTTATCTGGATATATTATTCTGTGCACAACAGTTGGGTGGGGCAGTCATTTTCTACAGTTGTCTAGCTTGGTCATAATGCAGATGTCTGCCTGCCTCCCACCCCAGGGCAGGAATAACTAGAAGAGCATCATGGCTGTTGCAGTAGGCTGTGGTTTGAAAGCTGAGCCCACAGGGAACCTCTCCCAGCCGCCCTCAGTAATGTGAATGGGTTAGTTCTAGGAGCCAAGGAGGAGAACGGACTGGGTCTGCTCTCATCTGACTGTGCAGTATCCTGTGAAATGCCTCTGTTCCTTTGGGTTGGACCGTCACAGAACTCGGCTATGGTGAACATCTAAACAGTCACCTTTTCTGCCTCTCACAAGGGGCAGCCCTTTCTACTTGGCCCCTTTTAAATCTTCTTAACAAGAAGAGCCGCCCTTTTGTTGTTGGAAGTCAGGGAAGGGCCTCCAGAAATCCCCTGGCTTTAGGGAATGGAGTGGGGGTGGACGGGAAGTGTGAGCCACATATCAAAACTACCCTCTACTTTACTCCCTGATTGCGGGCCTATGAAGTGTGGAGGGGTGGGAGTCCCAAGGTGAGCGGGAATGGTGCTGCTTTATTTGAAAAGTTTTCTTACCTCATTCTGTGCCCCATAAGGGGTCCAGCCTCATCTGTCTGGCTTGGCCCCATGTTCCTCCTGTCCCCTGCTCCACTTCCTATCTGGTGCAGCTCATGACCCCAGGTGCTGCCTGACACCCTCTTTTCAAATTGACCAATTTCAATTCATCTCTCTAGGTGTTCCTGCTTCAAAAGCCTGCCTAGTTTCCTTTTCCTTGAATTTCAGTTTTCTCTAATTCCTCTTGCTTTTGTGGGAGGCTCAGAAAAGAATCTTTCTTATGGCTCCCTCTAATGGGATTAGAATGGTGAGAGATGATAAATTTTTGTGTATGAAAGGCAGTGTCAAGCCTAAGCATTTCTCCTATGGGACTGCCTTGCTAGTACGCCTTCCTGCTGGGTCTTAAATCATGAGGAGTCACATCTTCCCGCCTCCGTTCTGTAAATGCCTCTTAGGACCTCAACAAGAGCAGTAAAGGCTGACTTACACACACACAGATGGAGTTGGGCCTGATCCATTTTCTGAAACCCTTTCTGTGCATGTATCCTTCCTTATCCCAGAAGGAGCTATTTGGACTGTATGGATTGTGTTGGGTTACATCCCCTGGAGAGTTAAGTTAACTATAGTGATAGAACTGCAAGACTGACTATTACTGCATTCTACCCCTAGAGAAGTTGTCCTGCTCAGGATGGGGGCCTAGTCACAGATTGATCTTCAAGGATTTGAAAAAGTCAGACTTGGGCAACATCTAAAATAATTTTGAGTTATCTACCTTTGAATTTTTGCAAATACCTCCTATTAAGGGAATCCAGAAGGAAAGTAGCATCTAAGTGAGATTCTGTCCAGAAAACAGGCTGAGGGAAAGGCCATAGTCCACTTTTCTGCAGAGAGGGAGTTCAGATTGTGACATTACTCTTTTCTTTCTGGCCTTTTTTCCCAGTGAGAGGAAGAAGTAGGAAGTAGTTTTGAGTGATGACAGATTCACATTACCTCCCTCTTGGTTTTGGTTTTGGTTTATTGCCCCCCTCTCCTCCCATTATTAGGGAGATAGTCCCATACCCTGGGTGGGTATGAGTAGGTCTAGGTCCAGCAGGTGCCCTGAGGGACAAAGTAACTTTTTGCGGGGAGAGAATGCTCCCTACCATGTAGTTGACTGGTTCGGAATTCTCCCTATCTCTGCCTATCTTCCCTCTAACTGCAGAATTGCTGTCCTTCCCGCCTCAATTAAGTGTATTGATCACCCTGTAATTCTATTACGTATTTGAGAGTGTGTGTGTGCGTGTGAGTGTGTGTGTGTGTGTGTGTATGTATGGGGGGAAGGGGTTCTTTACAAATTTCTGTGGTTTGTGGCTTTTTCTTCCATACATTAGTTCCCACCACCGCATGCCCAGGAGCCATTGCCTGGCATTACCGCATGCTGGGATCATTGGGGAGTATAGTGAAGCTTACCACTATCCTTTGTTTTGGAGATTCTTATTTTTGCATAAGTAGTCCATCCTATACAGATTGCTAACTAACTGTGTATTCCCCTTGCCCCTATGGCTGCTGGTGTAAATAAACTGCATCTCCCCATTGGTAAACAGTAATAATAAACAAAATTTTAAAAAATGTCTTTATTTGGACTCAGTATGTTCACCTTTCAAAACTGTAAATGATTTTGAGGTATCAGCATGGTAAAATAAATATACTTTAGTCACTTTGTCCTGAGCGGAAATTTTATCAGACTAGGTCCATGAACTCTGCCCAACCTTTTTTCTCAATCTAGTCCTGCCCATTTAGCTTTCTTTAGCAACCAGTGAAAGAAAAACTAAATGCGGTCTTCCCCTTTCCATTTGAGGTAGAAAAGAGGTAAAATGTCACTGAAAGTCTTACATGAAAGATAGTTTAATTGGGGACTTAAGGTATCTTAATATATACATTTTACCACCATTTATATACATTTTAGGCTAACATCCTTGCTCTCAAAGGTAAATGATTCAAAGCAAAAAATGATCACCTTTTTTAAAGGTCATTTTTCCCCAATACTTGTTAATATACCCCATCTCTATTCTAGTTCATTAAAAAAGCTCCAAATTGGACCTAGTATTTAGATGAATAAAAATTATAGAAACAGAATCAGAGGAAAAACTCCTTGGGATACCTCAGGGAACTTAATAGACATGTGACATGGTATTGAATCACCTAATATTCAAATGTAGCAAATGCTTCCAGAACTCATACTGTATGTTTAAAGTAACATACCTAGTTTCTGAAATACCTAGTTTCAAGACTCAGTGCTTTATTCAATCTACTTGATGATAGGACATAAGGTTATTTTCATGTTTTCTAAGGATCTTTAAGTGAAAAAAAATATTGCGTATCTTTTAACTACCTGTAATTAACTCTCTAGATACTTTAACCACAGCATATAGCATTAGGTTAAAAAACTGATAGGTGGTTACTCAGTGTTGACAAGCATAGATAGAAACTGAAGTATGCTCAAATAGTTAGAATTCAAAAAGCTTTGCATACCCTGTTAATTTAGTTACACTACCTTCCGTTAGGACCTATCTGAGGTATGTTAAAGTGTTCTTACATTTTTTTTTTAAGTTTTATAAAATGAAAATATATCAATGTGGAAAATTCAGGTTTATACTTTATTAAGCATCTTTTCACATTCTTTAATTTTCATGGTTTGTGAATTGCTGGTTTTTTAGGTCAACTACAGATAACTTTTAACATTAGACTTTGGAAGTTTTATTTTACAGTGAGGGTGCAAACTCTTCATTCCCACTCCAAAAGGTTTACATGTTTTTTTTTTGTAGGAAAGCATTTGATATGAAAGATGCATTAGTCAAAAAGTTATTGCAGAAAAGTCTATGAATCCTTAGGTTTTGATTTTTTCCTACATGTATTACTCAAGTCTCATTGGAAATATGTGAGCTAAAAAAGGAACTATTCAATCATTTTAGGGAAAATAGTGATGAGAAGCAATATAAACAAAAATAAAATGCTGGTGCTAAGCCAGTGTTTGTTGAAACAGTAGAATCTTAAGTCTAATAAATGGAAAGGTTAATTTTTAAAGACTACAGTTGAGGTGGAATGAAAAAATGGTGACACTAATGAAAACAAGGGAATGAATTTGAAAACACTGAAGAAATGGAAAATACATTAAAATACAACTCAGAGTGTGACTCAAGGAGTTTTTTTTTAATTAAATGAGTAGCTAATAGAACTTATTAAAGAAAAATTCATCTCTCCCAATACACACATGAAAACCCTAGACACTAAGAACTTTCAGACAACACAGCAAAAAACTAAATGTACAGCCTAAATGTGTTATAAAGATGGGGGGGAAAAAAAGATGTTAACCAACTCCTTTAAAATACCAAAAATGTTGACTTTCAACAACTCAGGTTAATTCAAAGAGAGGGAGAATTTGACTCAGAAAATCACATCATCATTCCAGGAAAACCATCTGGAAATGTTAATAGATATAGAAAAATTGTTTTATGAAATCCAATACCAATATTTTTAAATAAACTATTAACTATAGAAAAAAGGGATAAAAATCTTTAATACGTTGATAAAAGATACCTGTCAAAAATTTATAATTGTCATGCTTACTGCTGAATGGCAATTGTAAGGAATGGAAGAAGAAAAATTTTCATCCTCAGATGATTCCAAAATGCATAATTTTATAGGATCTCTGAACATAACACTGGAAGTAATGATAAAATGCACAAAAGTTGCTGGGTATGAGATCAATATCCAAAGTCAGAATAATATTTTTTTTAAATATAACAATGCAATAAAAATTGCAATGACTTTATGAATTATTACAACATACACATGATTTTCTCATATAGTAAAAACCTTAATAAATTGAGAATAGTAGGGTATTTATGGATTGGAACCTCAATATCCCTCCGAAGACATGAATTGGAATTAATCACAATCCTAATAGACATTTTCACAAAACTTCAAAAGATTTATGTGAAAAGCAAAAAGAATAGAAAAGATCTTGAAAAAATGTCTTAAATAGTGTGGGCTTGCTGCAGAAATAAAGAGTAGAATAAAACTATTCGAAGAGTTCAGATTAGGTAGAAAAACTCCTACATCCTGATATTTGACTAAATTGAGGTTGTATTCAGTAAATTATAAGCTGGAATAGGTTGTCTATAAATAGTAAAATTATACTCCAGACACAAAAATTGATTCCCATGTGGATTTAAGACACTGTAGAAAAGTAAAAGCATAAGACCACTATAGGAAATACATAATATGTTTATAATTGGAGACAAGGGTTAATTTCTTAAGCACAATAAAAAAGCACCAAACATAAAGATAAGATTGATATATTGAACTAATAAAAGGAAAATTCAGTATTGTCACACTGGTAACAAACAACAAAACCCCAAAACATGCTGGTAGCAGTGTTGCATAAAAGCTATACAAAATAATTGACTAATGAACAAAGTAAAAGAACACCTCAGTTACAGAAGAAATCAAATTGGCAAAAAAGGCTTGGAGAAATATGAACTGAAAACAAATACCAATTTATGCTACTTTAATATGGTTTAAAAAATTACTTAACTGAGCTTGACTCTATCAAATGAACTTTGAGAACAGTTTTCTCCCTCTGATAGCTGAAGTCACCAGAAAGACTTGAAGTGTGGAAAGGACTCCATGAACTACTGCTGACTTAGAAGATGAAGGGGACCGTGTGAGAAGGAATGTAGGTATGTCTTAGAGCTGAGAAGGCCCTTGTGTTGAGAGCTAACAAGAGAGCAGTTACCTGGAACATACAGTCACAGGAGTTCTGCAGGCAATCTGAACTTGAAATCTAAGTCTTCATCAGCACCTCCAAACAAGAGTGCAGATCATTTCTTTAGTCTGTGAGACCCTACGCAGCCAGTTCAGCCAAGCATGCCTGATTACTAACCTAAAAAAAACTGAGATAATATTTGATTTCCCTGTAGTCCTGTTATAAGTGAAACCATTCGATATTTTTCTTTTTGTTTCTGGCTTGTTTCGCTGAGTATGATCCCCTCTAATTCCGGGAGGGGGAGGATAAGGGCACAAAATGGAGTAGAAAAGGACACAAGGGACCACAGAGATGGATCATGGGTGAATTGGTGGTGGGTTACCCAAGGGGAATACAAAATGTAAATGATATAAATAACAATAAAAATATATATTATTTAAAAAAAAATAGTACTTCAATGGGTAACAGAAACTCAAGGAAAAGTATGGTCCTTTGACTACCAATCCTAGAAGCATCACAGGCCTGACAATGATAGTAGGAAGTCATCCCATAATTTCCTATTAGAGGAAAATAAAAGGATAGCCATCTCCTGAAAAAAAAAAAACAGATAATAAATGGCGACTGTTTTAAGCAGATCGGTTTGTGATAGTTATGCAACAATTAAAAAAAAAACTTACACAGTTATAAACCGATTCAGACTTAGAAAGGATTTTGACAATTAGTCAAGGCATAGAAAAAAATGCTTGTTCTATATCATGTTTTAAATATGAGAATAAGGCAAGCACTGTTCAAACTACTCTTGATACATTTTATACAAATGAGACTTTATGTTCAGTATTTATGTTTTAAATTACAGTGTACTAAATAAATATTGGTTTTACCATTTTTTTCATTTCCTTGTACATTTACTCACTGATATGAGTTTCAATTCATACCAAAATTTTTTTAAAAGTCACCAAATGATCTTAATTTTCCCATTTATTGTTAGACTGTTTTGTACTAATATTTAAGCATGCATAATCAGCTTTATAGTCTGCACAGCGATGCAAAGTGCTATGTTAGTGCTGCAGGTATTGCTTTCATTGAAGTTTTACTGGGGAAGCTTATAAGACTGGCAGAAAAAGGAAAAATAAAAACAATTGGTAGCCAATAGAAAAAAAGAATAATACTGGCTAAATGAAATAGTGAGTAGTTAACAAGGAATGAAGAGGAGGAGGAAGTACTATGAACAATAATGAAGAATCTCAAAGTGAATTAAGATCACAAATTAGTATAGAACAGAAAAGTTCATAGGCATTGTACTAAGATATGTGTCTCTTAATTCTTATTCTCCTATTTATTAGTAAAGTGAATTTGGAAGATAACTTATTCTTCATGAACTTCGACTTTCTATTCGCAATAATAAATGTGGCAATAGTACTTTGTATGTAAAATAAATATGCAAGTTTTAACCTAATAGGGATAATGGTTGTTGACAGGCAAGAGTAATGTAAGACTTTTCTGAAAAGATGATATGTAAACACTGCACCTGGAGATAAATGAGTTACTTAAGTTAAATTTGTCAGACCCAATGAGAAGTGAGTTGGGAATGTATTATTAGGAGATGAAGATGAAGAAAACCTTTTGGAGCTGGTATGTAAGATACCATTACTTAAATGGAAGTTTAAAGCTTTGCAAACTGATCAGTTTATGCCTCTTGCATTTGGAAAACATTTCAGGTTTCAGTATCAGTAGGTTTCAGGAAAGGAAAGTGTTTTTAGATGTGAGCTTTATTATCATCATAAGCCTTTGCATGGATTTTATCAAGAAAATAGATAGGTTGTGATTAGGATTATAAGATGACAGATATCTAAGAAAACAAAGTCATTAATGTAACAACACCTTACCCCTGAAAGTTTAACCTTCCATCTGCAAGATGAAATGCTGTCTTAGTGACCTCTCCATTTTCAAGGTACATATATCTCCTGAATTTACTCTTTTGCTATGTTCTTTCACACATACAAACTCATACACAAACACACATATGTACACAACACAGAAGTTATAAAAGTTTAAATCAAATCCTAATTCAGGGTAAGGTTAATCAGCTTTTGCTCGTGCTGCCATATGAATAATTACAGTTCAAAGCCTTACTTGCAGCCAACTGTTTTTACAGTTTGAAGGTAAATAGTGTTGCCCTCTTATGTACCTGTCTCACAGTTAAATTTTCTTTTTGAATTAAAAGTGCTGGTTTTATCTCTGCTTGGTATTGAATTCAAAAAAATGATGATGGCATTGTATAATAAATGGACAAAAGCATTAGACTCAACATTACAAAAAACTCTGACCCCAATCGGACCACTTTATCTCTCTGGGCAAGTTTCTTCATTTGATGATTGGATATGCTTGAATAAAAAGATTTGTTGGTTCCCTTTCACCTGTAACAGTCTATTATTCCATGAGCTAAATGTTGGAAAATCACTCCTCAAATCATCTTATTCTCAAGACCAGTTTTGCCCTCTAAGTGGAGAAGACTTGGCATATTTAGACTTTAGATTCCTTCACATCAGTCTGATTTTCTGTTAGTAATTTTTCTAACATATTGCTCTAGAAATCTCATCATTCCTCTGGTTAGAAATATATCATGTAAGTCAGACTCACATTTCTGTTTCAGGTTTACTGGACCATACTAGATATCTGTAATTAAATCCACAGGAACCTCATCCCATTTTATGCAAAACTAAGTCTGTGAAGCTGATTTTCTTCATCTTATACACCCATGAGTTTTACATATCATAATGTTGAGTACCACTACCCTATAGAGAAAACAGAAAATAATTCTATATTCATTATCTCTTTTAATATCTAGTAGGTAATTCTTAGGATATTTGGGAACTTATACATTTTTTAGTTGAACTTTTATATACATGAACTGTGATTTAAAGGTGTATTAAAAAGTTTATGATTATGTAAGATATGCTGGATTATTAATAATAGGTATAGAAAAGTACTGTGTATTTAATTATATCTTAATGAGTACACATGAAGATTTTATATATCTAGGGACCATTTTTTCCTGTTTGACCCAGGTATTATTGCTTCCTGTTCTTTATTGTCAAATGTTCTGTTAGGGACTAATTTTATATCTTCTGCTGCACACACACACACACACACACACACACACACACACACACACAAAAGTAGTCTTGCTATTTCTTTTACTCATGATGATTTACTCTTTGAAATTTTTTCTATTGAAATAATATAGATCTCTTGTGTCTGCAATTCCTTTATACCCTCTATTTAATGTTTATTACATTATTCATAAGGCTGTATCATCCACTGTATATCTCTGTGAACATTTGATTTCAGTGGTTCTCTCAAAGATTGTTAGTCTGTTCATCTATATGTCTAGCCTTTGCTAGTACAACACAATTCCTATTGCTGTAAGTTTGTAGTAAGATTTGAAATCAAAAAGTGTGTGTCCTCCTTTTCAACATTGCTGCTATTTGCAATTCCACAATAACTTAAACATCAGCTGTTCTATTTTAGTCAAATGTGTCATTGGAATTTTGATAGAGATTACATTGAATCTGTATATCACAATGTAGGAAAATAATAGTTTTTATAGTTGAAGACATGGTGCTGGTAAAACTGGAAAACCATGTACAAAAGATTGAGTTGTAGCTCTCCCACTGACTATTACTATTCAGATATTTCTTTTTACAAACCTTTTCCCTTTGTAAAACACAAGTGGCAGCTCTCCTGGCCACCTATTAACATCCAGTGTCTCTATTTTTCTTTCTCCTTTTCCTAATAAACCTGTCCTTTTAAAATGTTTTTTAAAAAATCAAGTTGGACCCCTATATCACTCCTTACACAAAAATTAAGTCAAAATCAACCAATAACTAAATATAAGAGGTAAAACCATAAAACTCTTCGAAAGAAAGATAGGGATAAATTTTCATGTCCTCAGATTTAGCAATGTGTCCTTAGATATTACTGTGGAAGCACAAACAACAAAAGAAAATATCAATAAATTGCACTTGATAAAAATTAAAGCAAGTACATCAGGAGACCTTAATAATAACATGAAAAGACAATCACAACAGAATAGGAAAAATATTTGCAAATCCTATATGTGGTAAGCATTTAGTATCTGGAATAGACAAAGAAACCTTACAACCCAATGACAAAAAGATAAACAACCCAATTAATATATGGGTAATAGGTCACATATTTTATGATTTTTTTATGTAAGATATACAGAATAGTCAAATCTGTGGAGACAGAAAATAGTTTTGAGGTTACCAGTGGGTAAGAAGAGAGAGAAATGTGAAGTGATTACCTACCTAATAGATATAGAATGTTTTGTGGGGGCATGAAAAATTTTGAAATAGAGAAAGTTTTGAAAATAGAGCTGGGGGCTGCACAACATTGTGAATATGCTTAATGCCACTGAATTGTACTCTTTCAAATGGTTAACTGAATTTCACCTCAATGAAAATATGCAAACAAAAGGTTCAATCATGTATTGTCTTTTACAGATGTTTACACAGAAAGCAACTGGGATTATGTGACCCTATTTGTAGTTTAGTATTATTATTCACATTATTATTATCCTTTTTCTGTAGTATAGTAGCTAGTTGTAAGTTCTTGAGGGCAGAAATTATGTCTTACTCTATACATAACCATGATGCACAGTAAATACTCAATAAATGTCTTTTTCTTTAATTTAATAGTTGATATTCAGGCTATTAACAAAGACTATATCTACAAAACAGTTCATCTAATTTGCTTCAGAAACCTAATCATCAGTGAAATATTGTAATTGGATCCTCGAATATTTTATAATTAGTACTCCTGAGTCTATTTCTGTTGCTTAGTATGATCTTTTTTTAATTACTTGCCTCATCATTCTCTGATTATAGACCAAAATTAAAAATATATATAACTTATCTATATCACTTTGATGTATGCCAAATACTGCTCTATAATCTTGACTGATGTGTCCTTAAATATTATACTTTGCATTATATAATAGACCATTGTCCTTAAACATTGTATTTGCATTATATAATAGATCCATCGTCCTTAAACTTTACACTCTGAATTATATAATAGACTGTTGTTATGCTGATGATATAAAAACTTTTGATGAATTGGTACTATCTAAATCCCACTTCCAGTAATGCCTCTGAAGACTAAAGACCCATCTGTTCAATGCCTTATGATAGAAAGGCCACTTCAGTCACAATGGTAAATACACTTAAAGGAAAATTTAAAATTACATTTTATGGTTGATGCATGGTGCAAACAGACTGTAAAATATCACCATATATCCATTGAAAGTGTGTGGCCCATTTTTTAGAAGTATTTTTCAAAGACTTATGTAAGATCAGACTACACTGATCTTGCATAGGAATCAGTCTTGAGCATTACTTCTAAATTTCCAACTGCTTTAATTCACTTTCTTTTTTGTTTTCAGTACTTTATATAACAAATAACTAAAGCATACTGGTTTCTCTAATACATCTCAGACATTTTTCTTCCTCTCTTCCAATGTTACTCTGTGCCAGCTTTAAGAATACATACCCAAATTACTAATATCTACTTCTAACAATTATATTAGTTATTCCATCATCCAGTCTTCAAATCAGAACCTACCCTTACTCTCAATATCCTAAAGGAAAAAGTACAGATACTTCAGACTAGAGTTCAGAAATCACCACAGTCTGATATTATTCTGTATATCCAATCTTTTCCAACTTTGTCATTCATTTTTTCCCCTAGATTCTATTCTTAAGTGTTATTTCTTTCCTCTTTGAAATAATGCCTGTTGATTTCCAGGAAACACTCTTACTTCCTTAGTGTCTCCATTACATGAGATGTAGACACCCACTGTCTTTTCCTTATTCTTGATGTATTGAAATATCAAGTTACTAAACCTCAGAATCCCTTCACTCCAACACTTGTATGTTCAGACTCCATGCCCTAAAACCATATCCTGGTTTTCATCATCATTCAGCTCTTTAATTTCCAGTATCCAACAACTTTAAATTCTGGTCATATTATCTTATTTTTCCACATCTCTGGTACAATTTTACTCTTGTGGCAAATGACCTGGCAAAAGTTTTGGCTTACAATTATTTGGATGGATGGATGGATGGATGGATGGATGGATGGATGGATGGATGGATGGACGGACAGACAGATTAGATAGATAGATAGACAGACAGACAGATAGATAGATAGACAGATGTAAATATTGAACTTCAGTATATATTATACATCAGTATATATTATATATGTATGTACGCATGTGTTTGTGTGTGTGTGTGTGTGTGTATAAATGCAAGTGTGTAGCCCATTTTTTAGGAATATTTTTCAAAGACTTATGTAAGATCAGACTACACTGATCTTACATAGGAATCAGTCTTGATATATATATATATATATATATATATATATATATATATATATATATGCACTCTGAGGCTACTGGGACTCTCAGGCTACTGGGGTTGAGATGTAGGAAGTCGAAATTAATCAAGATGGCCATTTTACATCTAAGAGTGAATATGCCTGTTTAATTTACTCAACCTTTGGCTGTACTCTGTCCTATCACTTATATGGCAAACACAGAACTCATTAAACCACTCAACTAAATTACAAAACCTTTCATCATAAACTTTGATCTCATTTTTCAATTTAAATAAGCATATTGAACTCATCTTGATAAATACTATGAAGACCACTGGGAAGTAAATTACAGAACCTCTTATTCTTCCACCTGTGACTTCTTTCTTAAATCACAGTAAGGGTGTAAAATATAAAACTGATGGAAAAGTTTAAGTTAAATATTATTTCATCATAAACATAGTATCTCACTTATTCCATTATTTCAATATCCATTGCTATAAAATGACATTTTAAAGATTAAAGTATTTCTAAATATTTTTATATTGATATATCTTCTGATTATCATAAGAATTATTTTCCTCAAATTTTATTAATTTGTCAGTTATTTAGATATCTACATAACCCTGGAGATAGTTTCACAAGGACTTTATAAAATTTTAAACATGGATTAATGTTTTAATATTATATTAATGGATTAAGAGAGTTAATATTTTCTGAAACCTACTTGATATTTGTAAAATGAGTTGTTTAATAAACTAGAGGCAGTGCTATATGTAAAAATTTAAATTCTGATGTTAGGTATATTGTAATGCCTTTACAAAGATCAACATTTCAGAGCATGTTTTCTTTATATTATGACCCTGAGCCTCCTGTTTTTGGAACAATATGATGAGAAATATCATAAATGCCCCACGCATTTAAAGGCAATATGTCTTTTAGTAGATGGTGTTGGTCTCCTGTTTGGATATCTTTGAATCATTTGTAAAGAATATATCCTTTTGTTTAGGAGTTTAGTGTCCATTTATAAGGACTTTTTAGCACAAACACATACAAATAGGCAATCTGAAATAATAGATGGAAAAATATGAAGTAATTCAGTTTATCCTCTTACAGTTACAGAATAAATGCTTATAATGAGCTATTCAGTTGCATTTGTAGTACAGCAATTAAAATATATTTTTTAACATCTCTCATATACTATTTCTCAATCTTAGTATCAATATTTTTCCCACATCCATTCAGTTAAAATTTTGACTCAAGAGCTTTATATTTACAATCAGTGATTTACCCCCAACAGATGTAATGACTATTCATAACACTTAAAAAGACTTTGATTTTCCTTATCATCAATTTATCATCAACATTAGCTGTACTAATTCTTTTCTTCTGGGTAATAACAGCTGGCTACAATAGATTAATAAAACTATCAGAATAATATCCTACTAGCAATGAATATATAAAAGAATAAAGTCTCTGATTTATTTATTTAGTATTAATTATACATTTGTTATTAAGAGGGCAAAAAAAATCTATAGTATAGTCTAAAGTCTCCTATGAAAGTAATGCTAATAGGTCTGTAACAGTTATAATTTCTGCTATTGGGAAATCTAAGAGATAAGGCTAAGAGGGCACTAGAGGCCCAGGCAGTGGTGTATTAGGGACTTTTATTAGATTCAGATGGTATAAGATAATTAAGCTGCTTTATCTTGCACATGTATGCAAATATTTATCAGACCTGCTGCCTTAACAAAGCATTATTACTAGCATGACCATACATCCTGTTTTTCCTGGGAGAGTGTTGGTTTACAACTGTTATTCAGGTGTTATTAATTATATCCCTTTGTTATAAAAGTACTATGTTCTGGACAATAAATTTTATGGTTACACTAGTTATAACTCAGAGAACTTTTTTAGAAAGAGATTGAAAATTAAACTATAATGAAAACTGTGAGATCAGATATTCAAATAAACTGCTAAATTTACGTGTAATATAGTATTTTAATAATAGGACATAACTAATCAGAAGTTAGAAATAAAGCTATGGCTTGCATGGGCATACTGTCAAAAATGTACAAGGTGACAGAGTTAAGTTAGAATAACTGATGGTATTATTTGGAATATATGGGAAAATTGAAGGTAAAAGGTATTTGAAATTGTACCTGCCATGCCTTATGAAAGTTGGAGTAAAGATTGGACAAGGGATGAACTGGAACAATAAAAACTTAAACAATTTTTATATGCTCTGGAAGTTCCATTTGGAGTCCTTGTAAATGAAAATAAATTACCCATCTAGGTATGAGACTTGTGGGCAAAACTTTTCACAGTTTGCAATATGAGACCCAATTTCTCACATTGAGGTGATAGTCACAAACAGTGCTGTACAACAAGGTAACATATAGCAATGCAAAGGTATTAACAGACAACATCATTGAGCAGGGGGTGGGAGTGTGTTTTCAGACTAACTTGCTGTAGTTAGCTTATAGTTCTAGTCATGGTTTTTGAATGGGGATAATGCTTTAGGTATTGAAAGTTATGTTATTGAAGACACAAAATATTATATACTGATGCCATTCAATCACATTTTCTACAACAATTGGAATGCTGTCTGCATGGAGTTATGGATAACAGAATGCAGGAATGGTAATAACCCTATTAGAGGTAATGTATGTCATGCAAATAATAGAAGCAAATATTCCCTATAAGATAACAGTATTTTTTGTCACTCTGACCCCAAGATCAAAAGTAGAAAGAAAATAAGTCAGATATGTCTATCCAGGTTTTGATTCTTTTGATGCAGATGCCAAATCACTGTGCATGTATGAATTTGTGTCTTGAGCCCTACCGGACCCACCCAACCCCCGAATATCTCTCTCTTTCTTGTCCCATTTCATCTTGATTTACTGTTTTCAGGATGGAAAAAACATTTGGCAAAAATGAGCATTAAGCAAAAAAAGAACATATACAATGACTCCATTTTTGTGAATATCAACTTATACAACTGAATAACCCAGCTACAGGCACAATAGAATTTACACCCTTCAGTTTAAGGACTGACTACTTCTTGTAGCAGTCAACATTGAAATAACTGTTTTCGACTGGTAACACACTGTTAAGAGACATTGCAGAAAATTAAATTTTCTGATAGCTGTGATCATCATTATCATCCACGGTTTAGTACACACAAGCATGAAAGGAAAAGCAATGTTCTCCCACACTGCTGAATTTCTTCTATGTTCTGTAATTTCTCTCACTGACAGGTACATGAAAAGTAATTGGTAAGTGTTGTAGAATTATAAAAATATAATAACACATATATCTATGTGACACTGTGCCAGAAACATGATTTATGTTTATTTTTTCCTGTAGTCAATTTTTATATTATTTTGAGTCTTCTCAGGGAGAATAAATTTTATCCCAATCATGAAAGTGAAACACTTCTCTTCGACTTTACAAATGAGGGGACTCAGGCACAGAAAAATTAACTTACTCAAGTCACATAGATTTGATCCACCCATTGAATCAATTGGTTCCTATTGCTGCATAACAAATCACCACAAATATAGCAGCTTTAAATCACACAAAAAATTATTATCTCACAGTTTCTGTCAGGAATACACAAATTGGATCTTTCCAGGATCTCACAGAAACCAAGGTGTCACTGGAGCTTCTACCTCCTCTGCAGCTCAGGGCCCTCACTGCTTTTGGATGACTTCATTTCCTGGTTGTATTCCTGAGGTCCCTATAGTCTTGGTAGCTGTCAACCAGGAAATGTTTTCATATTCTAGATGCCACCCTCTGGTTCTTGCCCTATGGCCACTTTCTCTCACCATGCAGAAGTTTGGAGCCAAGAAAGGTCTTCTTTGAAACACCATCTTTGAAGGACTGATATGATTAGATCAGGTCTACTCAGGAAAGTCGCTCTTGTGATGAACTCAAATGCCAAAAATAGCTGCATTACAGGAGTGCTCACCCATCATATTCACAGACCCCTCCGATCCCTCCCAGGGGTGGTTATATAGTGTATGTGAACCCGAGCATGGGGAGTTAAGAGGCCATGCACTTACAGGCTGTACTTTCACTTTGCTCCTATGTACTCTGGATCTAAACTGGTATGGGGATAAAGGTGGAATTTCCAGGGGTGGCATCACTTGTTTACTTTCTTTTTTGTCTTCCAAGAGCAGGGTTATACAGTTCACTGTGAGCAGGTATCATATAAGCAACCCACAAAAAACTCTATCTACTAAATCATGGCTTTCTCCAAGGTGTTTAGACTATACCTAGAGAGACATAATGGGCTCTTTAGCCTTGCTACAAGGCAAGTCAACATCTGATATTTAGAGATTTGGGTCGGTTGAATTATATTCCCATACGTAGGGAAGACTATCAACAATATGTGGGAAGTGAGTAACAGATTAGGACAGTACCCCTTTTTGGATACTTTTGAATCATTATCTCCCACCAACTCTGTCTCCCACCACCCCAATCTCAAACAATCTGCCCCTATCACTCTTGCATCCACACTGTCAACAGACATGAGCAGAGTAAGCACACTTCTTTAATTCAGGGACCATTAACTCTAATATAGCTTCTTATAAAGTGTAAGATTTCCACTGGAATGTAAGTTTCATGAGATCTGACTATGGTTGTCTTGTATCTTGCCCAAGACAATGCCTGGCACATAAGATATATTTAGCAAGTATTGATAGAATAAATGATAGACGTAAAGGTATACTGAATTGAGTAATATTATGTTATGCTAATTGTAAGAGTCAAAATATGGATTCATTTTGTTTTTGGCAAAGAGGAACAAAGTGCAATTACCATTATATCAATTGTAAAATTTTCTTGAGATATAATATTGCAGGTCTCTATGTTACAGAATATAGGAATTAGGTTTTTTACTTTCAGGTCACTGTATTTGCAAGTATATCACATTTTTAAGTAAATTCAATATCTCTAAAAATATGACATACTGAAATTATATTTCAGAAGTGTAGGAATCTACCACTTGTCCTTTTTTGCCTCGTATATTATGAATACAAACACTTAAATGTGTTTATCCATTTGTTTGCAAAATGCAAATGAAATGAACTAATATTCATCATGTCTTCCATTCCTAGGCAATACCTTGGCAATTAATGTTTGATTAATATATTGGGGGAGGGGCACATTAATGAAAACATCACACATTCTACAAAAAGTGAAAATGTTAGGTTAAGAGGTTAAACTATTTTATGATGATTTAGTCACAAGCTTTGCATTTTAATTTTACATAGAGGAAAAAGCAGGAATTAGTAGCTTAATATAGTACAAGAAAAGTTTATAACACAAGATTTAATAACACAACTAAAGCACCTAACAAATTTTAGACAACTCCAATTACATTTAACTATTGAAATAGAGAAAACTACTGACTTTAAAATATTGCTCTATTTGTCTGCATTGTTCATTTATTCTACTGCTTATCTTTACTGTTGTGCTTGCTAAAATTAAATTGACACTAAGGTCTTATGAACTTTGGCATATCCATTCTTTAAATGAATAACATTTTAAATTGTGATTAACTTCTTTCAATGACCAAAATATGGTGACCATATCTCAGGTCTATTTAGAGGAGGAAATAATTTCATGTGCCCAATAAATGTCATGTTTGAATAGAAAATTTTTAACAATTACTTTTCAAAAGAATTCACACATCAGAAATATCATTTTTAGTTTTTAGAACAAAGAAATTCATTTACTAAGAAAGTGACTAGATTATAAATTATTTAAGCTATAATTTTAAATGCCATCCACACTCCCCCAGTGATTTTGCTCTTTGTTTTTAATTCTGTGGTTTTGATACAAGTCAACCAGTTACTGAACAGTTCAACTAGAAAATCAGTGAGATAATTTCTAAGTGTCACTTAATGAAAAGAGCCAATGATCTAAAAAAAAATTCAAATGTAATCATACAGAGGGATGAAATCAATTTATCATATCATTTCAAAGTAAACTTTTGGAATTGAGTTAAAATCCCACACTATGAGTAAGGAGCAGATCATAGTACCAATTTTGCCACAAAAGAGCCATGTGATTATTGGCAAGTCATCTTTCTAACTCAGGTTTTCTCTCATCTAAGAATAATAATTTCTATTATTGCACCCTTACAATGATGTTAACAATGATGTTATCAGAATGGGTTAAATTCATAGATGTGACAGTACTTTTAAAACATCAGTGTATTTTATGTTTACTTGTTCAGACCAGTCAATACACATAATTACTGTGACCTCATTCCCAATGTTCAATAACACCTCTAGTAGGAGAGAACTAATGGAACATTCATGAGTTATTTTCTAATCAATATGACATCTGCTTTTTTGAAATTATTTTTATTTATTTTCAATTCAGTTAATATTTGGCTACCCAACCAGGTATTACCACTGTTGTGCACTCACCACTAACTCACTATTATACAATGAAAGAAAATACAAGATGATTAAATGGACACCTTACCGTATGGGAGAAAATATTTACATGATAAATGATAAGGGATTAATATCCAAGACATACAAAACACTCATACAATTCAACAATAAAAAAATCAAAGAACCCAATTAATAAATGGGTAGCAAATCTAAACAGACAACTCACCAGTGAGGATCTCTAAAAGGCAAAAAGACATGAAAAAATGCTCACTGTCACTTCTAATAAGAAAGATATTAAACTGAACAGTTCAACTAGAAAATCAGTGAGATAATTTCTAAGTGTCACTTAATGAAAAGAGCCAATGATCTAAAAAAAATTCAAATGTAACCATACAGAGGGATGAAATCAATTTATCATATCATTTCAAAGTAAACTTTTGGAATTGAGTTAAAATCCCACATTATGAGTAAGGAGCAGATCATAGTACCAATTTTGCCACAAAAGAGCCATGTGATTATTGGCAAGTCATCTTTCTAACTCAGGTTTTTTCTCATCTAAGAATAATAATTTCTATAATTGCACCCTTACAGTGATGTTATCAGAATGGGTTAAATTCACAGATGGCATCTGTGAGAACGATAAATATTAAAACAACAACAACACCAAAAAAAAAAGTGTTGAAGAGAATGTAGAAGAAAAAGGAACCCTCTTATACTGGTGATGGTAATGTGAATGGAAACAGCCATTATGGAAAGCAATATGGAAACACAAATAACAGACAACCTGGCAATTCCACTCTTAGGCACAGAATATGGAACCATCAACAAAAAACCTATATGCCCACAATGTTCACAACGGCATTCTTTCCAATAGTTAGGACATGGAAGCATCTTAAATGTCCATCAAAGGACAATAGAATCAAGAAGAGGCCATATATGAATACCATAGAGTATTATATAGCCATAAAAAGGATGAAGTTTTGAACAAAATGGAGGGAATTAGAGAGAATTACGTGCAGCAAAGTAAGTTAGAATGTTAAAAACAAATACTGGACATTTGAAGACAACTCGATAATGTGAAAATACTTTTAAAAATAGTGAACATCAATAAACATCCTGAGGGCTCTGAAGTTAAGAGGGAGGGGGAGGAAAAGGGGCTAGGGAACACAGGGATGGTGGTGGGGAAAAAATGAAAAGACTATATACTGAATATGTATGATATTTTCCTGTTATAACCGGTTTTATGTCACAGAATATATTTGAAAATAGTTACCAAAACTAATTATTTTAGGTAGACCAGAAAATATTGGTAGCACCAGAGATTATATTTAAACTGAATGGTTCTGAGTTGTAGCAGCCTCATGATGCCTGTGCATGCTATTGTGACATAAGTCACAAGCACTGGCAGTGTGAGTTGCCGTTCTCTTGTGAGATTTTAGGTCTTATATACTCTTCTGAGTCTACTTGAACTGAATTTTATAGTTTGTGTCACCGCCACAGTTTTGCAGAAATTACTTTTTATTGTCTAGAAATATAAATTAAGTAAAGATCATTTCAGAATCACATTTAATAATTTTCTCATGAGATTTCTCAAAACCAATTTAGAGAGACAATGCCATGCAATGCCAACACTATAAAAGCTTTAAAATCAGAGAAATCTGGATTTTAATTCTAGCTCTATGGCCTATAATTTTGCAATTTTCCACATTAGATAAATTTTCTGAACCTCTGTGTTTTTCATGTGTATAATGGAATTATAAGATTGGCTTTTTTGGTTGGTTGTACAGGTAAAAAGATTATACAGACACACATATGTACAGACAGATATAGTTAGCGTGTAGAGAATTCATTAAAACGCAATATATGGCAGTGCTCTGGAGAAACAAACCTATCTCCTCATTGATTTTCCTCACTCTTTTCTCACTTTTCTGCCTGGGAAAAGCTACAGTCATCTGTTTACAGAAGAGACCCTTGTTTGAGTTTGAGGATCCTGGACATGCCTGGATACTTAGTGCAGCAGGATCAGTAAGATTCCTTTAAGGAATGCACCATGGTGAATACTGTAGTCATGGGCTGAATAGTGTATCCTAAAAAATCCTTATGTTGAAGTCCTAATCTCTAGTGTCTAAGACTGTCACTGTATTTCAAGACAGGGTGTTCAGGAATACAGGAGACAGAGGCAATTACAGCAAAATGATGTCATATTGGTGGGTGCTAGTCCAATATAACTGGTATCCCTATAGGAAGGAGATCAGGACAAAGACTCACAGACAGTGAATGACCACCTGAGTGTAAGAAGGTAAGTATCTACAAGTCAAAGAGAAGGGTCTCAACAGAAATCAAATCTACTGACCACATGATCTTGGGCTTCCACCCTCTGGAACTCTGAGAAAATAAGTATCTGTTAGGCCAGCCAGTTGGGTGTTATGGCAGTTGCAATGAACTAATACAACCATACCCTGAAGCCCTGAAGCCAAAAGATTTGGTTTAAGCTGAATGACAACATCTGAAGGCAGTACGGTCTCTCAGCACAGTCTGGTACCTATAACACAGCCTGATGCTGCCAAATTTTCATAGAATTGTGACAAATGTTCATTCATTGCATTGAAAAATAAAAGTGAAGAGATTTTTTAAACCACATTTTATATAGAAAATTGACAGCTTTAATATTAGCAGCAGACCCAGAAGCAAAACTCAGGAAAACGGATGGATCCTACACAAATGATGGAGAAAAATAAGTCCATGACTAGAAGGAAAGAGAAACTGAAAAGCTTCAAATAGAAGACAAAATGATGTCAAGTATTTATTTGTGGATTTTCAGAGAATTTGTTAGTTCTAATAACCTGCCTAGCAAGAACAATTACGTGAACTCACAGCTTATATGGAAGCGGGGTTACTATCTAACTTACAAAACGAGTCAATCAAAGAGTATGTCTGTAAAGTTGGTAATGAAAACTCTGAAGTTATTAAAATACATCTGTAGTCGATTTGGCAATGATTTGATTTTGACTCAGCTATCAATACAGAATATATTTAGAAATAAATGATCCTAACAGCTATGCATACATGAACAGACTGATGAAATTAAGTTGTCAAATATTGGCATTATTCCTCATTCACGAAAAGCTAGAAATAGTCTTTTTAATGAGAAATATGTTTCTTTGGAAAAAAATCAAGGTCTCTGAAGCCAAGTAAACAGCATGAAGCTATCAGGTACAATAAAATGTAAACAGAAGTGGGGCTAATTAAGAACAAGTTTGTGAATTAAAGTTTTCTCAGGTTGAATGTTCAAGCTGCCTTTCCTTTCATCATTTTGGTGACATTTTACTTTTTTATTTTTTTTAATCAATGTCCAGTTTCCAACTACTGTTTTACTTTCATTCATGATTTTTTTCATTCATCTACTCATTCAAGGAGATTTAATGGAGGCCTTCCTATGTATCAGTCACTCTCACTGTTTCAAGTGATAAGGGTTTGGGAATAGCATAGAAAAAAATCTCTGTTAGAATACCTTCTTGCTAAGACTAGCACATGCCAGACTCATTTCTATCTCAGGGTATTTACACTTGTTGACATCTCTGCCTGGACCAATCTGTCCTCACAGTTTCACATCTCACTGCTCATTTTGCAAGCCTCTCCTGATAGTATTTTTAGAATGCTTCAATGAAAGGATGCTAGATGCCTTGGTACCGTATAACCAGGTCTCACCTGAAAAAGGATGAGTTTTATGTCAGAATTATAGTTTAAGGATTTAGAGGACACGGTTGAATAGAATAATCACAGCCAAGTAATTGTTTTCTACTTACCATTGCTGCTATTATGTCTCTGTTACTTCCCTAACTCTCCTTTCATTATGACAAGTGTTATTGAAAGCAATAGAGGAACATTGTGCTTAAGAGAATGGACTCTGGGGACAAACTGTCGGATCCAATTAGTTTTATGATCTTGCATAGGTTTCTTAATCTCCATGTATTTCAGCGTACCACATCTGTCAGATTTGGAAGAACCACCTAATCCTTGTATGATTGTTGTGATAATTGAATGAGATGTTGTACAAAAAGATCTTCATCAGCTACATACATCTCTGAATTATTGTAATTAGCAATTCACTTTTCTTTTGCTTCATTTGTCTTTTCTTTGCAGCTACCTCTGCTTCACAGATTTTACCTACACTTTCTCTGCATGTTTTTAGCTTTCTGCTTACACTTATCCTGCCCTACTGCCTGTTGCTTTTATTATCCTTCAAAAAGATGATCTTGATTTAGTCATTATCACTTATGTTTAGCCCAAATCTTTTGGGAAATGTTCCACTCCTAGTTTCCTCAGCCCATCCTGGCGTGATGGCAACTGAGACTCGGGAGGCAAAGCTGTGGCCTTCATCAAAGGTACTGCAGGGACTGAGACCCTACCGAGACCCTCTCTGAGGTGTCCAGTAGTCATGAATGATTTACCTTACCAGAAGTGTAAATGAAGATTACAAGTGCTTGTTCCTATTACTGAGGCAAGACAGGACATGTTGAAGTGACTCCAGGAAAAAAAAAAAAAAAAAGAGGTGCTAGGAAACTAAGAAAGGAGGAAATGAGTAAATAGGAAATGAAACAAATAAAACAAATGGAAAGTCTGACAAATAAAAGTCTTACTTTTTTAGAAAAAGAAAGTTATGTTTCCACATCTGGAGACTAAAATCAGTTGCATTATCTATAGCTCATTGAATGGAGCTCAATCATTAATATTTTACTCATGTACATACTTCATTTTGATGCAATTTTCCTGTATAACCAGCCAGAATCATTTGAAGGATGTTTAGCAAAAATGATGGAAATACTCAGCTGCATCTGTTCATCATTTGGCTAACCATATTTTTGCATAAATTTAAGATGGGCTTAAGCCACCACCATTATTTTCTTTATCCTTCCCCTTCACTGTTCAAATCTGCATGCCAAAATTTATTATTATTCAGGTATCCAATCACACTACCATCCCAGCAATCTTGTTGAAAGAAGCAAAGCAAAATTGAGAAGATGTTGTTTTCTAAAACCACAGGCACATAGAATACTTCCCTCAGCAACAACCAGTGGTTGTTGCAATGACAAACAACTTTAATAATGAAAATAGACTCTTGGTTTTACCTACACAGATGCAGTTTAATTTTCTTCTTCCTTATTAGAATCTCACTAGCGCTCCTCCTCCACCTTGCCCCCAGTTAAAAAATAAGTTGGCATGCACAACAGTTCTGTTCATTCTGAATTTAATATACAATTTCTCATACACACAAAGAGATGAAATGGTTTCTAAAAACATTGACTTATAATGATGACAGTAGAATCTAATTCCCTCAGGTGCTCACTTAGTACTTATCTCTCTGCTGGAGAGTATAATAAGGTCGTCAGGATTATTGAAGTTGACAGAGCACCAAGCTCAGATTAATTACATCATAGAATTCAGAAGGAATTAGAAAAAGCAACAGTACGCCCCTGGCAAGTGCATATATTTTTTATAGTTCTCTAAGGACTCTCAGTATAATATAATAAAATGAGTAAAGGGTGGCTAATGTAATTGATTTGTAGGTTCTGTGAATCAGATTCTGAAAGATTAACTATTCTGAGAGTAAGCAATCACAATCACAAATTCCAAGAAAACTCTCATAGCAGAATGTCTTTAATAAGGGAAGATTAATTGAAGGGTAAGTGAAGGATCCTAATACAGATAAATTTCCTACCATATTCCAGAAAATGTATAGTCATTTCAACAGTTAGTTTTAAATGAGCAGGCAAAATACCTTTTAAAAAATGGAGACTAAGGCTGACATAAGTTAAGAAACCTTCCCTAAATCTGCTAACTGGGAGAGATCATCAGCATTTTAATTTATTACCTAAGTTCCAACATCGTTCCTCTTTAACATAGGAAACGCCAAAGTATTGCTTTTGAAAAGTTGCCACGTCAGCTGAAGAAAAATGTACACAGGTAATACTCATATGGTTCATAAATATATATTAAGTGCCTTATTTCCTGAGGATTAAATATATGCTTGATTTAAATGTAAAAGTTTTTAAGAATCAATGACTCCCTTACAATTAGCTTGGGGAGGTATGACATATAAAATCTAAAATACTAACAAAATTCTAAAGGGCTGCCTGCACCATTACATTGATTGAAATCTAGAAGCATATCAATACTGCATGTCTGATCATCTGAAATAGCAGGATCTCTCTCTCCCCAACACTTTCAGCCCTTCCTCTGGTGGGCATGAGGCTCACACGATTAGGCCTCAACTGGTAGAGGTGAAAATTTTAAATTGAATACAAGGTTAAAGTTTTGATTTAGACTGGATCAGAAATTTTAGTATCTGAAAGTGACCCCTAAATTATAGTGTATCCCTGAAATGTCACGCAAGGGCAGAAAAGCAACCTTTATAAAGGACAGTTAAAGCATAAAGGAAAAAATAAAGTGTAGGTTCCTATGAGTTGACCACTCGTGGGCAACAGTGACGTATTTGCTAACTACTAATCACAGCAGAGCATTCCTTGATTACCTACAGGGTATAGCCCCTATCACCAGCCCCAGGACGCCTAGGCCACTGTTGACCTGATTACATGACTGTCTCCATGGTGTTCTTGGGATAATTCTGCCTGTGATAACATCATACTTTACTGACGCAAGTGTATGATCACTGTGTCCCCTTCCCTGTCCCTCATAAAACTTTGTCTCCATTCCTGTCGAACCTGCAGGAGCTTATTCCTCATACCATTGTTGCATGATCAGCTTTTACTAGCCTGTATAATTTCAATGAATGAAACAAGAACTTCTGCTCATGTAGCAGACTTGCCTTGCGGACCTACTCCATGACTGTTGTGTCCCTCATCCCATTCCACATTCTTGCTGCAATGCAACAACAAAGTTCATGTTGCAATAATAAAGCATTTCTATAGTCTAGCCTGTTACATAATTTGTTTGCATGTGCATAAAAGAGGCACTTTGACCTACACTTGCAGAAAGGTTACTCTAGTTTGGTGAAGAAGTAATTTGTTTGTTTTGCAAGTTACCGGGCTTTAGAATTTGACTACATGGTCATTAGGGGAATGGCTGGCTAGCTGCTATTCTGGCAGCAGTGAGCAAGGACAGCTGTTAGCCTCAGAGCGAGGGCATAACAGCTACACTATAAAAATTAGCTCTAAAGACTGTCAAAGCAGATCAGTAGCCACTATTTTGCATCAGGGTAAATCTCCCTGTATTTTTGTTTTTCCCCCACCCCACACTGCTGCACGTGCATAAACAGTCAAGTGGCTTCTGGCAATCTGATTCAGTGGAACTACAGCAAAATACAGGACTCTTAATTTTAATCACTCTCAAAGTGATTTTGCCCAGGTTTTGCCAATTTTGAATTTTAAAAACTGTGAAAGCCCTCTAATTAATGGTGTTAGTAATGATATTATGTCCCTTGTGTCTCTGATTTTAGTATCTTATAATCAGGTATAAGAAAAACATAATACATTTTAAATGATGTCCATTCAAAATTAATTTTGAGTTCATTGCTCACAGATGCATTCCTTTAGCATTTCAGAAAACTGTTGATCAGAAGATATGCTTTCTATAAGCATCAAGTTGCCATGATTTTCCTGGCTGTAGAAAGGCTTATGGAATTAAAGCCAGGGAGGTTCGAGGCAGGGCTAGGTATACTGGGACTTCTTCAGGAGCTTGAACTTAATTCTTGAAGTTAAAGACCAGGTAAATGAAGAGATTCCGTAAACATGAACCAGCACAGAATACAGTGCAGAATGATTTCAAAGGGGAAGTAATTGCCCATCTAGTCCCTGGGGAGGGGGGAGGGGGTAAGATTATTGTAAAAGGGAATTTTGCACATTTTCCTCTCAGCATGCTCCAGCACAGGGAGGACAAGCTGGGGGAATGACTGGGTTTATTTATGAGATTGCTTAAAGGATACATTACACAGAAAATAAACTGGAGAAATTGCATGGCTGTGTTTTTCCATACACAATCAAATGCTCTGCACAATTGATACACCCCATAAAATCATGCGATGCTACATAGACTGTACAAAATATCAGGATGAGGGCATTTGCTTGGAAGTTGTCCAGGAGACAGTATATGAAATAATTTATTGCATTGCCTCAACCCTGAAAATGAAGATATCTGTGGGGAAAAAACACACGAGGAAGAAAAATATAAGAAAAACAACTGATAACACACTGTGGAGGTCAAAGTCTGCCCACCAGAGAGGGCTACAACTTTATTTCTTAGAGGGTCCCTGCTTCAGAGTGTTCAGTACACAGTGAACACTAGAGAAGTCCAATGAGACTAAATATTTGAAAAGTCTCTCCTTCAACTAGTAAGTTAAACTCAATCCACTATAAAGAGTAGTTAACGTGGGACTCAGTAAATGCAATTGAGTGCTTGCTTTTTTCTGGGATGCCTTTGCATGGAGAAAATGAAGGTTGTTCAAATCCCCCAAAATACCACTGCTTTTGTAAACCAGTGCTCACATATATGGCAAAACTAAAAAGATGAAAATTAGTATTAAGCCTAATAGAAAATTTCAATGGATCTTCCTCTTCTTTTTAACCAATGCAATATTTTAAATTTATTATTTCATCTGTCAAACAAATGATCTTAAATGACTTACTCTATGGAGTCTGTTTGGTCTTCTGGGTAAATTTTCCAGAAGATTAAAACATCCTAAAAATCTTTTCAATGGTCATTCTGTTTTTCTTTTGAAGTGTCTACCTTTTGCCTCATATTATATTTTAGGTTCTTTGCACAAAATTTTTACTGTATATTTCCCAAATCTAGGCTCTGTTGAAAATCATGGGGACACAACAGAGGTGAGGGAATACCTGCTGTTTTGAAGCTTACAAACTATTACATAAAAACAGCTATGATTAATGGGGGCTAGGGTAGGAAGGAAAAAAAATAAAATAAAAGGAGGAAATTCCTCCACTCTCTTTCTCATAAGGCCTCCAATTTCCTGCTCCTCTCACCAAAAAGAGGACATCTTTAGAAACCATATCTGTCTGCCACAGATTTCAGTTCCCAGTCCATTTACAGCATTAAATCAGCACAATCCTCAAATAGTACCCCATCTACAGCTCTGTTATCACTATAGACTGTGTTGAAGAACTAATGATTTTATGTATTCATTCTCTAGATCAGTGCTGTCCAACTGTACTCTCTGAAGATGGAAATACTCATATGCTAGTCAATATGAGAGCCACGAGACACATATAGCTATTAACCACTTGAAATGTGGATAGTCTGATAGAGGAACTGAACTCTAAATTTCATTTAGTATAAGCCAATTTCAACTTAAATGTTTTTGATGACTACCATATTGAATAAGACAGTTATACCCTTTGGGTCCCTTAGGGCAGCAATTTTGTCTTTCTTTGCTTCTAGCATCTAGGATGGTCAGGATAGTCTAGGGTATGCTGTGGTAACAAATCAAACTCAATGTCTCAATGCTTTAACCTTCAAAGTATATTTCTTGCTCATCACACATTAATATGTGAATTGATGGAAGCTTTGCTCCCCACCATTATGCAGTGTCCCAGGCTATCAGAAATTCCATCGCTGCATCATTTGGAACACAAGATGCCTATGAATCCCTTAGTGTGACAAAGTATTCATATAAATTTAAATAGCCTCTTCTAAGGCTCAATAAAAACCTCCTCAGTAGGACAGGTCGCGTGGATTTACCTGCATGTTTGGGGGCTGTGAAATGAAGGGAATATGTTGTTTTTAAGTGATTAGTCATTATCTCTATACCACAGTTTCTGGCACATAATGCTGCATGAATAGTGCCTGATTTTGAAAAAGGAGAGAGTTTTATGGCAGTTAAAAAAAAGCTTTTCAGAGAAATGAATAAGCAATGATAACTAAGTGGAAAAGTATTAAAAAGTCTATTCTGGGAGTATTGATTGATAAATCCAAAAGTTGGACAAATAGATAAAAAGGGTGAATTCTAGGTCAAGAAGTTATATATATATATATTTGGAAAATAACCACCACTGAATGGTTTTACTGGGTCATAAATTTTAAACTGAATTTAATCTTCTTTTTCCAAGACAACAAAATAGAGAATATAGATGAAATTTACAAGAATATTTTAAGAGGGGCAACAAACATATATAGAGATGAAATAATAGCACCAATGCACTAATATATTGACCCTTGCAGTAGCTCAAAGACTGCTGTAAACATTTTACATCTATTGTTTCATTAAATCCCACAAGATATAATAAAAACTATAAATTCACTTGAATTTAGAGATGAGAAACTAAAGGATTATCAGAGTAGTTAAGGAATTTACCGTAAGTCATGGAAATTTACCAAAGTTGCCAAACTTGAAAAAATCTACCAAATTACCAAAAAGCAAGAGATATGGAATATATTGAGGGGAAAAAAAACACGGAGAAGTGTAGAATGAGACTCAGAGGGACCATAAAAAAAAATGCCTGAAGAGTCACCTTAAGGAATGGAATAAAGCAGAAAACCCATAGTTTAGTGAGAAATATGCCCCATCACTCCAGTTTTCCACTTGGTGAATCCAGGCATGACGTAAAACAAAAGCAAATCTGCCCCTCCACCCCCACCAAAAAAAAAAAAAAAAAAAAAGACCTAGTTGAAGTAAGCTTTGTTTTGTTCTATTGGTGCTGATTAGTCTTTGTAGAAATTCATTGACTCATCTCTCCCTCTCTGGTTAGGTCATGACCAGCTCCACATGAAATGATATCAGAGGTAATATTTTGTTCAGTTGAAAATTCCATTAATTAGTCAAAACTGTTGCTATTTTTTCAGGACTGATACAAAAAAATTAGGGGAAATTTGGCTTATTGAGATGTAAAGTCATTTGTATCTTACTTGTCAATATTTGATTCATTAACATCTGGTCACCTTTGTCATGGTAACTAGAAACAGAATATATGTCCCACATACAAAAGTATGTAAATCCTGCTATCTTTAAAAGTAAAGAGTACCTCTTCCTTATTATTATTTATTTATAGAGTTACTTATAAAAAATCTTCTGGGGCAAATACAGTTGTAGTCACAGAAAATATTTAGGTCCTCTATTATAGCATTTTGATGCTTTATAAAAATCGGTGAGGACTCAAAATGAATGTCACTGGTAGTGAAAACTCCCACAGTTGCACACCAATTACACTGGTCAACAAATTTTTACAAAAGTAATGTTACTGAAATAAAATTAGTCATTTCCTATTAATTTGTATGTGCTCAACACAAATATGGCAGTCAAATTTGAATTTTGGCTCTAGCTTTTTTTTGTAATTTGCAATACATTGATGTTTACATCATGAAATGCATGCCAGTAGTAATAGGCCTACAGTTAATACCTGTAAAAAATCCAGTCATAGACTACTTCTTAGAGTTCTTCGCTTATTTCTTGTACAGCTGTTCAGGAATAGAATAGATGGAAGACAGTTTCCATTGTGCAAAAGCACAGCCTTAAGACTCAGTTTCGAAGAGTCTAGAAATAGTCTCCATTCTTGTGGGTCATTCTGAGTGATTTCTAAGGCATTCATGAGGCCCTCAATATTGGAACAGAATACCAGAGTACTTTCCTTTCTGAAGAAAGACTCCAACTGCTGGTGGTGCTTTCGATATCAAGTAATTGTGACATCTTCTTCTAGAAGATTCCATTCTTGGAGTCTTGAACCTAGCAATTCTGCCTTGTTCTTGGATAAGTCCAAATCACAAATCAGGTCATTTAGTTCTTCCTGTGTTAGTCTGTGTGGGATTTATGATGCACCACAGTGAAAATCTGGATCACTGCCTGCTGATGGAACAGAAGAATAGGGCTGCTCACCCTTGTCCTCATCAGAAGAATCAAGAGAATATTCTGCTGGAGGTTCTGGAATAGGAAGTCTCTCACCATGTGGAACTGGTCTCAATGCATACGGAATGTTTGGGTAGACTATTCTCAACTTCTTTTGCTTACTTATTCCACCAGAAAGAGGAGGAACCAAGCAGAAGTAACAGTCTTTTCTGTGGTTGCTTGGCTCTCTCCACATCATGGGGACTGCAAATGGCATTGATGGTCTTTTGCCATTTAACCACAATGAAAGCTGTGCTGTACACATAGTTCAGCATATATGTGGGGCTCAAGTCTTGTCTTGGTCACCAACCTGGCATCCATAGTAAAGATGATAAGCCTTCTTCACTTGAGACGTGATACGTTCTTCTAGTTGGCAAATGTCACTTCCCCACAAATAGAGCAGAAATTGTCCACACTATGAATGCACTTTTGAGGCATTACTGTTCAGTATTGTGCCTAAATGGATAAAATAATAATAGTTCTATGGAACAGTAGCTTAAACTGTCTCGCACAAAGTTTGAAATATTTTTAATGCTTAACCTTTCCAACAGGGCTTTGTATAGTGCACTGCTAACATCAGCTTACTTCAGCAGCCGCCTGTCGGTAGTATTGCATTGCATCAGAAAATAATGCAATCAACTCTGGATGATGTGTGCATGATGGTATTATGCAATGCTATGCAATATCACATCATTCCAGGCTGATTTAGGATGTTGCTGCAGTCCTACTGGATAAATATACATGGTGAAACATATAAAATGAATTATATGAAATATCTTCAAAATGAGAGCTAATAAAAGATTTTCAGGGTTATAGTCATGTTCAGCACACCAACATACTACAGATTAGGGCCTTTTTAAGTAAGTAACGATCTCAGTGTTGACCAGCGTTATTATTTGCCAATCAGCAGTACTTTTTGCTGAGAACAAATGACATCTGTAGAAAATCAAATATGGCAAGTCCACAACTTTAAGGTGTCATTCAATTTTTCAACTGCATCCTAATGTCATGTTTTTAAAATTGCTTCATGTTCTCATTTCTGCTCTGTTTATGTTGCTACTTTGGAAATAGATACCAAAAACAAACTACATTTTGAAATGTTAACTCCATTAAGAAAGGAGTTGTCTTTATCCTTCTAGCAAACATAATTACCAATGCATTTGATGGTGAACCAGGCACTAAAGAAAGGTGTTGTCAGAGATATTAAAAAGTCTTTGCTGCCCCACATAGAGACAGTTCTTTCCGTTTTCTGCAGTCTTCCTCTGGATGCCTCAGATCTATGGTCTTAAGGAATTTTCTTTGATTTGCAAATCTTCCTGTCTTCTGCAAATGCAAAATTTGCTCCTGCTTCATCAATCATCACTGCCTAGAGCTCTGTACTAGAATTTAAAACCAGAGCTTTATGTTCCATACTTAGATTTGGAGACCTTGTGGTATGAGATGAAAGGTCAAACGTAGTATTATGGCATGCCTGTAAACCTAAGTCAAATACTGTTTTAATCTTGTTTCACTTACTCCTAATATTAATAATCTGATTTGTGAGATTCCATGTCCTTCTCTACTCACATAGTTCAAATGGGCAAATGGTGTCTTAATTTTCCTAGAAACACAACCACACACACACATGCACACGCGCACGCACACACACACACACACACACACACAAACCTTGGGAAATTAAAGTAGTATTTGAGGAGGAACCCTGAGACTTTTGAGTGTTTGAAGGTACTGGCAAATTGTGGAATCTTCAATCATAAACAAGGGCTAAAGAACTAACTGAAAGCGCAAACAGAGGAACTATTTATGACCTCTCTTCATTGCTTGAATCTAGCTAGAGGCAATACAGTCAAAACAGATTTCATAGAAAAAGTCAATGAAGCAGTGACCTAAGGCAGAGGAAATATTGCTTCAGCAATAAATTTCTTCACTAACTAATAAAGTTGTCTCTTTTTTTCTGTGAATCTTAGTGAAACCAACACGTGTTGAATAGCACATTACTTCTAGCTTTATTGACCCTGCTTTTTCTCACTGTGCTGGTTTTTCAAACAAGCAATCCTCTCATTCATCCAGTTCTTACACATTTATTGAGTTATAGGTAGAATTTTAACCACTGGAATATTGAAATTTAAAGAAACTCCCTCAATTTGTTCACAATTGCTTTAGATATAAGTGAACAGACAGAACTTGATCTAGGGTGGAAATCAACAGCACAGTGGTTGGGGAATGTAAAAGAGAGGCATTTAACCTAGAGGCATTGAATTACAAACACAAAACCTTACATCCCACAGTGCATACTTGTATGCCGAGTACAAGACAAATCTTTTTTAACCCTATATTTTAAGAAGAATCCTTTGCAGTAATTTTTAGAAACTCAATTTTTGTGTATTTCAAATGTTGGAAGATGGTATTGGAAAAGGAAGACCTTTCATACCTTCCTCTTGTAGAATCTGGGAACATTGTTGTACAGAGTTTGCAAATAATTGCCCTATATAAAGTAATGGAAGGAATAATAATGTACTACCTCCTGAGACGTAACCTTAAGACTGAGAATAATTTAAAGAAACCATAAATCTCTACATGTTTCACAAAAGCTATGTTCAAAAACATTTTAATTTTATTCTTATAAATAAAATGTATACAACATCAGGGAATATTAGTTCCGAAATGTTTTCACCCAGTTGTCCAACAATAGGTATTAACTATGAATGCGATTATAATTAATGACATAAAAGCATCACATGGGAATGAAAAAATATATACTATTCAGTGCAATACTTTCATCATCATTAAAAAATCTTCCTTGTTGATTAAATCATTATAGATTCAAAAGAATATTATTCTTGATATGCTTTCCATAAAATGTGAAGAGATACCAGAAATATAAGTCATTACTGTCTTTTATGAATTTGTCAGCAATACCAATCCCCTAATGTATATTCTACCTTAATCAAAGATTCTATGATATGTTTTTAACAATAATTTGGATTTTAAAAATTGAAAGTTTTAGATAGCCAAATCTCTTATTTTTTAAAACCCTGACTTGTAATCTATATCATTATTTATACACTTTTACTTACAACAAATGATTTGATTTTGAACTATGCTATCTTCTCAACTAAATCTCTCATATGCATGACAATGTATGCTATAAGGTACGACAAAATAATATTCACAAATCACACACTTAATCTGTGCTTAAGGAACTCTCTTAATAAAAGGTATAAAAATCTCCTGTTCTCAAAAGATCTATGTCTCACTTTCTTAAACTCGCTTTTAAAGTCTTCATGATTTGGGCCTCCCTGGTGGCAATGAGTTAAGCGCAGCGCTGTGGTGTTATCCACAGCTGCGGCAGCGCAAGTTCGATGCCTGGTGGGGTGGGGTGGAGAGGAGGTGGCAGGGGGGCAGAGGGGGAATCCCACATGGCGGGGCAGACCTCCTGTCTCCCCTGCTGCTCCCCTCAGCAGTGTATTTCAGTCAGTCTGCCTGTTCTGCTCCCCACTCTGTCTCTGGTGAACCCTCTAACCATCTCACAGTTCTGGCCTGCACCCCAGCTTGTATGCAAAAATAAAATAAACCTTAAAAAATAAAGTTTTCATGATTTGGTTTCAACTCTAAGAATTTTGTGTCATCACTACTTACTGCGTATGTTGTTTTCCAGAAAAAACAAGATACTTTATTTTTCCCCAACTATACACCATTTTCTTCCCCTGTACTCTTGACTTTATCTTTTCTGCAGTGTCTTCTTCATCAATAATGGTCTATTAAAAGCCTACCCATTTTTAATTTACAAAAAGTTTTTAGTCTTCAATGTTTACATAAATATATTCAGTAAGAGATTGTTTTATAGCATAAAGTTATTACACTCATTTGTATAAATGATTTTTAGTCTTAGTTGGTAGTTCAATGGAAAAAAATATTCCTTTTGAACATAAAATTCAAGTATTTTTTGAATCCTTAAGTAAAATTTCACAAGTCGGTTGAGTGCATTTGAGTCAAACTGAATGGAATTATATTCTGGTTCCATCATTTTCTAGCTGTGTTTTGTTGGAAAGTTATTTTCAGGGTCCCAGTGGTCAAATTTAAAATGTGTTTTATATCAATCAATGCCTCAGAGAGTAGTTATAAAAATTAAATTAATACATACAACTAGCATATTTAGTACAATGTCAACACGTGCTATTTTCAACAATGCATAAAACTTATTGAATGATTTTGAATAGGAAAAATTTCTTCTAAATAAGTTCTACAGAACTTATTTTTCACTTAGGTATATGTTTTATTTATTTTATCAGTTAATTATACCCTTTAGCTTATTATTAACCCAATTTGACTACAGATTGGAGTTTAGAAAGTTTTCCCTACAAACGTTTTATATAAATTACTTGAACAATGAATTTTGAACCCATTTTAACAGCCTGACTCTAGATTTTTTATGTTGATTTAAAAGAGATATATTTGACATAAACTTTAAAATTTAGTTAATCAGGAACTTAGTGGTTGATGTCCATATAACAGACATAATAATATAATGAAACGTTATTGAAATGCACAGCAACTTGACTAATCAGTATTTTTGTTCTATTATAAAGGATTTCTGCTTATTGACATTAACGTTAAAAATTCTACTATTTGGGCCTCCCTGGTGGCGCAGCGATTAAGCGCTGCGCTGTGGAGCTGTCGGCAGCGGCGACACGAGTTCGGCGCCCGGCGGGGGAGAGTCCCACATGGCGCGGCAGACCTCTCCTGCCTCGCCTGCTGCTCCCCTCAGCAGTGTATTTCTGATCTGCCTGCTCTGCTCCCCGCTCTGTCTCTGGTGAACCCTCTCGCTGCCCCACGCCTCTGGCCTGTACCCCAGCTTGTATGTATAAATAAAAAATAAATCTTAAAAAAAAATTCTACTATTTGTCAGAATAATGTGATATTATAACTAAGAATACACTCATAGTCTGTGGTCTGTAATGTATTTTTGAAACATCTTATCTTTAGTTGACTAAAATTAGCAGGTAGATTTTATTTACTCTTGTGATCTGGTACTTTTTAGTATTTATTAGTAAGGATAATGATTATTTTTACTTAAATTATTTTTATTGAAGTAAAAACAGATCTTTGCATCTGTTCTGGGTGTTACAGGTTCAAGCCTCGGTACACGTATTCTTTCATAGCCTGCCCACAGCCAGTGCCCAGATTTTAAAGTATGAACATGTCACACCATGATGATTTTTCCCCTTGATTACACAACAGTTCATAACTATATTTGGTATAGAATTCAAAATATCCTCCATATAAGCACTGACTAGTTCATATCCACGTATCTGTATCCTCAAGTAATTTTTGTTTCGGTCAAGGAGGATTTTTCCTTTTCCGTAGAAAATATCACTTATATTACAAGCCAGGTCAATGGGAAGATAGAAGAAATACATCCAAGTGGCATTTGAAACATGTATTTTTAATGAGGTCTGTATGGGCTGGATTAGTATGCCTGTTCTTTAAATGTTCTTCTAAATCTCACATTCTCTGTGACATTGTCACAAGTGACTGTACTGTCTACTCAGAACTTGGTTTCTGTTTACTTGCACATTCAGTTAAAGTCCAATGGATGACAGAATATGCTTCATTAAATTATACTCTTTCAAGATAGATATCATGTTCAGGCAAACATGTGTTTGGAAATGCTTTAGCGTTAATGATTTCTTTTGAGAATGAGTAATTATGTGTCACCGTTTTGGTCAGAAAGATAATTTTGCTTTCTACTTCTAAGAAGAATGCTAACATACTGATTCATATCAACTTATTAAATTCCACAGAAGAAAATGTACCTTACATTTTCAGAGAGAAGTTTCCTGTCTTCAAATGAGACTGCATTTCCTTTTCAAATAATATTTTAACTCATGATTGTGTTAAATTTTTCCTAGCAAAAGTCATTTAATTTTTCTTTCTGAATAAATTTTCACTGAGATTTCCTGAAAGTCAGCTTACTCTCTGGTAGTGATGGGTTGTTAGCCAGAAGTTGGACCGTGTGTAGTAAATGTGTGTGTGTGTGTGTGTGTGTGTGTGTGTGTGTGTGTGTGTGCGCGCATGCATCTTCGTAGCTGTGTCTTTTAAAAATTTGTATTAGTCAATATGTGTAGAACTATCTGGAAAGTCACAACTCTAACAAAAATGCAAATTATCCTTATTCTGATTGATGGATATTCTTGATGAATGAAGAAAATATCCAATTTTTCTCCAAAAAGTTAATGGAATAAAACAATAGCATGTTAAACTTTTTAAAAGAATAGCATGCAAATCAAAATAACATTAAACTTATGTGTAAACTTATTTCATGCTTAAAATTAGTATACATTTTTTTTAAAGATTTATTTATTTATACATACAAGCTGGGGTACAGGCCAGAGGCGTGGGGCGGCGAGAGGGTTCACCAGAGACAGAGTGGGGAGCAGACCAGGCAGATCAGAAATACACTGCTGAGGGGAGCAGCGGGTGAGGCAGGAGAGGTCTGCCGCACCATGTGGGATTCTCCCCGGCCGGGCGTCGAACTCGCATCGCTGCTGCCAACAGCGCCACAGCGCAGCGCTTAACCGCTGCGCCACCAGGGAGGCCCAGTATACATTTTAAAAGAACATTTATTACAAAAACATGAAAGAGTTAAACAAGGTAACAAAACAAAAGCAAATCTCAGAAATCTAATGTCCTCTGAATGCCCAAGGGAGGGTGATGATCAGCTTGCACAATATGGATATTTGAGATGGTCTAGTGGATTGCTATAAGGCTATTCTCTTTGTCATTTCCAACAAAGAATAAATTCTACAGACAGTGTCATCAATATCACTACTAAAAACTTCCCCTATCAGCAATCTGATCTTACTGCTGTTGCTACTGCATTTTACCTTTTATGCCTCATTACTTTATTTAGAAAATGAACACATGTTGTTTAACCTTTGGAGAAAAAAAGACTATGTCATTTTCAAGTTAGTGATAGCTTAAGGGGGATGTAAGAAATGCACCTTGAACTTGAGGAAGATGAACCTAAAAAAGTTGAGAATAAAGATGGGTGTGGACTAAAACCCTAAAAGTAACTTCAAACTATTGGAATGAAAGTAGCTAAATAACAAAGTGACAGCTCTATCAAGCTTAGATTTGAAAGGCAGATTTTAAAAGATAGGATAAGAACTAATAAACAAAACTAAAAGGAAAACTTTAATTTTAAAGAAGGAAAGCTGAACTGAAGAATAAATTGCGACATTAAAGTTTGCTTAAAACTAGGCAGATTAACTTAATGGTAAAGTGCATGAATTTTGAAGTTGACTACCCTAGCTGACATTTTAACTTTTCCTTAATCTTAATCATGAGAAGACTCTCTAAATCTGTTCTCCTGGTCTTCAAATCAGGGACAGTAGTAGAAATTTTCCCTTGGCATTATTGTGAAGATGACATGAGAAGTAAAAATCTGGCTAACAGTGCAGAGTGAATGCTACAACTATTTAAGAAAATATCTTATTTTTTTAAAGGAAAGAGTTGTTTGGGTTAATGATGTAGAAGGAAAAAAAAATGAACCAGACAAGTTAAATAGGCATGGAAGACTACTTAAAACTATCCCATAAGGGAGAATCCATTCAACAAGAAATAATTTGACTATATGAAAAATGAATAAAGATTTATAGTTGCTTTGGAGCTTAATAAGAGTCAATAGCCTAGAATCATTGTCTCAAATTCAAGAAGTCATGCTTAAACTTTTCTATAAGATAATAATTTAAGAAAATGGCAAGGGATAAAACTGCTCTATTTCTCTGCTAGACAAAACTTGAACTTATTTTCAGTCACAGCAACCAAGGAACCCAAATTCATAATTCATATTAAATGAGAGTCCATTGGATAAACATGTGCTGCTTAGCCATGATAACATAAGAATCATGAAACATTGACGTTGAAATATGTAGAGATTTCAGATAAAGCAGCATAGACTTATTTTGAATTACTATATAAAACAAACATTGAAAGATATGGGAGGTTTGCAAGACAATAGCAAGGAACTGATTATTTTATTTTCTTCTTTTTCATTGTTTTAATTTTTTATCTTCTTCACCCATTTTTCCCACACTCAACCCTCTGCCTCTTGCAACCACCGTCTGTATCCATGAGCTTGGTTTTGTTTTTATTATTATTTAGATTTCACATGTAGGAGAGGCCATGTAGTATTTGTCTTTCTCGCTCTGACATTTCACTTGGTGTAATGCCACCAAGATTTGTCCTTGTTGCTTCAAATCATTCTTTTTTATGGCTGACATATTTCTGTGTGTGTGTGTACCAAGATACATACAAAGGGAGTGATTTTAACAACAGAAGTTTTCATAAATTTAATGGTCTTTAGGAAGAAGACAATTTTGTAAACCTGGAGATGTTCCTAAATTAACCAATTATGTGGTGTTTTGATGAAGTTAATATAGCATCTAAGGTCAGATTGCATTGATCTGCTCTGCTTGTAGGATTCTAGAATGCTATGAATGACCTTTTATGCAATTCTACTAGAATCAACAGAGAAATTCAATGTGCAAATTAAAATTTCTATGAGAAAACTTTCAGTAGATTTTCAATTGAAAACCAACTTTTATTTCGATGTGGGAAATTATAATTTTTTTATAATTGTAGGAGCACACTAAGTGCCAAAACAAAACGCAATTTATCAATTAATCGTAATGGACGAATATTTATTTTGGGTTCTTGCTTGCATATGAATATCAGTCCTACTTATTCGCATTAGTATGCATAAATTATATTGCATTTTATCACTCAGCTTAATCAAATGTAAAACTGGAAAGAAACACGATTTTTTGTGATTATTAAGTGAAATGAAGACATATTATATATTACTCTGTCCTTGACATGTCATTGATTTTCAGTAGATAAACTCTTTGTAGAGTGGGCATATACTATAATCCCTACATTTGACACTTGAGGTTCAACGAAGCACCCAAAATATTAGATCTACTAATTAGAACAGTCAGAACTAGAACTTTGATTTCTTGATTTCGGTTTCTGTTTCTTTTCATGTGACCATAAAATTTCACTCACAAGGAAAAGTAAAATAAGTGAAAGGGAACTAAGGTGATTGAAAAGATAAAAGACAAATATAGTTTGTAACCAGCTGAATCATTAGTTTAAAGTTTCTGTATTGTGGAGAATCAATGCTAGTAGAAACCATTGTTCATAGAACTCCATTCTGAAAAAATAAATCACAAAGTTTAGGATTTAGCCTGCAAAGATATCTTTTACCACATGAATATTGCACCCTATATATCTAAAAAATGTCATTAAATTTAAAACTGAACCAGCAATTTCCTTTTAATTCTAGTTCCCCTATTGCTTCACTGATTTACAATCAGTCTACCTTCCAGTGTAATCCTGTCATAACTAAAGGATTACATTCTTTTTTTCTGAACAAACTTTAATACCACTGTGTTAGTCATTAAGGTAGGAGCAAGGATAAATGTATTATTATGACCTTGGTTCTCATTATAAATTCAATAAAGATTAGGAAGACATAAAACTACATAAATACTTGAGAGGTAGATGGGTAAGGAGAAAGGGAGAAAGAGAGAAATGATGGTAGATAGATATAGATAGATGGAAGATAGATAGATGGATGGATGATAGATAATACTTAAATGGGGGAAAATAAATTCACTAGATTAACTGTGAAAATTATCAGGAGTGATGTTCCAAACTGTAACATTAGCACTATAATAACCACGGCATCGCTATCTTACTCCTGTGGATCACAGAATGGTAACTTTGCATTTGATGGCAAGAAATAGCCTTATGTCATCAAACTCATGGTATTAATATCATATAAGTGAAATCAGATATTCTGCAAGATGGTTCAGTGGAATGAATATAAACTTTAGAGGAAACAATCCATTAATTCTCATTACGGATGTGTCATAAGAACTGGAAAAAGGTATACAATTGCCTATTACTTTCTTTTATAAGAAAGACATGATACCTTTTATATAGGTTATTGAAAGGGTTAAATGAGATAGTATTTGTAATATCCTATGCCTGACATAAAAATATATATGCATAATATTTTTTCCTTTTTATTGTTTCAGTCTCATTCTTGGGAGACATATTCATTTCAAATTTCACAATAGCAAAAACTATAATTATGAACTTTATAACTGATTTATTTTTAATTAATAATATATAAAGGTCATTATAATTCATTTTATAAATTCTATTTTTTTAATTTGTTAGTATAAGAAGTCTCTTGACACATCTTTTGATGTATTATCTTTTAATCAATCCTTGTATCACTCTGTCTATAAAGCCACATATTAAATTTCAGCTACCATAGCCTTGCAAAAATCCCAAATTTGAGCCAACCTGGGGGCTATTGTGCTGCTAGTATATTCACACTTTGGTTCTAAGAATTATATATAGAAGTCATACAAAATTATGACACTAATTGCTATAATATTTTAATTGTCCAATTCTTTTAATGACATGTAAAAGATTTATAAAATAAAAAATATTAAGTAAAAAGTAGATGCACTCATACCCACCACAACTAAGTTATTGTGACTAGAAGTCATTTCTCAGTGGCATTCGAAGGATGGGAACTTTCAATATTCATTATACTCATTTGAAAAAAATGAATTAAAGAAAGATAAAATGAAGATATGTTATAAGCCTGGAGGTCTTTTGAATGGCAAGCCTGCAATCAGCTAATGACTAGTCAAAGGGAAGACAAAAGAGAGAGAAAATCCTGGTTTACAGCTGTACTCTCTGTTTCCTCTAAGTCTGGCAATAAAGTAAGAATATTGCTTTTGTGTTCATTAATTATTTATCACTAGCTCTCTCAACCTCTGAACAATTTCTGTTGAAGGAACCACAATACACATAGAGTTATTCATCAAATGCAGATGTTCACACATTCCCTTTAAGTCTGTAAACATGAATGCCAGCTGTCCAGAAAGAATCAGCAGAGATCTGATTTATTAAAGAAAGGAATTCCTCCACATATTGAAATGAAAAAAAAAATTGGGTTCTGGTAAATGAATAGGGTTAAAATACATATGTTTCCATATTCAGAAAATGGTTTCAAGATATTATAAGTAGACAGACAATGTAAAAACTGAGTGTCTGTTAGAGCAAAAAAATGAACACAAATTTTTTAAAAATCTGTTTTGATATTTGTATCACAATGTAACTCAAGCTACTATTCCTTTAAACTACTATGTTAGACTAATTCCACCAATTACACAAAATCACTCTGAAAACAAAATAAATCCTTTGTACCCAAAGGTTAAAAGATAAGATTCTCTGAGAAATTTTGGTTTCTTAGTCACCAATAAAGCATTACTGAATGTAATTTACAGTTATCAGCATAATACCAATTCCCTATCTCAGTCCTCTTCCCTTCAAAATGTCTCCATATAATCCTTTACTTTATTCCTTAAATTTTCATCTTTTATTCAATCCTTCTCCCATAGCAGATTCATTTTTGGCCCTTGGTCTGTACTGAAACTACTCTTTAAAGTAGTGGCTTTCTAATTCAGTGGTCAAAGGAGCATGGGAAAACTTATTAAAATGTGGATTCTTGGTGCTCTTCCTGACATATTCTGAAAAATGGGTGGGAAGTAAGAGGCAGAAGTGATGAGGGAAATATTTTAAATTTAGATTACCAATGCTTCAGAGAACTACTACTCTCCCTAAAATCTGATTGACTGATTATTTAGTCATTTTGCATTAATTTTTATTGGCTTTATGAGCTTACAACATTGTATGGTTTAGTGACATAGGTTCACACTTACATATGTATGTTAGTTCACCACACCCACTACCAAAACATACGTAATCCTCCACCATAATCCAGTGGGCCCACAGTTCACTTTGCTCCCAACACCCCATTCTCCTGATACCCTAAAGTCTATAGTCAGATTTCTAGAGGTTGCTTTGGTTCACATTTTCCATTGCTTTGTTTTTTTTATTTTTCCGCAAGTAAAATCACCTTGCAATTGTATTTCCTTTTCTGACTCTTTTCATTTAGCATAGTACCGTCCAATTCCACCCATGTTGTCACAAGTGGCAAGCGTTCATCTATTTTAAATAGCTAAATAGTATTGTGCATATGTACCACATGATCTTAATTCACCCATCTGTCTTTGGGCACTTAGCTTGTCCATTGTAATAGTGTTGTAGGGAACATAGGCATGTATGCCTTCAAAATATGCCTGCAAATGTTTTTGCATTCTTTAGGTAGAAACCAAAGAGTGGAGTTGCTGGATCATAAGGTAAATCAGGTTAAAAATTATACAAAAATAACATTCTAATTATTTAGTAACAAGACAATGAAAGTATTCAATTTGTCAATACAATATTATTCAATATATTTGGTTCAAGCACTATATAGATGGAAATACAATTTAAGGTATAATGCTATATTATAAACTCTTTTATTCCATCTCAAAATAATGAAATGGTGCCAATTAGTTCTCTCTCAGCATATATTAATTCAAGACATAAACTGAAGGGAATTAAATCTAATCTTTTCTACCATCATGAATAATTGCCTGAACTTGCTGAAAAATTAAATTCTCTGAAGAATAGTTTAATGTAAATACTATACTGTTCATTAGATATCCTTTTCATAGTTAGTTTTACAAGGTTATCATGCACATCCAACCGCATGACAATTGTGGAATTAGTAGGAGTTTAAACTTGGCTTTATAAGAAGTTGCAGCTAGTAAAATATAAAATTTTCATATCAGATTTAAAACTATGCATTAGTACTTTAAAACCTCAATACAGTTTGAACACTTCCTTCTATTATGCAGGGATTAACCTTTTATAGCCTCACTGGACCTAAATAAATTGGCACTGGTTTCTGAGGGAAAAAAATGGATTAAAATAAGTTGTTTTCTGCTAGCATTATTTGATTAATCTGCAACCCATCGAGAATGTCAAAATTTAGAGGAAATGTTTTTGAAAACTTCAATAAAATTATCACTGAAACACAGGGAACTGGTGATGTTAAATAGAAAGGTAAAAATAATAACAGTAAAAAACCAAAAATCTTAAACTTTCAAAGAAAGAGGTGTCAATGCAAAGCTTTTAAATCTGTATTGGGGACTATAGATTCTATCCCTTTAATGTGATTTAAATTCTAAACTATTAAACTAAAACTAAGATATTTGAAAAGACACTCCCTGGGGATTTTAGTGTTACTACCACCAAAATGAATAGGTGATGGAGATTCAGAGAAGCTTTATTCTATAAAACAAATTTTTTTATGGACTGTACTCCATTCCTCTTTTCTCTTTAAGCCAACCCCTATGAATTATCTTTGAAGGAAAACTGAGAATGAATTACACAAAGGTTAAGAAAATGGGAAAACTTTCCTTTTACTAATCCTTTGTAGAAATTTATGTAGTCCAATTTTTCAGTGTTGACCGAATTTGTATGCTCATAACATAGTCAGAGGGTGGTTAGAAATGAATGAATCCAGTGATCTTTTATTTCACTAGCTTTCAGTCTTAATTGAAGAAGATTGCTTTGTTATTTTCTATCTCAGGGACTCTGTGAAATTGCTTATTAGGTTATCTTTCAATTTTAATCACTTCCAGAGTGAAAGACTCAACCACCTAACACAAAGATTGAAGAAATACAACATTGCTCATAGAGTCTCCCTGTGCATATGTTTGAAAAACAGATACACCATTCATAATGAAGGACATGATTATGAGTCTGATTTATCATATGTAGTTTAAAATAGTAAAAGGAATAAAACTGCATTAAACTTAGTTGGCATCTTTGCTAAATTGCTGAGGAGAGATTTGATTCTTTAATATGATTCATGATTTCCTGAAATAATTTTCAGATAGTACTGTGCTTGTCAAATTATATGGAGCTTGCCATCAGTGAAGGTTTTGGTTGGCTTTCCAGATACTCGGTATATGTACTTCTTCCTTTACCATAGCTCAGTGGACGAGTACTGGAAGCCTATATTGTGTGTGAAAAGATTTTCTATGACATGTTAAAAGATAACTATATCATTCTTCTACCACCTGGCAAATGGGAAGGGCAATGTATTTACCATGGGAATTAAAAAAAAAAAAGTGTATGTGGAATAGCAAGGCAGACCAAGACAGGTGTTCCTTGCATTACTTCCATCTAGAATAAAAAGAGGGATACTACACCCAGAGAATCCCATGACTTGGTGCAAAATCAGGACATCTCTTGGAAATTAGATGCCATCAGTCTGCACCAGAAGGGAGTAGAAGGAGATTCATACTTCATTGAATAAAATGTGGGTAGAGTGAGCGGCCTGGAGACTATGGACCAGGGATTTAGACTGCAGTACAACTGCACTGCAGCCCAATCATGGCCTTGGGGTATGCTAAATAGTGTGGAGACTCATTTGCATCACTGAGGGTAAATACATGTGAAGAAACTGGAATGGTCCCTGAAGACTAAGACCCGAGTGAAAAGAACAAGGGCAATGTGCAGATAAGCTCTCCCACTTTCCCACCCTTCAGGACTGATCTTGACCTTGTAAAGTACACTGATAGCACGTGGACTGTGGAGACTCAGGTATGGAACCTCATAGAGGAGAGCTATTGGTGGTGCCACAAGCATGAGCCAGCTAGCCCCCCCACATAGCATTCACACTAGTAGTTGGACCCTTCCAAACCCCACCTATCTACCACCTTGATTTCTTCTAAAAGTTAAAGGTGATAATGAATGTAAAGTTTAAGTATCACATGATAAGCACTGAATGCATGTTATTTATTTGGATTATTACATTGGGATTAATGAATTTTTAAACCAAAAGACTTCAATGTTTGTTTTAAACTATAGTGATGAAAATTGCAAGGCAGATTACTGACAAAGGATTGTATTAACTGCAGTTCTGGTTAACAAACTAGATCTTTGTTCCTTTGAGAAGTTAGTATGTTTTAAATTTTTTAGTGAATTTGCATCCAAGAATTTTATGATTTTAGATTGAATTTACTAAAAAAAAATAATTCTGTATTGACTCTTTTCCATGCTCATGCTTAATGGATCATTGCATACTACTTTGCATCATGCTTCCTATAACACATAGTTTTTTAGAAAAAAAATCAAAATATTATTTCTCAAGTAAGCATGATGAATCAGCGCTGGGACCAATGAACCCCTGGGGAATCTCTTGGTTCTTATCTTGATGAGGAAAGAATTCAACATGGAGATCAGAGTTAAGCAGAAATGCAAGATATTTATTGATAGATAAGAGGAAGGACAGGAAAGCTCTCTGAGCAGAAGGGGGTCTTGAATGGGGAGCCACTGGGAGGGCAAGAAATAGGTACTTATATGGACAAGCAGCAGGAGTTTGGCCACTGGGTGTCTCAGTGTTGTGTCTCATGCTGATTGGTGGGGTCACCTAGGTTGCTGAGACCCACTGAGTTTTCCAGTGCTACATGTTGCTTTAGCATGGTGTTATTGTGCTGGTGTTCTGAACATTCCATTTTTATTGGGTTGCAGGGAACACCCTGACTCCAATCAATTGTTCATTATTCAGATTCATAAGTGGTCTTGGAACAGCCAATCAAATATTTAAAGTCTTTTTTTTTAATTTTATCTAGAGAAGAATAATTAATGATTAAATAAAGTGGCGTAGTATCTGAAAATTGGAAGTGTTACACATAGGTTAAAAGCAGTTTTTTCAGTGAAGATTCTTATGCTGATATTCTAAAACAAAAATTAAAACAACAGCAAAACCCTCTTCTAATTCAATTAGGTTCTCTTATCTGTGAAACAGTTAAATTGTGTAATATTGTTCCATGAGGAACAGAAACTTCTATTGAAAAGGAATTGCTTTGTGGAGTAGTGTATAATGAACAGTCTTAGGAATAATACATACATTTCTGAAATACCCATGTTTCCTAAAATGAATTTTGATCCAGAGTTATAAAGGTCTGATACCAGATGAAAATAGAAACAGATTCCATTTTCTCTGTAATCTGGCTTTCCTCTCTTCCTGAAGAGCAATGGCTCCTCCTAGCGGAGAGAGGAAACAATTGAAAAAAATACCAGTTTTATTTTTATACCTACTATAAAATAAACCATTTATTACTAATATCAACATAGTAATAGAGGTGAGAGAATAGTCCACTAGGATCATTAGATTGTACTGTATAGTAATTACCTAAAAAAAAGCAAAATTTGAATCCTTTGGTGAACAATGCAAACATATACATTAATGAAACTGGGGACAAGATATTATTGTTTTTGCCAAATTTGAATGCGGATTAATTAAATTTAAAAAAAGCTTAACTTCATTAAAATAATCCATTGACTTTAAGACAAAAATCTCACAAATCATGAAAAAATTAAAGTAAAAAGAACTTCCTCTTTCAATTTTGCAACATCTTAAACGTTTAGCAGTTATGAAAGATTATTTTAATTGAGAAATAAGTGAAAGGATGATATACATGTGATTCAGATCTTATTTCACACAAATAAGTAGTTATTGTGGATTTGGGAACTTTTTCAGTTCTCTGAGAAGCTTGTCAAGTTGTGGTCAATTTTGTTAGCATCTGTGGTTTCCCTTATATTCCCCAATGACAGTTATAAGTATAAATCAAGGAATTCAGCAAGATTCTTAAAAGGTGTTTTGAATGTAATTCCTTTTTCTTTAGGAAACCTCATTTTTTTGAGTTTTAAACATAAAAATCATAGCTATTTAATATTATTCTGGTTTTTCATTAGTAGCAAGAGTTAGCTTTGTTGTAATTGTCTTTTTTGTGTGCTGGTTCATGTTATTTTTCTAATCTTAACAGAATAGTTGCTTCTTCTACTTCCTATAAATGTTATCATAGACTATCCATAGACCAGAACAGAAATTATTTTCGTTTGTGATTCATTTATGAAAATAGTTGTATCATGAGATGGTTTCAAATCAAGTCTGTAAAAACCTCTCTCAAATAGCCCCTCTTTCTAATCTTAACTCCCCCGCTCCCATCATCTCAAATTTATATTAACAGCCTTCTTGTTGCTATACTTGTAGTCTCTGTCATGAGATTTATTTCATAATTATATTACCAAGACTGAAATAATATTGCTCTGTTATTATATTTACCTCTAAAGTTATCACTTGATATAATTAGGCTTTCCCTTTATAATTACATTTTCACTTCTAAAATTTTACTGAAAGGTCTTTAAATCCATGTTGCCACATAAGGCCAGAGATTACATAACCAAATTAATCTGAAAGTAATATTCATACTTATGACAATGTGTCAAATTGAGATTTAATTTATTTTCACATTTAGCAAGCCTCATTGAAGGTAATACAATGAAATCATCAGTATTGAGAGGGATAAAATTCTGAAGACAAAACACAAGGGTAGAATCAACTAACAAATATACATTTTATCCTCATTGTTTGTGGAATCCATTATCATGAATTCACCTACTCGCTAAAATTTATTTGTAACCTCAAAATCAGTATCAAGGGGGCCTCCTTGGTGGTGCAATGGGTTAATTCTCACCTTTGAAGCTATCTGCCACTGCAGCACAAGTTCGATCCCCAGCCAGGGAGCTTCCTGCATGGCACAGCAGACCTCTCCTGTCACACGCGCTGCCCCCTCAGCCGTGTACTTCAGTAGATCCTCCTGTTGTGCTCCCCATTCTGTCTCCGGTGAATCCTCTCACCACCCCACAACTCTGGCCTACACCCCAGTTTTTGTATGCAAAAATAAATAAATCTTTTAAAAAAAATCAGTATCAAGGGCTTTTATGTCCATCCCATTCATGGTCATGCGCATGATAAAAGTAACAAAAAATTGGCTTTGCCTGATGCACACGTTCCCAGCTAGTGTCCAAAAAGGCTTTGCTCTGACATCTTGTTTCAGCTTTCATACTGTAAAAAGTGTTCATTTCATGCTGTACTGCCAGATTTTTCACAATTTTTGCAGTTCTTTTGGTGATTTTGCTGTTTAAAAAAAATTGAAACCTGGTGCTTAGGTGCTTCTAGTGTTCCTAAGTTCGAGAAGATTGTGACGTGCCTGATGAGAAAACAGGTGTGTTAGATAAGTTTTGTTCAGTCATGAGATACAGACCTGTTGTTCACGAGTTCAGTGTTAATGAATCAGTAATGTATATTAAAACATGTCAAAAAAGAAACACACATACACAAAAGCAAGATTATCTATTGATCAATAAAGGAAAATGCAGAAACCTCACTGTTTCATCAAGAAACAATGACTATGTTTCAGTGACTTAATGGAACATAGCTCTGATGAGTAAGAATTGGCTACAGCACATTTTTTAGAGTGAAACACATACTTCAAGACTATTGAAGAACTTTGTTTTACAACTTTGTTAATATTTTGACGATACAGGATTTCTCCCCTCAGGTGTGGTCATCGTAGCTTTCACACTACCAAAACATCCATAGCCCTCCAACACAGTCTGTCATGCTTCCCTTTCTCACCACTTCCCCCCAAACCCCCACTAGTTTCCACCTCTCCCCCTCTTCCATCCTCTCCCCTTTCCCTCTTGGATGCCTCAGATCTATGGTCAGTTTTCAAGGGTTGGTTTTAAAGTTTGTCTTTGCTTGACCCTCAGTTTTGTTACTCTATACTCTCCATACAAGTGTCACAATCTGGTATTTATCTTTCTTCTTCTGGCTTATTTTATTTAGTATAATCCCTTCCTGCTCCATCCATGTTGCCTCAATTATTGAAGAATTGAAGAAATTTTAAATAAAATTTTTATTTCTGGGATTATTTTATAAAGGTATATATATATTTTTTAAAGATTTTTTTTTTATACATACAAGCTGGGGTACAGGCCAGAGGCGCATGGCGGCAAGAGGGTTCACCAGAGACAGAGTGGGGAGTAGAACAGGCAGATCAGAAATACACTGCTGAGGGGAGCAGCGCGCGAGGCAGGAGAGCTCTGCCGCACCATGTGGGATTCTCCCCTGCCGGGCGTCGAACTCACATCGCTGCTGCAGACAGCTCCACAGCGCAGCGCTTAACTGCTGTGCCACCAGGGAGGCCCTATAAAGGTATATTTTTGATGAAAGTAATTTGAGCCTGATCTTTTTGGAGGTGTTGGATGAGCAGAGTGAAGACTTTGGAGAATAATGAAATAACAGGGTAAAAAAGCAGAGAGGTGTTGATGAAATGCCAGGTGTTACTATGTAGTCTCGATCAGGAATTTTTGGAACGTAGCTGGAATAAGTGGAGGGACTTGGATGTGTTGGTGAAAGGCACTAAGTAGTAAGCTAAGCCATGCATTCGCTGTAGGAGACAAATGTTATTTTGAGATCTCAGACAAGGGCAGACATACTTAGGATTAGATCCATCTGTCAACAGAATGTAAAATGCCATATGTGTATGGCAACCACAACAAATGAATCAGTTTTATATTTATTCCAGTTAAGGTTATTAGATCAAGATACAAATAAATTTAATACTTACAACTTAGACTCTGAAAATGACTTTTTTCTAATTAATTAGTATTTATTTGTGAAGATTTTTTTTTTAAAGATTTATTTATTTATACATACAAGCTGGGGTACAGGCCAGAGGCGCGGGGTGGTGAGAGGGTTCACCAGAGACAGAGAGGGGAGCAGAACAGGCAGATCAGAAATACACTGCTGAGGGGAGCAGCGGGCGAGGCAGGAGAGGTCTGCCACGCCATGTGGGAATCTCCCCGGCCAGGCATTGAACCCGCATCGTGAGCTGTCGACAGCTCCACAGTGCAGCGCTCAACCGCTGCGCCACCAGGGAGGCCCCTATTTGTGAAGATTCTTGATAAATAATACATTTTGTTCCCCTCACAATACTGACCCAATAACTCAATTTAAATAAATATTAATGCCCCCCACTTTTTGTTTCATTAATAATTGTTCTAAATTACTTTTCTAATCTATATAGAATTGATATTTTGGAGGTCTTTTATTGAGGATTAAATATTTTTATTATATTACAGGAGAAACTAATCAAATAGTATCAATTAGAAGTTAATATTGGTTGCATTTTCTTTTTTTATATACTTAAAGAACAGGTTTATTAGGACAAGTAAGTAAAGGACACTTGTACAGACACAAGTGGACAGGAAGAGCTGCCCCTGTGAGGGGGCAGGTTTGCTGAGAGAGGCCTGCATGGTGCAGGTCTCGGGCAGACAGGCAGGCGGCTGCCCTGCAGAGGGACAGAGTTGGTAAAGGAAAGCACCTGCATGGGCACAGGTGGGCAGAGAAAATGGCTGCCTGTATTTTCTTTTGTTTTATACTATTTGTATGTCTTAAATTAATATAAATCTTCAATGATTTATAATATCTTAAATTAATGTAAATCTTTACTAGTCAGTAAAGATTTACATTATAAATCTAATATCTTAAATTAATATAAATCTACTGATCAGTAAAGATTTATATTAATTTAAGAAATATGTAGAGGGCCTCTCTGGTGGCACAGGGGTTAAAGTCTCAACGCTGTTGAGCTATTGCCAGCCACTGTGGCATGCTTTCAATCCCAGGCCAGGGAGCTGACCCACAGGTGCAGCAGACCGCTCCTGTCTCACCTGCTGCTCCCCCCAGCAGTGTATTTCATAGACCCGCCTGTTCTGCTCCCCACTCTGTCTCTGGTGAATCCTCTTACCCCTCCCCACCACACGTCTGGCCTCACCCCAGTTCTTGTATGCATAAAAAAATAAAATAAATCTTAAAAAAAAAAGAAAGAAGATATAGAGAAGCCATATCTTAAGACAAGCTGTGCTCCTCTGTGATTCATTACCAAAAGGACCATCTGGAAACATGAAAAAAAAAAATCTATTCCCTAAACTCCAATGAAAGCATGATTATCTACTCCGTGTGAAGAGAGATCTGGCAGGCCTTTTCTAAATGTGCATTTCAAAGATTGAGGAATTGTCTGTCCTACCGAAAAGCAGAAACAACACCGAGGGCATGGCAAAGTTAAATGGATTCCAATTACTAAAAGCAAACATATAAACATCTGTAATTCTAATGGCCATAATAAATCTCAGCAGTTGAAAAAAGAAAAAGTTCTAGCTGGCTTGATAATTGGATCAATTTTTCACTTATGGGCTGTCAATTACTTGACATTTTAATGCATGCCAAAACCAGCTAAAAGTATTTTAATTAGAATAACGTTGCAAAAACTAACCCTACAGCTTTAATTGTGATTCTGAAGCACAAAATGTGCATCTCAATACCTATTTACTGAGCAGAAGTTAATTAAAAGCATAGTTTTATATTGAACATGGACTGGGCAGAAAGAGAGGAAAATAATTGGCAATTAGCAATACGTAAAAGTCCACTCTGTAAAACTAAGGAAGCTTGTGACAAACCTTAAACAAGTTGAGAATTTTATTAGTCTTTTGAATTGTATCAGAGGTTGGAACAAGCCAACATTTTTTACATAGATGTAAAATACGTACGACAGCTTCAAAAGTTTCAATTTTACTGTGATAAGTTATATTTATATAATTTATTACTTTAATCCTACCACAGAATAAATAGTTTTATTTGGTTTTATGAAATGCTGGTGTTGGTTTGTGAGTCTCAGCAAATAATACCCTCTTTTCCCCATCTATGATATGAAACAATTGTAATCAAAGGCAGAAGATAAATCAAAATATTTTCTGTATGTTCAATATAACTAGTATGGAGCACAATCACGTACCACGCAGATGGGACTACTCACTCCCTAATTAGATGTAAACAATAAATGTACACACTGCTTTGTTCATGCTTCCTCTTCTAGAGAGTTTATAAAATTGGAAGATGTTACTTTGACAGGAATTGGAAGGCAGAAATCTTAAGCTTATATGTAATATACTGGTGAGTCTTTTAGCAAAATCTCTGCAAAGTCTCAGCACAGAAACATACCCTTTTCATGGAAAACAGAGCAATGAGAAAGAGGCCTCTTCTCAGATAAATCATCTGTGTTAAATATGATATATGTATATGTGTGGTGCAATATTATTCAGCCATGAAAAAGAGAGAAATTCTACCATCTATCTATTATATAGATAAATCCTGAGGGCATTGTGCTAAGTGTAATATGTCAACCAGAGAAATGGATGATCTTACATGTATATGAAATCTAAAAAATCCAAATTCATAGAAACAGAGTAGGTTGGTGGTTGCCAGGGACTATTGTGGAATAAATGGGAAGATGCTGGTCAAAGAGAACAGACTTTCAGTTAATAAATTAACAAGTCTGAGGATCTAATGTACAGCAAGGTGATTAATTAATAATACTGTGCATTATACTTGAAATTTGCAGAGTAAATCTTTAATGTTTTCACCATAAAAAATATATATACACAATGTGAAGTGATGAATGTTTTAACTAAACTGTATGTGGTAATCATTTCATTCTATATGTATCTGTCTATATCTCTATATATAAATTGTCATGTTGTACATCTTAACATTCAGAGTGTTATTTGCCAATTTCACCTCTATAAATCTGGGGAAAAAATCTTGGGCATGAAAATATAAGAAATGCAAATATTTTTGGAAAAGAAAGGAAAACTGTGTTCAAGGTAAAGAAGCCTGAAAAGCAATCCTAAGGATACATGGCACTTTCATAGGAAGCTTTCAGTTCCAGCCTCTCCAAAGTTCATTTCTTCAAATCTGAAACCAGATTTATTGTATCAGGATTAATGCAGATCTTAGGTAGGAAAGACATAAGAATGGTAATAAAGGGAGGAAATACAGTAACTTTTCAAAAACAAAAGGAGTCTTCCTGTAAGCAACTTGAGAAAAATAAATTCCCAACATGATTAAGTATAAATTAGCCTCAATATCTGGTCTCATGAAATGGATAAAGAAATGGAATAATACAATGTTAAAAAAATTAAGGTGCCTTTTTCAGAGATCATTCTGAGATGTTAGTGACTGCTATATAATAACTAAAAGAATTACAGGATGGAAGAAATTTTAAAAATGGAAGCTGTAAAAATTATGTTGGTTGCACACTTAATATATTTACAGGTGACTATGCTTTGCAACTCTCATCCTTAATCTGAAAATGATTTTGTGCAGTGATGCTCAGAGAAATGCAGTTGCCTAAATCTACAGAAACTCACGTTAATCTTCATGAAACCAAATGCTTCTGTTTTTCACTTGCAGAGACTAAATTAAAAGTGGAGGTAGCAGTTAGGCAATATGTTACAATTATTTTATTGGAATAGAACAAACCAGCATTTTACAGAGGTGTTACTAGGAAGAAAGTAGAATGTGTTAGCTCTTCAACATATGTATGTTAATGCAAGCAATTTTACATTTTGTTGACCTGTAATAATTTTAAGATTTTAAGTCCATTAAAATGAAATTGACAACTTATTTGATTCTGTTTGTATGTAAATATGCTTAGTAATAAAAAAGAATGAAGTGCCAAAAACGCATTTAGGAAAACCAAGCTGTTTCTAAGTGCATTTATCAAACCTCTTTAGGATTGAACAGTACTGGGAATGATTAATTGTGCTTGAATGACTGAAAAAACACAAATTCAAATAAAAAATTAGTTCTAGCAATGATTAAGTAGGCTGATACCAATTTTTATCATATTTGGACATTACTAAGTGAGGACGGAAGGGGGTTACATGTTGATTTATATGAGTAAAGATTAACTTGCAAAGGACACAATTTAATCCTAGTAACTTGTAAATCTTAAAATAAATTTGAAATCCTATTCTTCTAATAAATTTTTATATTTTATAGAAGTCAAAACAAAAATTTCTATATAATTTTTTTCAACCAAAATTTAGGACATTTTAATTTGTATCTATAAACAAATAGCAAGTACCACCACAAAATTATAAAATTAGAACACTGAACCTAAATATGTCAGAACTCAAAATTTCAAGATAGAAGCAGAAAGTTTAAGGACATGGAAATTTGATCCTCCCTAATTTTATTCAATATATTTTTTATTCAAATATGGTCATATAGAAGTAAAATGCTGCTCTTACATACATTAGAAAGAAAAAAATGAATAGAAAGTCAATTTCATCAAATCTGTGTAGGTGAAACATCTTCAGAAATTTGATATAAAAAGCCATCTAACCTTTTATTGACAGCAATGCTCTGTCAAGTTTTCCTCTCTAGACACAATTTGAGAAGTAGAATTTTACCTGCAATTAACCTAAATATAATACACAAAAGATGCTCCTGAAGAAGTAGTTCATTGACTTGATAATGCGTTGTTATAATTAGGAATGGATGAAAAATATCCAGGTTATTTGTTAAACTGTGGATTTGTTGCTTAGGATATACTTTAGAATGTAAATACCATCAATTCTTTTTAATTCTGGTGTTTGACCTTATTAGTATGTATAACTCCTCTGGTCTGAACTACCATGCTGAATGTTTTAAACAAGTCACCAAATATTTAATGGCATTCAGGATATGAAAAAATATATATGAACACGTATCTAAGAACTCTGAGCATTTTAAAGAATCTCATAAAATTGTGGGTTTTTTTTAATTATTCTTTTGGAAATACTTTTTTTTTTAAGAGTTTGATGTCAATGGTCTTTTTAAATGTCAAAATGTCACACTTTTTAAGATTTTTAAAGAACTAATATGCCATTTCAAAAGTTAAATATCAACTGTGTAGAGAACCATACTATTCCCCAAACTTCAAAATTATATTTTGACTAAAGGTTTCATGCACATTTGCCATTCTCTGAAAATTCTTTCTGTCCTGTTAACTCCATTATCTCACTCCTGTTAACCATGGAAATTCAAAAATCACTTATTAAATGCTTATTATAAAAGAAACTCTGTGCTGAGTTATAAAGATACAAATATTAATAAAAAATATCAATCCTTAACCTCAGTCACTTGCATTCCGGTTGAATTAACAAGAAATTGTATTACATACAATTTCAAGTACTGTGAAAAGTACCATTATAAAAATCACAGAAGATGATCATTTTTTGAAACAAGAATATTCAGGAAAGTATTCCTGATACTTTGATGTAAAATAATGCCTGAATTAAGATTTAAAGGCCACATGATGTTAAGTAAAAGAGGCCTGAGAGTACATTCCAAGGAGTGAAAATAGCTAAAGCACAGTGCAGAGGCACGAAATAGTCGTGAAATGTGTCGTGATCATTAGAAGCTGGTTGTTTTTACCAGGCCACAAAATAAATTCAGAACAAGAAGGAATTGGCCCTGGAGAGGTATGTGTGGGCCAACTTTTTTATGTTGTTTTGTGTCTCTTATTTTGCTTCACAAATAAAATTTTGTCATTACATAAAGATACATGAAGGCATAATAAGATTTTGCATTTAAAAATATCATTCTGTAAATGTTATGGGGAGGGCTCAATAATAACTACGTAATACAAATCATCATTATTCATTTAAAATTAATTTAGCTTTGATGGAACACTAACAATGACAGTTGTATTGTATAGACTTGCTTTTTCACTCTCTTCCCAAGCTCTCTGTCTTTACTCTGAAATCATTAATGAGAAGTATATATCCCCCCTTTCTTTATGTTTCTGTGCATAGAAACTCTAAAACAGCAGCATCCATGGTCTCTGATCCACCTCCATCACACACCAACCTGGAGCTAGTGAAATGGGCAAGTGGGGGGTGAACTGGTCATGTGTGGTTTAGCCCACTATCAACCTTCCTAAGTTCTGACTGCCTGAAATAAAAATTGTTGCTCGTGTGGAGGGGGGGGGGTGCTGTGAAGTTTGAGATTGTTCAGCTATACCAATGACTGTATACATTAATGAAGAGAATTCCGTTTTCAAGGGTTACAAACCTCCTTGGACAAATATTGAAGCATGGACTATAGAGATCATTATAAGTAAAAAAAAAAAAAAAAAAAAAAGATAATGTAATTTTCATCTCTCTGTGCATTTCTTGGCATCGCTCTGTCCATTTTTGACTTGTTCCAAACTCAAACAGAGAAAATAAGGATACTATGAACTGACCTCCTAAAATTCAAATATATATTAAGTAACTTAACCATATGATAAATATTCCTAATGACACTGATACATCTGAAGATGGCATTGATGGATAGGATTCCCTTCTTCAGACAGTTTCTCTTCTGTTCTTTCTACATGAAGTTAAACCTGTCCACTTAACTGTGTCTGTGTTAATAAGATGATGAGTGGTGCTGAGATTTTGAGACACCATCAGTTGAGTAATATACAGTCTCGCATATGTTCTCTGAATCGCAAATATCTTAATTCAAATATGTGATTCTAAAAGTAGAAAATTCACATTTTTTGACAAGCTATTAGAGAAGTTACTTTTGAACCAGATGGATATTTTGGTAAGCTTATGTGCCAACAAGTTGATAACTAAATATTTCATCTAAATATGTGAATAAACTTTGCTAAGAGCTTATCAGAGGAGCCCTAGGTGTCAACAGCGACTAAAGCAATGACAGTGTGGCAAACACTGGAGAATGTCTCTCACCAAGGTTCTGATAATCACTCCCTTGCTGAGCTTTGTTATAAAAATATGACAAGAAACACCTGCCTTCTTGCTTTCAGGAGGAAATGCTTCATAATTCCAAGCAGTGACATCCCTTCTTAAAGGGACCCTAGGAAAAAGGTTCCCCTTTTCACCTGGAAAAATGTCCCATCATTGCAATGGGGTCATTGCAATGGGAAAGCACTGCCACTGCCCCACCCATCACCCACCTGTGTATTTGGGGAGTCATTCCACTCACTCCCGGGTGGAGATTGGGGCAGGGGTAGGGGGGAGGTGAGCGACCAGGTGTGTTTCTCTGACAGGAAAACTTTCCCAGAGAAACATGAATAAAGGGGGATATATACTCACCACTAATGGGTGGAAAAGCATAGTCACCTACTTATATGCAGAGGACACAGAAGTCATCCTGTAACAATGAAGCCAAAAATCACATGCAGAAGATGATTCCTGACATCCTCAAACACAGTGTGAAAACTAAGCCTCATGTTTAATCCACTGTTCCTGAGTTAGTTTTCTTTTACTCACAAACAGATTACAATTAACAAAGATTAAAAGGACGTTTTATTTGTCTAGGTCATTGTTCTTAGTCACACATAATTGAAACTAATCTAGATGGTTTATTCATTAAGAAAGTGATTTATTGGAAGTCATATAACAAAATTGTTGGAATGGTCTTGAAGCTTGAGCATTTGCATTTCTAGGAGTTATAGATGAAGGAAAATATATACAAGAACAATGCCCAATCGCACCAAGAAGTTATTTCAGTGGAAAAACAATGCCTTTGCTGACGCTATGGGTACTAGAAACTCCACTTTAGCTACCCCCTGCAGCCCCACCTGCAATGTCTGTTTTAAGTTCTTTATTTTCTTACCCATGTTTTACGCAGGTGCATCTGCTTGGCAGAACCTTAGTCCCATACCCGCACACATTTTTGGAAAATGCAGTTTGTGACTTGCCAAGCTTCTATTGTTCATGAAAAATCATGTCCAAAAGCACTGAGATAAGTGTTGAATAAGCTAATATAAAGTGTCTATAACAAACTGTGCCAACCTTGATTAGAATTGACTTCCTGGAGCGGTGTTCTGAGGATTAGCCAAACATGCAAACTCAGCAAGGAAGATTGACATGATTCATTAGTAACATCTGCTGAGATACCGAGAGGATGAGTTTGGTATCCCTGCCACTTATTGTTTCATCCCCAAGCAAAGACAGGAAGAAAAAGCAATCGGGAATTGGCAACTGGGGGAATTGAGATAGATAAATAATTATAAGAAAGTAAGATCTGGAGTATTACACAACAACCATAGTTGTTGAGTTGTTCAAACTCAGGAGAGTTTTAAGGAGCTGACATAATAAAGGGAGATGACAATGGAGGTAGTGCTATGCTGAAACAGAGATGGTCATATTAACTCTCTTCTACTCAGTGGAAGTTACTTTAGCTCCTGTTTAATCAACCCTCAGTTTTGGGGCAGAAAAACAATAACAATAACAACAAAAATCCCCAAATATGAATTAAACTTGAACTGTGAATCCATTTCAGGCACACCTGCTCCTGAGATAGCATATTAAAAGTCCTTAATTTCAATATCTACTGATGACTATAGGCTAAGACACATATATGGAAATGAACTTTTAGGATCCTAAATCTTATGTTTCATTTTATATATGAGGGGTCTATAACATAGAGATATACTGTGGTTTGTGCATATTAAGATGTTATCAGAAGTCATATTTGCTTTGAGTTAAATTTGTTCTTTCTAAATAATCATATTTATATTAATGTATTAAAATGCATTTTGCTAAATACTGTGGATGATACATATAATAGTATACATTGTAAGGGCCCCATGATCAAGCTGCTTATGATGAAATAAACAGACATGTAAATATTATATTCTCTACAAATACCAAAGAAAGGGAAATCAAAGTAAAATGAATATGCAATTAAATATGAAATTAATAAAAAATAAATATGCAATTAATATGCAATTACATATTTTCAGAATTTTTAATCAATCATTAGATACTGCCTCTAGCTGAAAAACAAGAAAATGAATTTATTAAAAGAATTATGGGAAAGAGCAAATAACCAAAATTTTAATTAATATTGAGGATAACAAAACCACAGTGAAGAACTGGTATAATAAAGAGCATTCCTTTTTAAACACAAGGTATTTCCCTTTTCATAGATATCACCTATCATCATTTAATACTGTTCTCACCAGCCTAGAAGAGTGGTGTTTTCCTACAAGCTACTGAGTCAGAATGAGTGGTGAGGAAGATTGAGATCATGAATAGTTAGCATTTCTTATTTTCTATAGAATGGGTATTTTTTTCCTCTACAATATCTTTATTACTATTACTACTCAGGTAGTATTGCTCTATAACACTGTGCATGGTTTAGGGGACTAGGCTCAAACCTATTCTCATATATGTCACCACACCACACCCACCACCAAAACATCCCTAGTCCCTTACTCTAAACCATTGGGCACCCTCCCCCTTTCATTCTCACCCCTATTTTCCCTTCTCCTATAATATCCTCTATACTGCAGTCATATCTCTAAGGTTTGTTTTGGTTTCATTTTGTCATTTTCTTTATTTCTGTATACTTCATAAGTGAAATCATCTGGCATTTATCTTTCTTCTTCTGACGTATTTCATTTAATATATTCCTTTACAGTTCATCCATGTTTTGCAAATGGCAAGAATTCATTTTTTTAAAATAGCTCTCTAGTATCATGTGCATAATAACACATCTTAATCCACTGCTCTGTCACTGGACACTAGATTGTTTCCATAACCTGCATATTGTAAATAGTAATGAAAAGAACTCTTATGCTTATATCCCTTTAAACTACTGTTTTTGCATTCCATGGGTGGTAGCCTAGGAGTGGAATTGCTGGTTAAGCATTATTTTTTAACAGGGAAATACAAATCAAAACCACAACATACTATAGTACAGGGCTGAGGGTGCCTTGGTGGTGGGTGGAGTATGGTGACATGCATATGGAAAGTGTGAATCTATGCCTTTGAATTACATACAGTATTGTAAAACAGTGTTGCCTCAAAAACAAAACAAATTTAAGATAAAAAATAATCAATGAGATACTACCTTACATCCAAGAGAATGGCCCATATTGAAAAATCCATTAACACAAGTGCTGGTTGTGGACAAAAGGAATACTTGTACACTGTTGGTAAGACTGTAGACTGGTCCAGCCCCTATGAAAAACAGTATGGAGTTTCCTCAAAACATTAAAAATACGGGCCTCCCCGGTGGCGCAGCGGTTAAGCGCTGCGCTGTGGAGCTGTCGGCAGCGGCGACGCAAGTTCGACACCCGGCCAGGGAGAATCCCACATGGCGCAGCAGACCTCTCCTGCCTCACCCACTGCTCCCTTCAGCAGTGTATTTCTGATCTGCCTGTTCTGCTCCCCGCTCTTGCTCTGGTGAACTCTCTTGCCGCCCCATGCCTCTGGCCTGTACCCCAGCTTGTACGTATAAATAAAAAATAAATCTTAAAAAAAAACATTAAAAATACATCTACCACATAGCTAGCTAGTATTCTTAAAGTAGGAAATCTCCAAACATAGAAGTTCAAGGATTAATTGGCCATAAATTTTAAAAGATGAATCCCTCAAAAAGCTGCATGGTTTCATATTTCTTCCTGTAATAGTGGTTATAGCAATAATTGACATAAAATTTATATTTCTTCCATGTCACATCTCTAAAAGTGAAAGATGTTATATAAACCTTCATTCTACTAAGTGAGTTATTTAGGTACTTTATATTAATTTATGTAAAATAAATATATCTGAGTGGAAAATATTGTGCAAATATATACATGAGGAAAAGAACATGCATGAGTATAATTTTGTCCCATGACACAGCAGTTTCATCCAACAGAACCACATTCATAAATTCATTGAAAAATATGTATAAAATTATTCACAGCAACACTGTGCAGATGACTAAAACTTGAAATTACACACCCAAATGACCATTTACAGAGAATGGAAAAAGTAATAATACTTTAGACACTCAATGGAATATTGCACATCAGTAAGAATGAATAAACTACAAACACATACTTTGACATAAATGAGTTCTTTCATATTAATATTGGGTTAAAGGAGTCAGGCACAAAGGACTACAGGCTTTATGATTCTATTTAATTAATTTCAAAAGTACATGAATTAGGGCCTCCCCGGTGGCGCAGCGGTTGAGCGCTGCACTGTGGAGCTGTCGGCAGCGGCGACGCGAGTTCGACGCCCAGCCGGGGAGAATCCCATATGGTGCGGCAGACCTCTCCTGCCTCGCCCGCTGCTCCCCTCAGCAGTGTATTTCTGATCTGCCTGTTCTGCTCCCCACTCTGTCTCTGGTGAACCCTCTTGCCGCCCCGCGCCTCTGGCCTGTACCCCAGCTTGTATGTATAAATAAAATAAAATCTTAAAAAAAAAAAAAAAAAAAAAAAGTACATGAATTACATATGCGTTGTTAAAAGGTAAGAGAATATCAGAAAAGCCTTGAAGAGTGACAGAGTCCACTGATGGATGAATAGATAAAGAAACTTATACATATATATATACACAAATATATATGTGTGTGTATATGTATATATATATATATATATATATATATACACACACACACAATGGAATACTAGTCATACATGAAAAGAAGGAAATCTTGCCATTTGCAATAATGTGAGGATATGGATGTTAAGTAAACATTGTCGTGATCATTTCATTAGATATACATAAATCAAATGTTTGTGTGTACACCTTAAATTTATAAAATGTTTTATATCATTTTATTGGGGAAAATTGAGAAAACTTACCTGTCTAAAATTAAATTCAAACTCACACCTGTCATCTTGTCCAGCACAAACCAGTCCCCATTTTGAGCTAATGGGCATTAATTAATTTGTCTACATTAATTAATTGGTCTCACAGAGTATATATCTTTGTAGTCAGTGTACCTTCTGTGAGGTTAAGGGGCATTCATTTATTCTTCTCTAAACCTAAAACCAAATTCTGTAAAGGAATCTCATTTTCACTTTAAGTATGTATCTATAGAATACTGTAGATAACATAAGAGACATCTACATATTCACATCATTTTCTCTTTTTAGCTAATACTGTCTTTATATCGTCTATATTTAACTGGCACATTAGTTGTAATTATTGCATTTATATTTTATCATAACCAATGTGTGGTGTTACCTAATGACCCTTTGTCAAAAAAGCAATTCACCTATTGACGGAAAATGGAGAATAAATTATGCATGGAAACAATATATTAACAATTCCCAGGAAACTTAGTATGTCTAGATTGGTAGTTTAACCTTCAGAGAAAGTAAATAATTGGTTCCCTTTCTCTCTTGTGTCTATATCATTTTAACAGCTTTTTAAAAAGTGGTTATTTCCACATTTTTATTAGCTTCCCAAGCACAGACATCTGTCACCAAACAACAACTAAAAGTTGTGTCCAAATTGGAGGAAAGACATATGTAAGAATGTGCATCTATATAGAGAGACTTGCCTGAGACTCACTAATATTTTTGCCTTTATTCTTGTCATGGAAATTTTATTCTTTTTATTGAGGTAACATTGGTTTACATCGCTGCTTATGTTTTAGAGGTATAGGCTAGCCCCCTTCATGTAGTGTTACTACGTCTTACCAACCACCAAAGCAACCACAGTCCATTCCCATAATCCATTGTGCTCTCTCCCAACTTTGTTCTAGCACCTCCTTTGCCTCATTTCCTTTGGGTGGCCTAATTCTTTAGTCGGATTCTAGAGTTTGTTGTTAGTTTGGTTTTACCTGACCCTTTGTGTGATTTCTCTATACCCTACATATAAGTAACAACATCTGTTATTTGTCTTTTTCCTTCGGACTATTTCATTTATCACAATCCAGTTCTATCCATGATTTTGCAAATGGCAAGATTTTCTCATGTCTGTTAGCTGAGTTGTACTCCATTGTATATTTGATCCACTCATCTGTATTTGGGCACTTAGATTGCTTCCAAAGCTTGTCTATTATAAATCATGTTGAAATGAATATGGGAGGGCATGTTCCCCTTCAAATTAGTGCATTGATATTCTTCAGATAGATACATAGGAGTGGAATTGCTGGGCAATATGATAGATCCATCTTTAGTATTTTGAGAAATCTCCTAATGTTTGCAATAGGGACTAGATCAGTCTATGTATCTACCAATGGTGTACAAAGATCCCTTTTTCCTCATAGCCTCATCAGAGCTTGCTTCTGTTCTTTTTGATATTCTCACAGGTGTGAGTTGGGATCTCATCATGGTTTTGATTAGCATTTCCTGAAACATAGGTGATGATGAGCATTTTTTCATGTGCCTGTTGGTCATAACTAGATGTGTTAAGAGATGAACATTATTACACATTTTTCTAGCAAACTGTCTTTGTAGCTGTATCCCATCTATTTGTAACAATAGCCTCCTCTAGACTAAAAACTGGAAAATTAAACTCTAACCACCATACCCTTTCTCTGTAATTACTCTTTAATTCACAACTAATGAATTTCTCTCCAACTGCATTCCCAAGAACTTAAAAAAACTGTGTTACATCTCTACGCAAAAGTCTGTTATCCTTTGAGATTGATGAAACAAACATCTTCTGATTGTTACCCTTTGTTAATTGCAGTATCACTTAAAATCTAGGCTGCCTGAGGGGAAGGAACACAGAAGTAGATGATAGAGTAAGGCTTTAACCTCAATAGTTCATATTTAAGTAACTTCTAAACCTAAAAATGAGGCTACCCTAATACTTCCAAGTTATACAAATTGATGCAGATTCCATCTTTAAAATGAAAAAAAAATCAACAATATAGTCTTTCATTAGTATCTTTCATTATTATTTTATATTTTGCCCTACTATTAATTTGTATTTACTTTTATATGTATATGTAGCTTTTATATATAATATATGTCACTCTTTTACATATTCAAAAGTCTAATTTTCTTGATTTTATTTTTTGATACTCAAGAAACATCAGCAACTAAATTATCACAAGGTGGCAGTACAACTCAAGTCTTATGAAATGTATTTTAACTGGTGATTTTTTCTTATGATTATTTGTTTCAAGAACTAGAATAACAAAAGCAATATAATAAAATATGTTAGCTTATCTGAAAAATTACTTGTATCTAACTACACATAATTTTTAGAATAGGGTCAATGTATTTGCTATTTTCTTAGAAGATCACAATTCTTTTTAACTATTTAAAGTTACTTATGCTAAGGTCTAACAAGATAAAACGTGCATGAATTTTTGAAATATGACATGCCTGAATTAAAACCTGAGTCTTCTTTTTACCAGTTCCATAATTTAGAAAATGCACTGTGATGTTCTATAGATCTTGATCTAGATCTGCATCTTCAATTATTAAATATTCTCTTTATAATTGTCACCATTGAAATTGCCTTTCTGTTTGTGTTATATTTTTTTACATAAAGGAGTCTTCTTTTTTAACCTTTCTTACAATGATTAAATTTCAATAATATTGAAAATTTCATATTAATATGAAAATTCGTTAATATTAATACTCATTAATATTAATAATTCATTAATATGAAAATTTCATATTAATATTCTAAAATTTCAATATTATTGAAATTTTAAATACTGATTGTCTCTCTCCCACCCGGCCTCCCTATAGTCCTGTTATAAGTGAAACCATTCGATATTTTTCTCTTTCTTTCTGGCTTATTTCACTGAGTATGATCCTCTCTAATTCCATCCATGTCGCTGCAAATTGCATGTGTTTATCTTCTTTCCATGCTGAATAGTATTCCATTGTGTATATGTACCACATCTTCT